>CM032664.1:38085442-38191243 GCA_019095985.1 Streblospio benedicti | reverse complement strand
CGTCTAAGTCTGACAGAAGAAGCAACAAAAACATTAGTTTATTCATTTGTGACATCACGACTGGATAGCTGTAATAGCATTCTGTATGGATTGAGTGACCAGGTTTTGCATAAACTGCAATTAGTTCAGAGCAGTGCTGCTCGTATTGTTACAAGAACAAAAAGGCATGACCATATCACTCCCATACTGCAGTCACAGATTAGTTAAACAGTTTAACTAATCTGTGCTGTAAAAATGAATTATTATTATATTATTTGTTATTATTAAATTGATCGTCTGCTTGTTACGGTTGTTTCTATTTTATGGAACAGCCATGTCTCCACATTTCATCATTACAAAATAATTTGTGGAAAAAAGCTTTTAATTATAAGTATATAGCCACAATGACATAGAAAGACATTTATGGGAATTGTGTGCTGGGTGGGAGGTTTTTAGTTTCGCGTTTTCACATACGACAGTCATTCATAAAAGTGGGAATAGGTGTGTTTGTGTAGGAAATTCATATTTCATTTCTGGCATACGTTTTTATTGGATGGGGAGATCCGATGTTCTTGTTCGTCATATTCAATGTAAAGGTTGCTTAAGCTCACAAAGCACACACCGCTAAAGGATCCATCACTGGAGGTACAGTACATGCAATTTGTACAACATCAGCTGAGGTATTGTGTTAGTTGTGTGTATGCATGGGGCTGACAAATATATCTATATTTTGTCTTACTTCCTACTATTCCGTTTTTGCCCTTGCTTTCCGAATTCCGTTTTAAAAATCTACCTCCCACACACCCCACCATCCAACTTCTCTTATTTCCAACATCCCCTTTTAAGGGCCTTTCGCCCCACCCTGCAGGTATTTTTCAACTTTTCCAACACATCAACCACTTGTCTTGTCACAGGCATATTGGTTAAGCCACACAATCACATGACCACCGTTCTGACTCCACCCACCAACGGTGACTCCACCCACCAGCCGTCAGTAATCCACAGCTCCCAATATATAACTCCCCCAACAGCTGCATCCTTACCATTTGACTCGACTCACACCAAACTGGTTTCTTAACTGTACACTTGTGACATTGCACGTGCATGTGGATCGTGGATCAAACTTGTGAGAGCTATGGGACTACAATGTTTTATGTCGAACTATTGACCATTATTTCATCTAGACATTAGCAAACATGATTAACATGAAGTGGGCATTACTCATCAGCCTAGCTGTGAGATGTGATAGTCAGTGTGCATTCTTTGACTACGCATCAGATATCAAGGAAATAAACATGAATGGTTGTGGACTCACATCAATTAACACCACAGAGCTGGAAAGATTCACAAACCTGCAACTATTGTTTCTGCAGAACAACAGCCTGACGACCTTTCCTGACCTTTCGCCCGTCGGCGGCACGCTGAAGAGGCTCAAGTTGTTTGGGAACAAACTCACGTCAATAAACACTGCCCTGCTGGAAGGGCTCACCAACCTTCAAGAATTGAATCTGGGAGGCAACGACTTGGAGACATTTCCTGACCTGTTACCTATCGCCGACACGCTAAAATGGCTTGGGTTGTTGTCCAACAACATTGACAGTATGAGTCGTGAACTGCTCCTTTCCCTCACCAACCTTGAGTCTCTTAAGCCCGGAAACAACATAAACCTCAAGCACTTCCCTCACACGGTCAATGCTCTCCGAAACATCAAGGAACTCGACATCCATAACACTGGCATTTCCCACCTGCCGCCGATACTCTTTGACAACATCGCTAATGTACAGAAGCTGTATATACACAGCAGTGTGGATGTCTGCACGTGTGAAAACGCGTGGCTAAAGCAGGAAGGTCCCAAGATAGCGGACTTCCAATATGATGATGCTAACTGTGGCGACCAGCCATGGTCTGGCATGGCAATGGATGATTTTGATAAGAAATGTAAAGGAGAGAAACACATGAAAAAGAAGAATTTTGCTCGTGCAATAGATGTTAAATACAAAATGTCACTGAACGCATTCTTGTTACACTCTCACGAGGCCCGCCTTTCGGAAATACAATGTACCAGGAAATGTTTGGGCATCACAGGCTGCGTTTCGTTCCACTGGCGCCGCCTCCATGGCAGGCTCGGCGATTGTGTGATTATTGCCCCTGGAAACTCCATCAGTGTGGGGTCCGTTCCTGATGGGAACCTGGAAGTCTGGACCTACTTTACTGTTCAATAAACAGTCGTGTTCACATAACTATGTACACGTACGTGGGACTCATATAAAGATAATCTGTAATCATAAAAAGTGAATAATTTTGACTGACTATTTGTGTTTAATGAACTTGTTGACAATACATCATCTTGGAAATACCACATAGATCATATTTATAGCCTATGCCAAGGCCTTTAAATGATCTGACATGAAGGGCTATTCCAAAAGCTTCTGCATGACGTAAATCTTGCTAAACGTGTTGCAAACGTGACATAATTAACTAAAGCACAGGGCTTATATATTTTAGAACAGCAATCTATTTTCAGAGCAGCTGTAGTTGGGTATTTTCCCGTTTAAGCATGTGGTACTGTTCATTTGAAATGGAGAAGCTTTGATCAAGATCACATACTTAATGTCTTGGCTAATCCTTACCTAGAAACATCACCCATGCATGCTGCTGCTTCTACAGATGCTGCTACTGAATACTCTGGTTTTAAAGACTATAACAAGCCAGAATGTTTGAGTTTGTATATTTACTAGTAATATCAGTGGGATTCCCAGGGTTTTGTAAAAGACTTTATATCTATTAGAGCTTGAGGCTGTCACAATTGTGCTTTCTCTTATTTGCACTTAATATATGGTTTACATAAGCGTGTTTTTTGGTACTAGACATCTTGCATAAATGATCAAAAAGGTTGTACACTTTGGCACTTTGTGTGTTCAACCAATCAGTGGCCAGGAAAAGTACCAGCATATTCATGAAGTGTGTCTAATTGAGTTATAATAAGGGTCAACATTAAAATGAAGCTCCTCCAACTCCTTATTAGGCATGTTTTTAAACAGTGGCATGTGGTGTTCAGACTGGCTGTTAACATATGATATGCGGTATTCATGAGTTATGAATTGACATTCATGGTAGTCTGATACAGTAAAATATCTTTAAATAGTATAGTTGATAGTATGATAATATTACATAAAGTAAAACATATAAATAATAAAATTGAAGCATGGGCATGTATACCTAGATACCCAAGACAATATGAAAAATCGTAATCTCACTGTAAGATTAAGGTGACAGATAACAGAGCTAAATGGGCAAGGGATTTTGATGGCATATGTTTTTGTCAAAGAAAGATGAGAGTATGGCTGTTTAAAGAAGGCTCAAGTTTCATGTTCCATAAAATCGTTCCAATCGTACAGATTATAGTATGTGTTGTAAGGAAATTATTATATAATACTAGTACTAGTATTCTAAAAGGTCACAATTCAAGTTTATTATAACATGCTCTTTTATTTCATTCACTAGGTTATTTCTTTGGTTGCACTGTAAATACTTAAGAAAAGAGATTATAATAGAATTATAGCCAGAAGAGACTATCTACCATTGGCTTAGTAATTCCAGTTACATCCTTCTGGTTGCAAAATTGTGGATGTAAAGCCCAAAGGGCTTAACTATTTCATAGTTTAAACTGATGTATCTCCCCTTTTTCTTTTAACATGATACGGAAAATGCTACTTATTACTTATTCATGATTAGGACATTTCATGTTTGTTGATTGGTCAGAGCCCCCAAAGTGCTAATCATGCATAGTAATGAGTGAGAAACTACTACTTATTAATAATTCATGATTGTCACATTTCATGTTCTTTGAATGGTCAAAACCAAAAGTGACAAACCAACATTATTCAGTAGTTTGTTACTTTGGTACACGTATGGAGCGTTGATTGGCTGAACAGGAGTTTGACCTTTCCTATCTATTGATATGCAAGAAAAAGTGTACAACTTTGTCATTATGACTTGTGCAAGATGTCTAATAATAGGGGAAACAACTATCAGATAGAAGGTCTTTTGAAAGACTAAGATCATATATGGACATTTCATTGATCAGGTTAGATATAGAGTTAGTCTCATCTCTATGTGATAAAAGATTCATGTGTTAATGAATATATATAATGATATATATCAAATAATGTGCAATGTAATAAAACTCTGGGGGGTAATGAAAGATCATCCTTATCTTGTGTAATTAAATATGTTTGTCCCCAATTTTGCAAACCCTATTATGTTAAATGAGTCAAAAAAGTAGTTGTAAAATTAATGGTCGAATGTGCAATCATCATCGCTCCGTGCCCAAGTGCACTGAAAACTTACTGAATATCTGTTTGTGTTTGCTGAAAACTCTGTCAAAATTTAATGGTAATACTATTGACTTTAAAAATGGCATGTTACCTTACGTTAATTTATCTTGGGGTGATTATTACTTCACAACTAGATAGTAAAACAATATTTACGTCACACATTCTATACACAAGGCAATAGGTTTTTGATTAGTAAATTTTTAAAATTGTTCTGAAAGTGTTAAAAAATGTCTGCTATGTATTCGTTCAAATTTGGACTGTATTTAATGATAATGTCTTTAAACTTGGCTAGCATATAATAATGTTTTTAGACATCTCCTTGGTATTCCTAAGGGTGTTAGCATGTCCCAATATTATATGTTTAATGGTGTAGACCACTTTAAAGTACTATTTAGAAAAGCTATTGGAAACTTTAGATGTAGGATATTTAGTTGTGACAATTTTATTACACGTGATATAGTTCAAAGTGTATTTTTAAAGTTTTATTCTAGTCATTCTGTAAATTGGCGAAAACATCTATTTTAAAATATGCTTTACAACTAATTTTTAACTAATCTTTGATATGGACTGTGATATTTTACTATGCATTTTATGCGAAATAAACTGATACAATACAATTAATTGTCAGAAGAAGCAGTATGCTTTGTTTTGGGCATTTTGGATAGATATTTATTACGTACTGTTTACAAAAGAATTGCCGTTTGTGAACTGACTCTGTTGTTATGCTTCGTGCATCAACAGTGTTCTACCCCTTATGAAGATTAAATAATAACATAAATTTGGTATATACACACACGATTATACTTATATAATTATATACTTTCATATATCAATATATAACTAACACAAGCTAGGTCCCCGTCCGCGGATGACGGTACCCGTCGGCGCCTCTCTCTGCTAGAGTGCGCCTGTCGGTATTCATACCTACCGATCCCGATCGGGGGTCAAAATAATATTATGGTTGAATTTTTATCGGCACAAAGCTTCTTCTGTCAAGCGAACCAACATTAACCAATCATCTGATTAATCCCCACCTAATGATTGAGTAACTTGTGGAGAAGTGGTACTTTTTTTCCAGGCACAAGTTGGCTTTTGTTAATCCTTCATGTGCATAATGTTCAAATGTGACTTTTAAAGGGGCCCCTTTAAAAGAATAGCTTAAAAAAATAGATTAATGGATACCTTCTCTTATGCACAGACGAACCTCAAATTAAGAGCACTTCTCTCTTCAAAAATCACCTCTATATAATATTGCAATTTCTTGTGATCCAAAACCTTCATAGACACCACCTCTTTATTGAGACCACTAGACAGCAGTCTGCAGGGTCGTCTTTATAGAGCGGTTCTACGGACTAGCCTTTTTTATGTGTTGGCCTAGGTGGAGAGGTTTCATTAACATGACAGGTAGGTCGGATTTTGGTGAGGGGTATACGTAAACCGAATGCTGATAATGTTTACGAAATGAATGTTCAGTCCTTAATTGTCTATTGGAATCTGTACCTACATTGTCAGCAAAACTGCCGTCACCATTGTGGTCATGTCACCAACTATATGTACATATTGTGCTGACACCAATTTTATTCCACTAATTTTTTGCCGATCATAACAAATCTTTTTACCAAGTCACGTCCAAAAATATTAGAAATGATTTAATTTAAAATGCTACAGACAGTATTTTGCACAATAAGGTAGTGTTCATTATTTGAATCAGGGGGATGTCGGAATATAATGGTTTGGGGGGGGGTCAAAAAAGTTTCAAGACACCAATATGGGGGGGTCAAACAAGTTTAGGTTGATTTCATCTAAATATTACGCGCTGTTTGACACGAATTTGATGTCAGCCATATTTAACAGTGCTTTATATATTTTTTTATTAAATAGATTAACACAGTGAAAAAAATATCAAATTCAACAAAGCAATCAAGTTTATGAAAATGAATACCCCGGTACTTTTGTTGCATTCAGAGGTTTAATATTTAGAAAATCTAACAACTGCTAAATTACAGCTATATTACAAAATTGTGTCGGATCTTTAATCAAAATACCACATCTTCTAATTCTATGCAAAGTTCTGTTTTAGCAAAATTCAAAACAGTGTCGGCGAATCCAAATGATGCCCTAATGTGCTTAACTAAATAATGCAGGGCAATTTCAGTATTGAGTATGGTGCAGTTTTTCATTCCATCTACATTTGTTATCATGTCTATGATGGGTAACTTACATACGATGTATATGTACTATGTATTACTTGAAATTATTGCAAAAAACATTAATTAAAATATGTTATTTAATGGTATTGCGTCTTAGAATCACTTTACACCCAGGATAGGTTTGAATGTACTAAGTTGTCTGTAAACAAAATTTTACAAGTCTTACAATTGGGAAGTGAAACTTTACATGTCGTACAATTGGGTGGGGGGGGGGGTGGTTCAGAAAAGTTTCCATAGGTCCTGGGGAGGGGGTGTCAAAAAGTTTTTATCGGCTCTGAGGGGGTTCAAAAAAGTTTCTATGTAGTGTCTCGAAAATATTGCGACCCCCCGGACTCAAATAATGAACACTCCCTAAACTCAGCCGCTTTTTGTACTCAAAATAGAACAGTTCGATTTTGTAACCGGCCAGGTGACTTTGAGTGCATAACCCAGCTTACGTCTCCCAGGTTGTTTACACTACCAATCCACGTATCACGTCCCAAAAAGAGAATACCAACCCTTTCAGGGGAATTTCAATTATTAATGTGTTTGCTTCAAACTAATGCAAATGTACCATTATGACATTACTGTGGACACATTGTCTGGAAGCTGCATTTTTAATATCTAAAAGGCCTTTTCATTGAACATTGTTTCAGGTTTTGCATAGTTATGAACAAGTATTCAACCATGCATGACGGATATGACACGTTTTGTTAATACTCCAAATGACACAAGTCATGCTCTTGGACTAATGTTGTTTGATTAGTCATGGTTACTTCCAGTCATATAACTGCATCTATTTACATCGTTAGTCTACATAGGAATCTCTTACACTGCACACATATTCAGTGTTGCGATATCTACCCCCTGAGTTAATGGGAACCTCGTTTTGTTCCACGACAGATGGTAGCTAGATGCCCCAGAACTTGACAGTTGTGGCCAGACTTTTGTCCATGCTGGACAGTGAGATTTTCGTAGTAATTCTGTGCTCCTACCATGTGACCGACTGCCACATCCTGGGCAACCCCTGTTGTTTTTCACTTGTTGGCTTGTCCTCTCGTCACTTTGTTACCTCCTGTAATCAGACTTTTGCACTGCTAATGTAGAATCTGGTATTGCTAAATCTTAACGTCGGCTTTGGCCCGTCGTCCCTGCTCTCATGCTTGTATAAACTGAAATTTATCATCAAATGACGGAAACTGGGAATCTTTCGCCAGGGTCTCCTCCTAGAAGTCATCATGTGCAGATCCAACAACCATCTGGTCTTCCACCATAGAAAACAAATGGAATGGCAGCAGTAGTTGCCGAAACTCTCGACAAAGAAAGATATATTCTGAGTTGTGAAAAGATGAACTATGTCTATATATGTATTCCAATATGATGAACACTTTCAAGGATAATTTTACACGATCACTGCATTTTAAGCGCATCATGCAATACAGAACTCTTTAGACGGTCAAACACAGTTTTGCGTTCATTTTGAAGTGATTTTGCCTGTATTTGTGCAATTTCAATGATACAAACTACTTGCTACTCATCACGGCATGCCGGGGTTCGAGTGTTGAGAAAAGATAATTAATTAGCTAAAAATCAAAATTTTTACCCTGAGCACGGGCGGGGTATAAGGATATCTGGGTTACGGCGTTCTGCATAATTTGTGGTTCCTAACTTTTACCATAAACCTTCAAGATGGCCACATTTTAATTCAGCCAGTTCTCCAGGTGCTCCTAACAGAAAGGTTCCACTGTCATATGTAGGAGTCTCTCATGTGCAAACTTGAGAAAAGGACAGAAACGTGATGTGACCAGGCTGAAGCAATACTACTACAGGAGTCACTGGTAGGTCAACTCAACTATACTAAAAAGAGGGATGCAGCTATTGCATTTCATGAATTAGTATGCACGAAAGCTGACAGAGAAACCAAAAACCCTGCTATAGGCCCACCTATCGGAAAAAATATAGATGCCTACTTGATATGTTTTCAACATGGCTTAATTAAATTTGTCATAGACATTTTCTATTAACATTTGTATGAATATTTTGGCTGTAAAGGTTTTTCAATAAAAGTGTCTCAAACTTAAATTAAATATTTTTACAAACAACAAACACAAATTGTAAATTATAACTTGTAACTTATATATGCAATAGAAATATCACACAGAATAAGCATCGGTTAAGGTTAAAAGTACGAACATCACAAAGTATTTGTCAAGTCGGCTTAGATCTTAACGATCAGCCAGAATTCAACAAAATGAATGAGCCCAACTTACATACTGTGTGAATAACAAATTGTGTAAGATAATACATCAAGTTTGGGAACATTATACACTTTATACACTACACCTTTACATCAGGGACTGTTTCATGTTAATGTGTTCATAAATGTCTGTTGCCTAAGAATTTGTGATTATATCATTTCAGAAACATTGGTAAAGTTTTAATCTCATCTCAAACATCAACTGCAAACCTTTGACCACCAGCCATAGATAATAATGAATGTTATTAGATCATTAGCATGTCATGAACTAGTGCAACATCAGTAATTTTGTGTTTTTCCCATCCTAATGTAAAAGCCCACTCATATATTTGAACCATAAATGTATAAAAATCTAGATTTCACGACTACGCCGAAGACAATAGAATGACGTATGTCAAACATGAGCTCAACATTTTGACAAAGTTTCAACCTAAAAGCCCATGGGCATTTGGATGGTTATATATACAGTGAAAATCCTCAACAACGGAACCCTATTTGCAGTCACAAATCCTTCCTTTGTAGAGGGTTTCCTTTGATTACTACATAATTTACTTACATTTATTATAAGCTAATGCATGGGAAATGTTTCCTTTATTCAGAGTTTCCTTTGTTTACTCTTTCTTTGTTGAGGATATTCACTGTAGTAAATAAACAATGTTCAATATTTTATTATTTCCATACAACACTCATACATAGGAAATACTCATCTAATCACCAACACATCCTGCAGTGAGTATCAATGCATTTGCTGCTTCTTAACCACCACTTTTTTGGTTTACATTCATCTGTCATAATTTGCATTTCCAAAACTAGCACATATACTAACTAATGTTTGAATAAATTTTGTCAGTATATTAGTTCAAAGTATCACTAGTTTCATGAGGAAATTAGGTATTTTACTGAGGGTATTCATAATAAATACTTCATTTGAACTTTATGAAATGTATTTTTCTATCTCCATAGTTTGTACTTCCACATGTCATCCAAATAAAGTCACTCTTTTAATATCCAACTGTAACTTTCAAATCCATCGTCCACAAGTTTTCACTGTAAAAACTTTTAGCACCATTTCCCACTATAATCTGCCAGCTGAAAAATAGAACGTCAACTTTTAATTGGGATGAGAATCAGAGTTTCAAATATTTTCTAGTGTTATTAAAACAAAAAGGTAATTTCTCACTTGTAATGTGTACATATGAAACGGATTTATCTTTAAGGCAGGTGATAATTATTTACAAGTTCAAGAAAAACAAACACACCAAGCTGTAATTTAACAGAATAAAAAACAGATATTGTTTTCAAAATCAGTATTTTGTTACCACAATATCCTCACCCCATTCCTGTCTTAAAATATTTCCTTTACCACAGGAAACCGAGTCTATAAAACATACTGCAAGCATTCTATCTAGTTATGTCAATTATGATTTAATCATGTAATTACACTTGTGATTTCTTGTCACATAAGAACCACACCACAACCCAGCTGTTGCCTGGTGAGTTCATAACTCCCACCGACCCGACACCTGCAAACGCCGAACCCCTCGACCTGATTGTCAGGAGTAATGATCGCAGATTGTAAGCCATCGCTGTCAAATCACAGGATGGTGTGAGATGAATATCGGTACATTACCACAGCTAGACCTGCCTACTTCCAAACCTGAGCTATCAGCCCCACCCACTGACCTTTGACTCTCCTGACCTATGAGCCCCCACCCCCCAACCTGTGAGTCCTACACCCTCTGACCTGCGGCTGCGAGCCTCCACCCCCTCTGACCTTTGACCTCCCCTGACCTATGAGCCCCCACCCCCCCTCTGACCTGCGGCTGCGAGCGTGCCCCCAGTGTGCGCGGCGTGTTTGGTGTCGGCGAGTTCGGTGACGTGGCAGGCGACGGTGGCGATGCCGGCTCCCGCGCGGCACGTCGCGATCGCAGACACAACACTCCAACTACAGCACACCACCAGATGTATTGCATTGTAGTGGACTTATGTGTAGATCAACTATCATCTTAAATTTAGCAGTGCCCTCAAAAAATAGGAAACTAAGATAGATTTTTGTTTTAAAAAAGGAAGAAAATAAGACTGTTTTGGTAGGTTATTTGTCAAAAATTCATTCTAGTTTCACACATAAATCTACACATGTATTATGACCACAAAGAAAAATGATATTGTGGAACACTATTTTATCAACAGACTACAAAAAAAACCTAATATCCTCATAATATTTAAAGACATTTGACCATATATGACTGATTCTATGAATTGTTATGTGTAATGGGAGACTGGGGCATCTGCCCCCTAAAAAATAATCCAACAATTATATGCCGCAGCTAACACTGTTATGACAACTTTGTTTGCGGGAACAAGACAGCAGAATGCAGATAAAAATTGGGAAGTAATTATTTCTTTCTCATATTCTGTAGTTGTTAAAATGAAAAAAAAACAACTTTTTATGGGATGTACTCCAAATGAACTTTTACAATGAAACAAAAATGAGTGGGTTTTAGCTGCAATGTTGGGGGCGGGGGGCAAAGTTCATCATAGCATCTTTAAACTAGAGAATTGTCCGAATAAATAAGGAGAATTAGGGAGGCTCTAGAAAATAGCAAACAAATTAGGAACTTGACACCCTGAACGTGTACATGACTCACGTGTCTGTCTGTACGTCATAAGCCTCCACAGAGCTGAGGTAGTTGGTCCCGTCGTGACCTCCCACTGCGTAGATACGACCTGTAACCACAACATCATGGATAACACTGCAAATAACGAATTTTCCCTTTATTTCGGAATTTTATTTATCGACAGAATAACCTTGGTAACTTGTCTGGGACTCGTCCTATAAGATAGAGCTCCTATTATTCGATAATAATGTACCATGTAAGGATGTGATGGAAAGGCCAAACTGTATTAGGCTAATTCTACTCTCACTGTTCTGCCAAGCATTGTGTTAGGCTAGTTTGGAACCATTCTAATTCATAGAACCCAAGCACATCTGTGTGATCTTAAAGGAGGAGAACGTGATCATGATGTGATGTGAATGTACGCCTGGTAAAGCAGGATGGGCTGGGACTTGTGCCTTAAAGTTGAAATTTTAAATTGAAGTTGAGATTTTTACTGTAGGGAAACATTACTAAAGACAGTTAACTGATATTTTATTAAACTTTCACAATTGTTGAGAAAGCGCGTGAGTACCTGCAAGGGCTGCGACGCCGACCCCGCCGCGGGGGCACGACATGGGAGCTACTGTGGTCCACTGGTTGGTCAGTGGGCTGTAGCGCTCCACAGACGACAATGGCGAGTTGTCGTCAAAACCGCCTGCACATGGAGAGATGTGGAAAAATACAGATATATATAGAAGAAATATAGAAAAATATAAATAATATTTGTTCTTAATGAAAAAATATGGAAAATGCAGAAATATAAATATAATAAGAATATAGAAAGATGTTGTGAAATCGGTTTTGTTTGTTTAAAACGTCAATAGAGCTCAAAGAGAGTCGTCAAAACATAGCACCTAATGATGTAAACATTGTATTTATATTCTCCAAAGAAGTTGCAAGGGAGGAATTTATGTCAAAACTTCCTGGAAATACAGAGCTGTCATCAAACACAGTTCTACTTATTACTGACCACTCACTGACCATGGGTCACTCACTGACCACTCACATATACGACGTAGAGCTGTGTTGAGTTCTGCAACTCACTCACTACCGACTGACAGTTGGCTGACCACAAGTATTGACCACGAAGAGCTGTCCACTAAGTCCTGCCACGTAATGCTGACCGCCCACTGACCACACGTACCGACGACGTAGAGCTGACCGTTGAGTTCGGCGACGCCGGCTCCGGCTCGCCGCGTGTTCATGGCGGCGCACAGCGTCCACTTGTTGAGGTGCGGCTCGTATTTCTCGCACGTCTCCAGCGAGGCAGCTCCGTCGTTACCTCCCACCGCGTAGATGTGGCTCTGGAATGAAGAAACAGAGTGACTGACCACTGACTCACCACTCATCTCAGCAAAGGCAGCTCTGTCGGTACCACCCACCGCGTAGATGTGGCTCTGGAATGAAGGAATGGTGTAAATCTAATTCTAGAATGAACTAATGTTGCTGAGTTCTGTGACTCACTGACCACAAACTGACCATCCACTGACCACACAAGTTCCCAAAGAGGCAACACTATCATAACCATCAACCGTGTAGATGTGGCTCTGGAATGAAGAAATGGTGTTGAGTTCTATTCGTTGCCATCGACAAATGTTGATGTACAAGATGTATGCTCATATGGCACAAAAATTCTGGCTAACAAAAAATTGCTTGTTACAAGATTTTGAGCTTTCAAAAAACGTGAAATGTGGGTCGCCCGTTCGGACTAGTCAACTTGGAAGTCTGAGTCACCCTGAAATAAACGTAGTTAATCTTTGATGAACAAATGGCCAATTACTGCGCTGTCTGCAAAGTAGAACAAATCTTGTAGCAGTCTATGTCAACCCAGAATAAAGTGGGACAAACTTACGGCTAGCGTAGCCACGGCGACCCCGCCTCGTGGGGTGTTCATGGGCTGCACGCTGCTCCATGTGTCTGTCTCGGGATCGTAACGTTCCACTGTGTTGTAGCACGTGTTGTCGTCGAGGCCGCCGATCGCGTAAAGCGGACCGCCCACACATGCCACAGCCAAACCGCGTCTACAACATAACATACAGGCATACAGTCTGTTTCGTAATTATTTCTTCCATTTCAATAAGCAAATTTTCAGGAGCATGTTTCATAATAACCAGGCAGGCAGGGTATATATCTTATACCATGATTGAACCTTGGCCGCACCTCTAAAATAACTGATATATGGCTCATGTAACACTATAGGATATGATACTTCTTGTTCCAATATTCTAGACTATCATTTTTTCAATACTGGATCTTTCATCCTGCTCTAAATGGATGAACTTTTATGAAAATCGGTTTAGATTGAAGAATCTGGGACAAAAAGTTTTTTTTTTATATAATGGAACCAGTTATAAATGGAATAGATTCATTGGGTTTCTTTTGTGCTATGACAACATTGATTTTTTGATAAACCCAAACATTTTATACCTTTGCAAATATTTTCAACCTTGTATGTCAGACAGTCTTTTTCAAGCTGACGTCACACAGGGCTGCTAGCAGGGACAGCCCCCCCCCCCCCCCCCCCGACACTGACCTACTTCCTGATGTCACATCCTGTCATCCTGTGTGACGTCAGCTTGAAAAAGACTGTCTGACAGACAAGGTGGAAAATATCAGCAAAGGTATAAAATGTTTGGGTTTATCAAAAAATCAATGTTGTCATGGAACCAGTTATAGTTAGTTATTTAGAGTCGTCATATCCTCTGATCATTCGAGTGGCCACTGTGGGTCTCAAAACTGTGTAGGTTTGGGTTTCTGGTCTGACTGGCCCATGGACGGTGGTATATGGTATCTCCTTGTAACGTGATTCAATAGTTCTTCTGATCAGATTTAATATGCAATGTACATTATATTAGTTATAATTTCATACTTTTCACGTACACTGAGCAATTTTGAGGAAATTTTGCAGAAATTGCTGCTTACCTGAGCGTGGACATGGGAGCGATGGCCATCCATCGGTTGGTTTTGGGGTCGAATCTCTCCCCACTGTTGAGGTGTTCACTGCCGTCATGACCCCCAACAGCATACAGCATGCCTGCGGGAATAACGTCATTTTAGTTCTGGTACTCACTGACCACTCATTGACCAGTAAATCACCACTGCCTGACCTCTCGCTTACTGACCACTTATTGACCTCTTCCTGACCACTCATTGACCCTCCAGCTGTTGAGGTGTTCACTACCACCATGCAACAGGCAGAACAGTGAGAGTAGAATTGAATTCACAAGCAAACTTGGGAAAAATCTATATACAGTTATTCATAGAATCACAGACCTTAGACGGCTGGAACATTAAACCTCCCAAAAATATCCGTCCTCGGGTGGGATTCGAACCCACGACCTCTGGATTGAGATGATAACTGACCAAGTATGTAGGCTGGGGGTTACAGAGACAACGGTTCGTCTGTGTAATATTTTAACAGCCCGCTGCTTGGGATGATGGTATCATTCTGGTCTCACAACCTGGGGGTCGTGAGTTCGAGTCCCGTCAGGGCCACTTGATATAGTAAAAATGGAAGATGTCTCTTCAGCTATGTCAATTCAGTGGTAGGAGCTTGCTTGGCAAAACAGTGAGAGTAGAATTGAATTCACAAGCAAACTTGGGAAAAATATATATACAGTTATTCATCATGCAACAGTATAGCACACCGGGAGGAACTACATAATTGCATGAAGTACTGTATTGCCGGTAATTACAAGGGTTTAAGTCATGCCATAACAGTTTCTTTTTCAATTTCAGTAAGATTAGTTGATGTTCGGCCCAATAGACCCCACTACCTGTAGACCAATACAGTGTAGATCAATGCTGATTCTTTTCTAATGGAGGAGGATGGGGGTGTCAAAGAGAAATGTTAAAAGATAAATAGCCTCCCATTGACTAACCGTTGACAGAGACTACGCCCACATGTCGGCGGCGTGTTGACATCTCGGTAACTGTGAACCAGCGGTCGCGTCGCAGGTCATAGCACTCGATGCTCTTGAAGGGGTCACCCGACGATCCACGACCCCCGACACAGAACACCACACCTGAAGGCACACGCATAGGGAAAGCAAGTGACTTTTGTGTCTAAGTGTGTGTTTCTGAGGATGAAGACGACAGAGAAATACAGTCAGGCCTTAACTCGAAATCGAAGTGAGTACTAGTCTATACAGTACTGTCCGCATATAAGGACCACAGTATTAGTAGCAATTTTGATTGGCAGCAGTCGTTTTTCTCAGAATATGCGTAATTTCGAGAAATTACTGGTTATCCAGGAAACGAAATGACACATATCGGAAGAAACTTCTGAAAAATTATTTCTGGTTATCCAGAAACAGTAGAAACTCAGACACATATACTTTAATTATATGAATTTCGTTGAGAAATTCATTTCTGAAAACACTGGAATTTCTATATTGAGTTTGAGTATTTACTACTATAGGTTTATAATTTTATCATCTAGAAACAGTAGTAAATTTCAGAAAATGACTTGGAAAATACAAGAAGGGAAATGTTAATTTGCTAGACAAGAAGTTGTATGACACATTTAATTTATATCAGGCTTCAATTTCCTGATAACCCATTACAAGGTTTTCTTTCAAACTGGTCATAAATATCATTGTCCCTTTCTCAGAATTTCCAGGAATTGGTGCAAAAAGTACTAAGGTCACTTTTACGAAGTAATTTTGAAATGAGGTTCTGCTGTTGTAACTAAAGTTCTTTGTGTAAATAATATAGTTTTGAGCATTTGCTTATAAAATAACAGACTATTAATAATTTATTAGTTGTCTAACACAATGTGTGATAAATTAAATACCATATTGGTTTCGTTTAAAAAATTCATCCGTGGCTCCTGTATCTCAAATTCTATCAACATAATTGTCATTACATAAAACTATAAGGAGTGTGATGCAACAGAACATAAACACCTCACATTGATCATTACAGAGCAGTGAATATGGAACATTCATATCTTAAGCAAACAGACAGGCAGATGAAGACAGACGGGCACACAGACACATACAGGTGGCCGCCAAACAGTGATTTAAGATTACCTGCGGCTCCCTTCCGAGGCAGCAGCACAGCTGGTGTCTCGCCTCCCACAGACGGGCCTGGCATATCCCCCATCCCCAAGTGGTAATGCTTCGCCTCGTCCACAATGTCCCGACATGCAAGGTCACCTGAAAGATAATGCACCCCATTCAGCTACAGGTTATTTTAAACTTCAGTAGCTAAAGTAGCTAATGGAGCTACTATTGCAGCCTAGAATACAGCCTATTGCCTAAACTAAGCTCAAAATTAGCACTTTAGATGTCTGATTTACTCTCACTACATTTTGGTAAATGACAAATCCCTTTTGGTAAGTTGGGAGCTTATTTCAGGCTTTATTTTACCCTGCAATAGTAGACTTACTTACTGATTATACAAAATCATTGACATTGTGGTTATCATCATGGGACGTTCGACTGAAGTGACATTAGCTGTTGTTTACATCATTGGTGCCTAGTCTGACAGGTGGCATTCCTACTGGACAGCAGATGCAGGGTTGGGGGGATGCTTCTGCCTTGATTGCACCAGTCGGACTAGGTGCCAATGACATCTAATGTCACTTTAGTCGAAGGTCTCGCGATAATGACCGCAACAGGAAGATTTAGCACTAGAAAAAAAAAACTATGCACTATAGATAATGTTTAATTAGTAAGTACATGTAGTAGTGTACTAAAATATAAAACTGAATGGATATTCCTACTTCTAACAATAGTCTACACAAAGATATCAGAAGGGCATCATGGGGCTATAAAGAAATATATCATTGTCCGATCTTTGTGAAGATTTCAGCTGTCGTTGCGAGATTTGATATGTATTACTCTTAACCTTCCCAGAAAAAAAGCCCAGACAACATTTTGAGCTATATTGACTGACTTCTGGGTCAATCATTGTGTCTCGGAAGCCCGAGTCTGACAGTCACAAATGTTCCTCCCCAAATTTGTACTCAGAAATAGATGAGAAAAATAAATGAAAGAAAAGCTTACCATACATGTTAAAAGCACACTTGTGACGAGACAATGAGTAAATTCAACAAGGTTACCATGCCACAACTAATTTAGCTTCAATATTTGAGACTGACTGAACCAAGCTGAATAATGTACACCCAGGGAATGTACATACCTTTAATGAGTGGGTCGGCACACACTTCTTTGACGAGCGTTACCGGTGGCAACAGTGCCAGTTTCACACGCCGCAAAAGCGCAGCCAGGTGTGTTTTCCTGGAAGCTGGGTCGGCTCGAACCCACCGCATCGCAGCATCAAACACCTGTGAGTAGGGAGAGTCTTATTCACTTCATGTGTAAATTCATTGTTCAGTTGAATATCCATAATGTATCTTTTTCACTTTACACTGAACACTTTTACAGCTTTGCATTAAAAACTTTCGAATTGTTTGCCAACTCTTTGTCAGCCAGCTTGATTCATCACTAGATCTCTAAAATTCCATTGTTGTAAAAATGAGGGTAACAACATTAAATACTTTAGCCACTTTAGAGTTTTTAATCTCTTAATACAAGAGTCTTATAGTACTAACAATCAGAAATGAAACATGGTATACACAAAGAATTAATAAAGAGCTGCTTCTGTACGAACGTACCTGTTTCTCTGTGACAATGTTGAGATCCGGCGAGGTGAGGTGAGATTCCAGCAGCTCCGGCCCCATCGACAGAAACTCGTCATCCTCCACAACCTGATAGCAGAAGTTAATATGCTAAAGATGGACTATTTTCACTTATCTACCATGAGCTCCTGCAAGTTTGTTGGTACCGCAGGCAACGGAATGCGAACATGAACTTTATTTCTGATCATGTGGTTTTTAAGATTTCAAATTGAAACATTCGTGATAATATAGTCAATATTCAATATTAATGTGTCAAAATTTCGATAACATTTGATCGTGAATGTTTTTAAAGACATTCACCATTCTCCTTTCAGCAGTCTACTGGTGTGCATGATGCAAAAATGGCATGTTAAGGTATGCTCCCAATATACAATCACTCATGCGGACTTACTAACAGGGCTACTATTTATCATGGCCCACAGGGGGTATGAAAGCCAACTTTATGTAAGGATTGCGGCTTGAAAATCTGGGGTGCAAAATTTGTAGTCATTTTAGATGGTGGGAACCAGAAATGTTCGAAAACGTTTAGGTGAGAAACCTGGAAATTATACCATAATGTTTTTTTTTGTTTTTTTGTTTCTTTTTTTCATATTCCTGCCCCTATACATTAATAAATGATGCCACCCTCACACAAAAAACAAGACATGACAGCAACAAAAACGCGTCCCACCTGTAAGAAGTTGTCGGTGATGTATCTGTCTGCACGCGTCACCAGTTCAGTGCGCCCATGCTGCTCGGCAAACGCACGCACGCCCACCACATTACTGGGATGGAGGTGGCGCCGCATGAAGCCACAGCACGCCCCCGCAACAGCCTCCATCTGCAGGATGCTGGCAGCATACAGCAGAGACTGAACCGTGTCGACGGAGAGTGTAATCCGAGACGTGTACGCAAACCTGGTATAAAATGTTACTTTACAGTGGAACTTGCTTAATATTGATGCCTTCAGGAGAAGTGAAAAGTGTCCTCATTAGAGAAGTGTCATTAAAAGAGAAGCTCATTCTATATAGGATATATAGCAAAGGCAGAAGCGAAAAGTGTCCAACTGATCGGTGTCCATCAATGGAAGTTTCCACATGGACAGGTTCCACTGTACAACTAGAACCTCACTTTCTCTATCATGACCAGCAGTGGGATTAGCCTCAAGTGGTCTCAATAGAGAGGTGGTCTCTTTATGAAGGACATTCCATGTGGTCTTTTTATGGAGGTTTTGGATTGCTATTATAAGAGGTGGTCTCTCACACAGCAAGATAGGGACTTCATATAGCAGGCACTGACACCAATGGTACACACATATTGCCATCTCCCCACTATTAAAATCATACAAATACTCTTGTTGGCAATTATCAAGGTCTGGTTATCTCAATGCTCATCAAGATTTCACTCACATCTACCAATCTGACTAGATCCGCTAGTGCTGTTTCATCTATGACCCAATGCAGATTTGGACGCTATAAAATATATAAACCCATAAAAAACCTTATGCACTCGATAACTAATGTAATATGGTCTTTCCCCATTAAACATGCACATGCCTAGCAAAAACGTGTGCACACCTGACTAATGCCTCGAGCGCTGCCTCATCTATGTCCTTGATATTCACTGAATGCCTTCGACTTTCCGCCATTTCCGTTGTGAACATGGTCTTGAAGTAACTGCTGACAGAGGCTAGAATGACGCGGTGACATAGGATACGGCGCGAGCCCACCACCAGCTCCACATCACATAAAGTACCCTCCTGGAAACACAATGTACCCATCTGAGACACAATGTTCATTCATGAAACCATAATGTATCTGATGTACCCAAATAATGTACCCTTCTAGAAACACGACGTGCTGTCAAGTGTGACACATAATGTAGGTGATTGAAATATAATGGACAAATCCTAAGACATTACATACTCAAATGATCTATATTGTCTCTGACTCAAGTGAAATCAATATAATATACAACTTCCCCTCGAACATAATACATCACACTCAGACATAACATGATCAATCGAAATATAATGACAACACTGCTCCAACTAAAAAACATATTGTAGAAATCATTATACTTTTATTTGCATTTGTAAATTGTATGTAACTTGCTTTTCAACCCTCAATAATTATAATAAAACCATGACCATGAAGAATTGACCCATAACCTTATATAATTGAACGCCTAACCTTGTAGAATTCGTGCAGCACCCTGAATGAGTCTGTGAAGAGGTCACTCGCCTCATACTCAAAGGTCGTGGAGTTCGGAGAGTCGCCGAGCTCGGATGTGGGTTCACCACCAGACAACATTTTCTTACTCACTTTGTAGCCTTTTAGTTTGCCTGGGTAAAATTGATCGAATGACTCAAAAATTTGTAATGAATGACTATATAGAGTTGAAGTCAATAAACACTGAAATATATACTACATGTCTAAATAGATACTCCATTTTTCGTCATATTTATGTATTTCTATGCCTAATAAATACAAGATACATGTAAGTTATTGACAAACGATACACAAAAAAGTGAGTACATGTATTATGTTGGTCACTGACCTTTTGGTCTGAATGCAGCTGCTTGACAGGACGCAGAGACAGTGGACGTTGACCGACTGCAAGAAAAACAATTACACAATACACATAAGTTTTATCTGTACTAATTCAGGGCTGAACGCTAGCTAGTGCCCTGGTGTCTTGGGCACATAAATTCTAAGTCAGGGCACATCAAATCTAAGACTCTTGTGCCCTGATGGGCACACCGTAAAAAAGTACCAGTTATTATATTTTAGCCAAAGTCAACCATCATATCCACAATGTTGTATTCCCTATGGTGAAACATACAATGTATAAATGAAGTTTTCATGTTGATCTGTATGATCTGATAGTTTAACTATTTTTTGTTTTCATTTATTTTTTATTTTGCCGTCTGCGGTTTAGCTTAAACATTTCAGGGCACATGGTTTTGGACTATCATCATGTGCCCTGCTGGGCACGCGAAAAAAAAAGTTAGTGTTAAGCCCTGCTAATCTCGACTACATTAGTAGTACAATTTTTATATAACGTAATATGAGTGACCATCAAAACGCAGAAGGGCTCTTACTTTGAAAAATCCTCAAATTAGGGATTGGTCTATCCCATGAATATATACTTCTTGCAATTGGAAGTGTATGAATTTTGCTGTGGTCCAAAATTTGGGGTAGTCTTAACATGAACATGGGCTCTCAGGGGGATGTTTACGGTGATAGGCGTATATAAAGTTCTTAATTCAAGGTGGGTTTTTACCACGGAAAACTATACTTGATACTTTTCCGTTGTTTATGAAACGTTTGCACTTGTCATAGGATTTGCCAAAAATTCATTCAAACTCATTCAATTATTTCTTTTACATCATAAATCGGATTAAGGTACCTGAAAACACCTATATTTACATAATGAAATTTAGTGTTTGGTGAACTAGAGAAAACTCAAGTGATATCTTTCAAGCATTAATGCATAAACATTTTACTTGATAGGAATATTCGAAAGAGCGTGCATTGATTGGCTGTAGACACTTCTCGATTAACTTCATATATTTTGACCTGTTAATGATAAATCACTTTTAAATGGGACAGTATACAGTAGAACCTCTATAATAGGACCACCTTTGGGACCAGTGTTAAGAGGTCTCAATAGAGAGGTAGTCTCTATACAGAGGTTCACTTTGGTAGCTTTATGAAGGTTTGGGGCCATTAAAAATGGTCTTATTATAGAGGTGGTCTCAATAGAGGTGGTCTTAATCGGAGGTTGTACTATACTACTAGAGTGTTAGGGCCCTTCTGCAGATGTTTCGGGTACTAACCTCGGAGCAGCGAAGGAGCGCGGTCGAGGACTGGCGGCTGAGACTGTAGCCGCAGCAACGAGACTTTCCCGTCGCTCCGGAACCGGCGGGACGTCAAGGGGAGGCGCAGAGATTGACCTGGAATGGAGGAGCGATGTTATACACTTAAACTCACTACCATTTTACTTTCTTGCCCAGCAGGCCGCATGACGTGCATAGCTCAGAGCTGCCAACTGAAGAAAACTTGCTGTAAATCATGTCATTTACCTCACAATGAATGAGTCATAAAATATGTTGTTAGTCCCATTTTTAACTCAACAGTACAAGCTTTAATTTACAATACTTAAAAGCAGATTAAAATAGTACATAAGAAAGGTAATAAGCCTCCATTATATACACTCTACATTTTCTATAATTAATCCTACAGCAACCATATATTCATTCTGCACTCAAGATGTACAAAATCTTATCAGCACTTGCCACTCATATTGATAAATAAAGTAAAATTAGTCAATTTGAGAGAATACAGTGTGACTAGGTGTGGTGTATGGCATTAGTTTAAGAACATGAATATTAAAGGCTTTTTATTCAAACACAGTTAACACCCATTAAGATCACAAAAATAGCTGTGATGAATGTTTTCTGTGCTTGTACTTCATTAAAATAAATCACTGGTAAAAATTACACTGAAATTGGTGATATCTGCATTTTGAAGGTACAATTTGTAACCAGGAAGTTTTAGGTCTAAAATCTATATTAAGGGTTAATACAGAAAATACATATTACACATCAACCAGAACATGTGAAGCTCACATTCTACATTCATTTACTATGAAACGTTTTAATCAATATTTAGGATCATGTAGGAAATAAAAGCTTTTATTGTAATATTTGTCAACATAATGGCAAAAATTAATGATCCACGTGTATTCATTAGCAGATCCAGGTTTACGGAAAAGGTGGCAAACATAGATTGGTTTGTATGTGCAAAAGGTCACAAACATACAAAAAACAACATGAAAATAACATTTTTGAGAGAAGAAAGGGAGAGTGTGCAATGCCTTTGCCAACTGAGTGGCTCCTCCTCCTCCTCCTGAATCTGCCTATGTACACTTTGATTAATAAAAAAAAAAAGATTTTGCACAAATTATAGGTTTTCCGTGGTGCCTGACCTGGTGATTGAGACTAGAGCCCTCGGACTCCGAGAAGAAGGCCCCGCAGCAGATGCACGGTCACCTGACATCTCCCCAACCTATCACAGAACGGCACGCAACCCAGATAGGAGCCAATCAAATTGTTCCGCATCCTAATGGTCCATATTACAGCTTGCAATGAGAATTTAGTGCTGAGTATCCAATATTCCAACGGCAAAAAGTGATGAAATGTTATATCCTACTGATTCTTTTTAGTATTACATGTACGTCCTACGGTTGAAATGCTGCAGATAAATTGTTGTATCTGAAAGAAGCAAAAATATAATCTATTATATAAGTTTTGAAAATATATTAAATGGAAAAATAAGGATACATCCTGTAACTTCATCATTCTGATGAACGTTAAAATAGAAATCTAACATGCCCGTGCTCAGTTTTCCTGCTCGAGGGCAATCTTCCAATGAATACCTTTACTAGATTTTCCTAAAATTTTATATCTAATTTTATCAGAAGGAAACATGGCACTCAAAGTGGCTTCAGATGAATACACCCCTACCCCTGAGCACAGCCCTGTAATCTATTCCTGTAAAAGAATCTGAACAGCTACAACTTTATCAGTACAAACAATTTTCATATGGCAAATAATGTTTTTCAGTGCTTTTCCATAGCTGCAACATGCATATATATAGCTTACACTTTACAAGTTTGTAACTATCACATGCGAATCATGCTTGATCTATTAGCTTGGAGCTAAAGCGTCGGCAACCATGGTCGCTTATCCTGGAAATGAATTATCCAGAAAATGTCAAAAGTTTGCCAAAAATAGTTATTTTGCAATGCAGCAAACCCAAGGTGTTTTCTACATTTAGATATATTCATGTGCCTCAGAGCAAAATCACATCATTGATCAGGCATCCTCATAATCAATACATTTGCTATGATTTCAACACGTTTCTGCAAAGCATTTTTTTGTGATTTGTGTGCGTATTATACATCTAAGTATATATTACAATGTATGTTTGCTGGCACACAATCATCAGTTAGTCTTTATTTCATTTCAAAATATTATATGGTGTTGCTTGAAGATTATTGCCTTTAAGGCATTTATTTATCTAGTATAAATTTATATCATAGAGGCCAGAATTAATCCCCATTTTGAGGGTGTGGCTTGGCTGCCTAGTCGAGGCCAGTTGGGAATGCTAACCTACCCGCCATGCTTGGCTGTTAAGATCATTTATTGATATAATATAAAAGTACAAAAATAGTTCACTTATAATGGTTATCTACAAGTAAAAAGATAATTATGATGAGATGAGATAACTTTATTTCAGAATTAACCATGTCTTAACAGCATTGTGATTTTCTTCTATAGAAAAGTTAAAAGAGTACGTACAAGTATTTACAGTAATATTGGTTGGGAAGGACTTCAGCATTGTGAAAATGAACCAGCGGTAATGTGTAAATGTCTTGGTGAATGATGTGCAATGCCCATTGTGTATTCACTGTATTGTTGTGTAATGTACACTTTTCCGGGGTTAAGTTCATTCCAACATAAAATGATGCAGACGCAAACATATCTAAATGCAATATGTGACAAACATATATTGCTAAACAAATGCTCCTAAAAGCACCTCTCAATTTGCTTAATCAACCAGCAGTTTGCAGGGTTGGCAACTACGTGTCCGGCGCCCATCTCTAAAAAACCTGGCCAATTTTACCCGAGTTTTAATCGCGTGTTTTTTTTTATCTTAAAATAGTAATATAATTGGCTTCTATTCTGCTCAGGTTTGAAGTCATTTTCATTGCTTTTGCAGACTTTAGCCCACTTTTACCAGCTTTTGCAGACTGTTACCCATTAAATAAAACATAGGTGTGCCGTATTTGTTTTTGTTTTTAAACTGGCGTAATGTTAACACTGACAGTTTGCTTCTATCTTGCGAATAGCGTTTACAATGTGTTACATTAGGCTTGGTCGATCACGTATAATAACTATAATATATATGTACCAACGACTGACCACATACAGTACTAATACCGTCAGAAGGATACAGAACAAAACTATTAAGAATTACAGTATGATTCCTTACATTTTACTGCTATACGAAAAAAGGTACTGTTGTTTCTGCAAGTTACGGCTTTCTTCATGACTCGCCTGAAGTTATGTTTATTGTGATTCTTACCCTTTTATTACACATTTTAGTACTTACGGAGGTTCACGTAATAAAAAGAATATTTTCAAAAGTTCATGAACACGCCGGCCATTTTGACAGATTTTCCTTTCATTGGTTGTCTGTACGACATCCGCAGTTTTAACAAATCGGCGGTGTCACTGTGGCGGGAAGAAACGAGAATGCCCGAACAAACCCCAATATCTATTTCTGTTGCTCCGGAACTGGCTGGACATATAGCATGTGTGGATTCTTTTCTGACTATTCTAATTACGAGTATCGACAGTTTGAATATTTCATTCAACTTAAATGTTATTTCAAATAAGATTTTTGATTTATAGCACACCTGATTTTATTATCAAATAACCTTTATAGCTTAATAATATAGATTAAAAAGTATAGAAATGATTCTTAGAAGTAGATTAAAATCTAGGCATTTTAATCCCCCAGCTCAATGTTGGGAACTGGGCAAATCATCAAGTTGCTGTACCATATGATGCAAGAATAAGTAGATTTAGATTCAACTTCAACTATTTCAAGGTCAACATCATCTGATTGATGGATTCTGCTAGATCTACCCATTGCATCTATAGTTCTAAAGATTTTCACCAAATATGTGTTTTTTCTTCAGGCTTTAAAAAAATCATAACTTTTGTTTAGTGGGCCAATTTCAATAAAATGAATTGCAAAAAAATATTCCTACTTCAATCTTTGTTTTACCAAAGTTTTATATTTTTGTACTACAAATCTCAATTGTAAGTAGCCCTAAACTTGTCGCGGTATAGATATTTATATTTTTTACACTAGCCTAGTACTGTTAATTTAGGCTACATAACTAGTACATACAGATTATTAATTAACCAATATAATGAGCACTATCTTAAGGCACTGTCACATACTAGAAAAAACTGATGGACACCGCACATACCGGTAAGACCGATAGATTTTTGCTGTACATGGTGCATCAGTGTTGATACGCTGACCAGTGTTTTGTGTGTACACAAAGACCAACAAATTTTGTCATTTTTACCATGAAGCTTTCGCGTATTAAAAAATCACCAATATATGTGTATGTCCTACATACATATTTCATATTCATATTTTTTCTATGTGACATTGCCTTTATATGGCTATATGTTAGCTACACTGCGATCGATATTCACCATGTGGGACAAGATTTTAAAATACAAGATGTTCATCAAAATTTCTCTATCATACTCATATGATATATATTTTCACATCTCCCTGTTCTCCTCGTGCAAAGACTTTAAAAGCATTTTTGGCGCACATTCTTGAAAAAGCAAAGTTTCTGATAGTTTTTTTAAGCCAGTTTGTTCCTGGAAAAAAATGTGAGTATTTCCTCCATTTTGATTTCAATTGTTGTAAAATCGTATGTAGAACCTAATCACAATGGCAAATTTCTAAAAATGGAAACCGTCCCCTGTGAAATTCACTACCAAAGTGTGTATCACATAATTTTTCATGTTACATGGTATTTTTTGCAAATGTCTGGATTTGCCTTCATTATACTAATCCTTATTTTCTCCTCTTTCATATGATATATAGACCCAGCGGTCAAAAAAAATTTTTTCACCCCCATTATGGTGGGAATTAAGTTGATTTCAAGTATAGTGTAACACGAACCTTAAATCCACGTGAATAGACACCATTTTTACTCCCCCTAAAATCCATGTGTAAAAAACAATATATGTCACATGTGATCTTTTTCTGTATGCTGATGACTCTGCTTTAGTTGTCAGTGGAACGGACCCAAGGCAGATTGAAATAACATTGGCAGAAAATTTAAAATCACTTAGCTATTGGTTGGAAGAAAATAAACTATCTTTACATTTGGGGAAAACGGAAAGTACTTTGTTTGCTACTAAAAAGAAATTGAGTAAATGCAATAGATTGAATATAATGTGCAATGACAAAGAAATTGATTAAAAAAACAGTATAAAATATTTAGGTGTTACTTTTGATCAGGATTTTAGTGGTTTGTCTATGGCTAGCTTAATGTTGAAAAAAATCAATGCTAAATTGAAATTTTTGTATAGAAATAATATGTATTTTGGGTTTAAAGAGAGAAAACTATTAGTTTCTACTTTAGTAGAATCTAATTTTGATTATGGAGTCAACAGCTGGTTTAGAGGGATGCCCCAAAAAGTGAAAACAAGATTTCAAACAACACAAAATAGGCTAATTAGATACATTTTAAACTATGATGGAAGGCACCACCTTTGTTCTGAGGATTTTAAATTAGTTGGATGGTTAAATGTAAATGATCGAATTGAATACTTGTCTTTATGTTTAATGTATAAAATACATATCAAAAAGGCTCCTGCATATTTATGTGATGTTAGACTTGTGAGTCATTCATACAATACAAGGAAGAAAGAGTTGTCTTACATTGTACCAAAAGTTAAGTCACATGGACAGAAAACGTTTAAATATTGTAGCATTAAATATTGGAATAGTCTGCCTCTACCAATACGAAAGTCCAACTGTTTGGTGTCCTTTAAATCAAAATGTAAGAAATATTATATGGACTATTTTATAAAAAAGTAATAAGAATATATTTGTTAAAAGGTTAATCATTAGTAATGTAATTATTATGTTCTATGGCACCAATTCATTTCAATTGTTTTTCCATGTTTTCACCGAGGTCCACTATGGAAATAAGACTCTCCATTTTAAATGGATATCTTTTTAGTGCTCCTTGCTTGTCACATAGTTCATTTTTTTATTATATTTGTATATCTCTATTCAATTTTACTTCTATTTATATATTTTTTTACTTATTTGTAATCTTTTATTTACTTTGTAATTAACATGCCTGTGATAAACGAAATAAATCAAATCAAATCTACGTTGAATTTTATAAACTTATTATTTTCATCTTTCACAACACTAAAGAATTTGTAAACGTTTGACAGTTTCGTCTGCTTCTGCAGACATTTTCAAAAACATTTCTGCGCATGTCAGATCATGGTTTACGGCCGCCGTCCCCGCCTGCGGCAAGCACTGGGTCATAGACTCTCGCAAGCTGGTGGGCCCCCTCATCTCTGTTCATGGTCTGACTTTGCATCCGGATGTGAACAGCTTCCTTGATAGCTCTAGTCCTACCATCACTCTCTCTGTCTAGAACGTCTAGAACGGTCATCCCCTTCCAATCAATCTTGTGATTTTCTTTATTGATGTGATCTGTGATGGTTCTTTTGTTGAATTCTGTAGCAGACTCTCTTTTGGCAGCTCTGGTGAAATTCAACTTTCCATGTTGTTCAACGTCTTTCTGATGTTCCGTTATTCTAATGCCCAGCTTTCTTCCTGTTTCCCCGATGTAAACTTTCTCACAAGATTCACAAGGAATCTTATACATCACTTCACATTTCTCACTCATCTCTACTTTATCTTTTGGGTACACCAACAAGTTCCTGATTTTCTGAATGGGCTTTACAGCAGTTGCCACCTTATGCTTATTCAAGATTCGGCCGTAAACCATGATCTGACATGCACAGTAGTGTTTTTGAAAATGTCTGCAGAAGCAGACGAAACTGTCAAACGTTTACAAATTCTTAAGTGTTGTGAAAGATGAAAACAATAAATTTACTTAATTACCAACACAATGAACTCATTCAAGGAAATATCTACGTTGATTTCATATATCTTTTCTCCCCCTCAAATCCGCCTGATGTATGTGCACATGTTTATATTTACCGCGGCTCAGCGCCGATTGGCTGAACTACATTTGAACCAATGAGAGCGCAGCCAGCTCAAATGCAACGATTGCGGTTGAAAAGAGAATTTTTTTTGTTAATAATCGATTTTTGTGGATATATTAAGCTAACCAACACAAATTTACACAGCGGATATTACATAAACCGATTTTATAACGATCTACCAAAGCACAGTTACGTCTGCACCATGAATCACGTAATATTCTACGCTGAAATGTGTCAAGTCTTTTCTCAAAGTTTCTGTACGTTTTCTGGCAAACCGGCTCCGTATTGGATATCATTGAATGTGAGCATTAAAATATATTTTTTGTTTGGTTTATTTTTGTGTTTGATTGCCTGATGGTATGGTATTATTGAAGGATAGCGGGAAGTGACAGAAAAACATCTTGCAAAATGACATCTCTGACCATTTAGAACCGATGGTGGAAATAAAGTGGATACTCCACATACAAAAACTAGTAAAATACCTTCCACATATCCACGTAGAAAGGATGTAGAAATAACACTATATTCCCACCACCAATTCACGTGTAAAAATGTTGCTGGCTCCACCTTTTTTTCAAACAAATATCCACGTGGATAAGGATGCTTCGTTTCTACGTGGATTCCACCATCAATTGCCCACTGGGGATGCGGTTGCCAGAGTTTCGACTTACGTCACAGTCTCATCACGTCACTAAAATGTACGTGATGAGACTCTGACGTATGTCGAGACTCTGGCGACCGCATTTATAATATAAACGTTTAATCCACAAGATGGTTAACAATCTTACAATGTTTAGTTTCCGCATCAGTCGAATATAAGCATAGACTGCCATAGATCACTGTCTAAATTACTCCTGTGGTTTAATCTGTATTGTATAATGAGCACTATCTTAAATAGCTCTAATGTTCATTATTTTGCTAATTAATTATGTATGTAAAGAAAAAGCTATAGACTATATCTGATAGGGCTAATATTAATATTTATTTTGAGGCGAAATTTTAAAAGGGCTTGACACTTATTGATGTCCACACATTAACATTGCTCTACCAGTTTTGACGGAGACAATATTAATTGTAGCAAAATGCAAAAAGACAAAAGCAACACAATACACACCTAAGTAATCAAAGTGACACAGCGTAATAAGTTATTCAATAATTTATATCCTTTTCATTAAAAATCTATCATTTTAGAAAATCATAACGTCTCCTTATTCTAATTACGTATGCGTCTTTATGTTTTACAAATTTTGTGTTCGATATTGTGTCTAATTTTAATACTTTTATCGTTATCTACAACATTCTGCATTGAATAAATATTTTTCTATCAAACTATAAATTTCTTATAATTTTAATCTAAATGTGGTCATTTAAATCATGTAGGTATATGACCTTTTAAAAACCAGCATATGTAAGAGTATTCTCACACTCCAGCACATAATCATATTTGTAACGAAAATATCGACAGAAAAACCGAAATTTACTGAATGCGCTTTCACATCATAACCAGCTAAAAATAGAATTGGGAAATTTCCAACGAAACCAACCATTGAAAAACTCGAGTGCGGTAAGTTTTAATGTGCCATTATTACTCATTTATGTCGAATGTGGATGTCTAATCCATACACAAACACGGATAGTAATATGTAGTGATTCGTTTGGTATGAGAAGTGTGCAAATTGTGGTGTTAATAGTTGAAATACAGGTGGACAAATTTTAAGCGCGCAAAATATGACGGTGGTTTCAAGGTTGGGCGTTCATGACATGGCTACGTCACCAGAGGAAAAATTGGGAAACATTGCATATAGCTCTGAGTAGTTGCTCAGTTTCTTGAAAGCTTTAGATGATCCGAATTATGTTTGTTCTGGTATATTGTTTTCTAACATTTTTTTAAAATTTGAAATTAAAAATCAGTAATCCATTGAGTGAACAATACTTCAATGGGTTTTAATATTAGATCCACAATGTATTAATAATAAAGTAGTGATTTGATATGGTTTTAACATTCTTGGACATAGTGTTAACTCAAGAAGGAAATAATGTCAAAATTAAGATATCTTACGAAAAAATACTAGAGATCAAACTTTGAAAGTTATATATAGAAAGTGACTGACGTCTCGAGCATGTGGAAGGCCTGGCAAGTGGCCAACACTGCAGGACTGACTGTAGACTTTAAGTTTATCTATAGTGGTGTTTGAAAGCTTTGCCATATACCAGTACTACGAACTGTCAGGATCAATATGTTTATTATGTGGGCTGGGTTTGTTTTTAATTCAGTTTAATAGAGTTAGATCTTGTACAAATTTGCAGCTTAAATTGTGTATCCAGTCCAAATAAAAATATTTAACTTTTCATTGGAATGATAGTGTCATCTTGAAATTATATTAATAAACATCATTAGCTGATATTGGGCCTTCACTGTGTGATGAATATTCTATTTATTATGTCCAAGAGTAGATGCGGTCGGCATCACCTCGATATACGTCAGCAGGTCGTCATACGTACATTTTAGTAGTTGAACTTTTCCTGTAATTGAAACCAAATGTAACAGTAAAGCACACCCACTACACCTCATTGCTTTCTTGAGGACATACATAAAAATATACAAAAAAAGGTACATGAAAGGTATCTGTAATTTTCTATCCCCTATTGACCCTATTATTGTAGAAAGTGCGATATTTCATCTGGAAAAAAAAATGGACAGTGAGAAGCGCCACCACCCCAGTTCGTCATCTGATGATTACCAGCCGCAAGTGAAGCAGGCCAAGTACGCTTCCCGCCCAGTCCCGGACAAAGCTCAAATGATGCAGAAGATACAGGACCTGAGTCTGAGCAGCCAGCGTAGTCCTGCGGAGATTGCAGCATACCGGCGTGGGCAACAGGACGCACGGGAACATGCAGCGAGGAAGGCGGCTGCAGCTGGTAGGGATCACTGTGAATTTGCTAGGAACATTTGGCTTCATACGCACTAATATTTGCTAGTTTGACTAAAATATAACATATTAGATTATAATTTCAATGTACAAAAAATAGCATTCAAAAACAAAAAATATATCAAACTACAGAAATTTGTGCGATGTTGATGTTCTAACCAAACATGATATTTTCTCTATCAAAGAGCTTCATAAGATGTAAACCCTTCAAGCAAAAACAAAGGATTTGAATTAGCAGTTACGTTTATTTTCATTAACTTGTGATGTAAATAATGCGCCCAAAATACATAAGGAACACGCCATTGCAGCATCCCCTAGTGGATCCAGCCCTCAACTGCCCGTGTTTCTAGATGATGAAGACGATGTACCAGCAGGACAAGCTGGACGCCCTGCGCCACCACCACCAGCCACCACACTCTCTGCAACAAAGGCTGTCACCGCAGAGCCACAAACGCCTCCCACAGGTAATGCAATGCCAGAGATTTGCATGGCTCTTTCTAAGCATAAAACTTGAAAATCTGAGCTATCAATGGTTAAAAAGGCGTAAGTTAAATGTATTTTCCATTCCAATGGAATTCAATTCACAAAGCAAACTTGGGGGAAAAAATATATATATATACAGTTATTCATATAAATGTATTTTCATTCTCGCGCTTAGAAAGCAATTTACACTTAATTGAAAAGCATAATCTTTGAACAAAAACATGTTGCAGAAATGAAGGAGATTATCCCCAAGGTGTTCAGCAGCAGCAGCAGTCGTCGCAGAACAATGGATTTCCACCATGATGCAGGCGATTACCGCCCAGCCTCGCCCGCAGGATCCATGATGTCAGACAGCCAAGGTTATCATTCTTTTTTAATGTTTCCCATTTAGATTCTACATTTCTATCTTCTGATATTTCATTTTTCTCATTAGATGATTTATTAGTGAATATTTTGACCTATGGGTATATATATATATATATATATATATATATATATATATATATATATATATATATATTAGTTTATAATATCTTTAGTTTAAATGGTGCTTTAGATTCTATATCTTTTGTATTTATGCTCTAATTGTATTGTAATTCAAATTTTTTTATGTCTACTTCTGTTTTTTACTTTCGTCTAAGCGCCTTAGATTAAGTCGCTCTGTAAGTCATTCTATTATCATTCCCAGGTTTCATGCACATTGAATTCATGCATTTTCGGCCACTTTTGTAGCTCAATCCTCTTCTTATTTTCCCCAGACGGCAACGAGGTGATCCTCGACGTGTCTGAGATTGAGGACCACGTCAACAAGCCCGAGCACAAACTGACGGTGAAGATGATGCGGCGGATTTTACCCATTATGATGGTTGTGCTGTACAAGGCTGACGCAGATATCGCACGCAAACGCAAAAGTATGTAATAGATTGTCTCAATAGTATGAAATGTATGTATTTAAATGCAATTTTTTTCAGTATTATACATACTTATGAAATGCTGCCCCATCAACTTTGAAAGTTTCATGTTGAGAATAAATATTTAGGATAGTTTCATAATGGGAACAATAAAGGAAGGCCTGGCACTGACCATGGGCATGGCAGAGGAAAGGGAAATATGAAGACTTCTCAGAAGTTATGGGAAGCTAGTCGTTGACATTCCAACCTTGTATGTGCAGGACATTTTAACATGTTGGTGATGATTGATAATTTCCTGAATAGGCCCTTTGTGAATTTTGCACCTTATATTCTATATAAAATCTGGGCGTTTATTTGATCATGTGGCGGATTTTGCCAATCATGACTGAACATTATAAAACATAGCTTTTTTAAAATACCGGTCAGAGTTTTATCTGCCATTAGAATAACTATAGAGGTAGGCTTTATTAAAGAACAGCGCAGAAGTCATTGTAAACCTAGAGAATTAATATAACACAATGCTTGCATTTGCAGTGAAGAAGCTTTGGGACGTGAGGCCCCGTGATTGGCCCGACTCTGTGCCATTCAAGGACCCCAATAATGGCATCAAACTGGGTAAGTACAAGCATCTCCTGTTGGAACATGTAAAGTACATGATCATAAAAACTGTCTCCACCCATAAAATTGTATCAGGAATTGTCATGTATTCCTGATTGTATGCAAAGGCATACATATTTTCTATTGTTTGTGTGTGTGTGTGTGTGTGTGTTTTTCAATTGTGGCAATGTCTGCTTTTAATTAGGAACTTTTCTTGGTCACTTCAGATTCTGGCAAACACGGTAGCAAACCGTCGCAGATCGAACTGGTGAAAATGTTCAGGTTCTTGAAGAACAAGTACCTCAGGGTGAGTACTTTGTGAAGTTAGCTTATTATAACAAATTTCTGATGCTATAGGATATCAATAATCGAAGATTATATTTGGTATGGAAGATGTTATCTACTATTAGTGTGATGGCTTCTCTCCCTAAAATAAAATTTTGAAAATATAAACAAGTGCAATACAGTTAAACCTATTTGTCTTTTTAGTCCATGTTTTACTCAAAAAACAATTAAAAGGGCCTCTAAGTGTAAAATAGGGACTTAAATACTTTAAGAAGATGGATAACTGGAACAAAAGCATTTCCCTTCATGTTAATTTACATTTACAAGAAATTCTGATAACTTGAAATTTTGAATAACTCCATATTTCCATTTACTTCCTTCAAGTTTGAATTAAACAAATATAAATGTATCAAAGTCACAGTGACAATGAAGGAATAGTACAGCTATAATAAGTTTATTATCCCCTATCACATTCTGCAGAAGTTTGTGAACATTGCTTAATCTAACTATTTCTCTACCTAAAAGCACAGATAATTTTTGAAAATATTAGACACAACATACTGTAACTTTAATATCTCATCTTCCCACCAGGAGGCCGTGCGTTTCACTGATGATGCCTCTGTCGTGACAGAGGTGAAAGATGAGGAAAAATGAGCCCATATGACCCCCCAACTGGTGCCCCAGGGAGTGCAACCACCCGCGGGCCTCCCACACAGAGTGGTGCCATCCTCCTCCCCATTGCCTCCTGCCTCCTTGACTATGACATCCATGAGCATGACTCCAGCACAGGTGAGGAGGAAACTACATATTTTTTATAAGAGTATATATTAGTAAATTTGTGAAAATGTTCAACATTTTTGCTTCAGAACGTCTCAATGTGAAGTTCTTTGACTATAACAATGACAGGTCAATCATATAAGTTAAAAATGGTAATCTGTTGAAAGTTTTTTCTAGACTAAAAAATGTTTTGCAAAAAATATCTTAATTTACCGGGTATGTCCTTTTAAATAATATAACATATGACACATCTATCCCATTGACCTCAAATGTTGTTTCCAAGGTTTAACCACATCTCTGTTCTCCCCACCAGCATACAGTTCCTGTGTACTCCAAGAAGCACCAGCTGAAGCGAAGCCCGGCCTCTCCTCCTGTGGTCTCCGTACCACAGGGGTTCAACGTGAACGTGGAATATTATGAGGTTGCTGAGACCACCGAAAGCTCCCCTTCGACCGACGTCACATCAACTACAACCGATGAACAACCGCATCATGTGCCCAGGTCAGTGCTCACAACTTTGCTGAACTCTAGAATTTGATAGCTTGTCAATCTTTACACTGCCATAAATGTGTCCTTATTTGACAAATAAATATTCATATCCGTATTGAAAAGCATATAAAATTTGGAACACTGCCACAAGGAAAGTGACGGATCAAAATAAGCCTCAGAGATGATTTTAGGCCGCGTTTTTGCGGCATTGACGCAAATTCACTCATGTAACACGCAATTTTCTATATCTACTGCGTCCATCAATACGCAAGATATCTTTCCCAGACGCATATTTAATCTGATAGGGCGCCATATTAATAAAAGATCGTGATTTTTATGTCTTCTTCAAACAAAATATACTGTCTCATGGGCGCGGCCATTTTAAAACTTACTCGATTGAACGGCACACCGTAACATATCACGCCGGTTTTGACACAACATGCACCAGCCGGGATTTTGAAATCGAGTCGCACATAAATCTGTAGAGTACACATGCGTGATTTAAATAATGGGCTTTAGGAGCTTCGTAGTAGCATTGCTGTATTTGCGTATGCGACGTCACTAATATTCGCATATGTATTGTTGGCAACTGTGTTATTGTTGTACTGGTAACCATGCATATATTTGATAGCGCGAAAAAAAAATGATATAATATATAATCAAATGAATAAAAAGTTGAGCTAGAGATAACCGGAAGTGATGAAGATCTGGCCAGTACAGGATCCAGGTAAATGTAGCACGTGTAGATAATCTAGGTAATAAAAAGCAATGTCTCAGAAAAGTATATGTTAAGTTTTTTTTCCAAACCAAGGAATATCTCTGCAGGAAATATAAGTGAACAAACTCGTGAGACAGGTGACTCGTGTACTAGCATGGATATTGCTACGGATGTTGATGTTGTCAAGCTCAAGGATGAGACAGATGCCAAGCCCAACTGTTAACTATTTTTGTTTTGTTGTTTAGAAAAAGAATAATCTGTACCAGTGAATTGATTTCTTGATTGCTCAATCTCATTCCAAATATGCCCCGAAATAGCCTAATTTTGCTTACTTTTCCCAAAATTTTTCCGGGGGGGGCATGCCCGACCCCCTAGTAAGGCGTTGCGCCCGGCACTCGCCTTCGGCCCTCACCAGATGGCCCCCTTTTCTTGAATGAGGGGGCCAATTGGCCCCCTTTCTTAATTTCCTAAAATCATCTCTGAAGCCTAGACTAAGGCTGGTATGGCCCAGGGTCATTGGGCTATCCTTATTGCTCAATCCAGGGTTGGCAGGGTTTCGTACAGGCGTGTTTAAACCGGTGGTTTAAACCGCGTTTTAACCGTACGGTACGAAACTAGTTTCGTACAGTAAAAAGTGTACGAAACTGTACGAAATTGTACAAAACTCAATAATTTGTTATTTTATAGCTTTATCTGTCTTAAATGAGTTTTTTTGTTGCAAAAATCTGGTAAGAAGTGTCATGTATGCACTGCATGTGATTCAGTAGCACCTGTACACAACTTCTCACCAGCCTGTATATAAGTTAAGTAAAGCTGTGTCTTATCTATTAGTGTTAGTTCTTCCAAGCAAGGCACACATATATCAATAAAAGCATAATGTCTAAACCTGGTGGCAGGTCAAAGGACCCTATTTGGGGCTATTATTCTGAGGTAACATCAGAAAGCCAACATTAGTTTTGATTTTGTCCAGTTTCATCCAGGTATTACCCAGTCATCTAGGTTTCGTACAGTTTCGTACAGTTTCATACAGTTTTGAACGTTTCGTACAGTTTCGTACAGTTTCGTACACCTGTACAGTACGAAACTAGTTTCGTACTGTACGAAACCCAACCCTGGCTCAATCATACTTATGGGATTATTCCAAAGGTATTGTAGCTGTATTTATGACATTACTGGCATCCTATGGAGCAAATTCTCAACCAACAACTTAAATTTTCACAACAATCGGACCATGGGCCCTAGCATCAGGAAGGGGGCGGGGTTTTGTGTATACTACTATACTGAGTGATCGCTCTGCAAAATTGTCAAACCGAGACACGTGTCTCACCCAATTTATAAAAATGAGACAGATAAGAAAAAAGCGAGACAAAATGTGGCAATCTTTTAAGAAATTGAGACATAATTACTTATATTTAAAAAAACTAATTGGAAGCATGTTAAATGAATATTATGTATTCATTTTACCATCTCAATTTCTTTGATGGTGGTGGGTGGGGGGGGTCACATAATGCATTTTTTTGTGGGGGGGTCGCAAGTGGGGTTTTTTGGGATTTCCCACCAAATTTTTTGAAAATTTGATGAATTTTTTCTGACATATAGAGCTACTGGTTGATCGCATATATTTTGGTATATTATGTTGCGTTTTTACTTTACATATCCAACATTCAGTACACGAGACCCGCTTGCATGTCTTCTATGTACGTCACAGCAACACGGTATGCAGTATTCTTTAAAAGGAAAATTCCTGCAGTAAAAATAAACATAAAAATAAAGGTATCATAATGGTCGAAGATTCATGTTGCACACCTATATACAGGTTGAAAAACAGATTCTGGATAACTATACATTATTACTGTGGTAGGATTCAGAAATGAGTAAACTCCATTTTTCTTGTATGCCGAAATATATGTGAACTACCAATAGCTACACTTTGATAAAATTAAAAAGATATATATATATTTTTTAATTGGAAAAAAATGTATCATGGGAATCATTTTAGATTGGTTGACATTTATTAGACGTGTTTTGCTCACGCTGTCTGTTCATGGCAAGTCATTCACACCCCTGTGGGAAATTCATACGTTCCTTGAACGTTTGCTGATCTAGTTGGTATCTTTAACAATTATTTCTTGAGTTTGCAACATGAATGAGGCATATATAATAAAAGTAGCTAAAACAAAGTGCAATACATTTCAAAATTCAATTTCAAATTCTAATAAGTATTTTGCCTGCATTTGTGAAAATATTTCACGATACCCCTTGTACATGGTTCAATATAATGTAAACTTTGGAGGTTATTTTATTACGTCATGCTTTCATATATGTATCATGCTCGCAAATAGAACATGACTGCTACGGGAAGGCCTGGCATGGTGCCAGCATTTCTTACTCTCTTCTGTTTGTATATACCATGGCTGCACCGTACAAGACTGACGTCTAGTGGTGAAATCTCGAATTTCACCACTACAAGTCAGACATTAACAAAGTTTTGGATGTATGAAACATTCGGAACTACAAGCATAAAATTGGTCTAATGTCAAGAATCATTAAATAACTTCTTTTTATACAATGTTTCAAAACTCCTATTTTTCTGATATTTCTAAATCTTAGATAATAAATCAGAATTTGTAATAATGTTTGTCTTGAAAGGTTGTTTCCAATTGTTAGATTAGCATTTACTGTATACCCGGGACTGTATACAAATGGATTGTTGTATGCAGTGATTATTTACTTCTTTATGTATTAGTCATTTATTCGTTTGGTTATTATGTATAAAAGGATGCCCCATGATTAGAGTATCTGATTGTTGTTTTATGAATAGATTTGGAAATACAAATGTAACAGATATAGACAACACGAACACAAAGCAGACGCTCTTTGCTCCTGGTATGTGGAAAGACAGCCTGAGCAAGGTGCCAACTTATAACGATCCAACTATTATCTTATGAGCCAGACAAGTACATTTAGATAGAAGCAATTGGTGTGATTTGTGCATAATGAGAATTTCATCCATCTTTATTAGACAACAAGATAAATTATGGTGTGCGTAAAAAGCCACCAATCTCTCTTATATGAGGTCTCTTGTTGGAAATCAATGGTATGTTTTGTGAAAATCATTGGATTATATGACTTCATGTGAGACAGTCTGTTTTGGGAAACAAGAGATCATGGAGTTCTCTCCATGTATAATTGTATATCCTCTGTGAAAATAATGATTTTAAAAATGAAAAGACATTGTATAATACCAGTTCCTACAGAACAAATACTTTTATGACTGAGCATTATCTTTATAGTTAGAGCTTTTGGTTATAATAACTTATATAACCAAATCTTGTGTTATTCATCACATAAAAAAAGTAAGGAAGCTATGGCAAGGTGCCAGCTCCTAGTAATGTTTCCATTATTATTTCAATGATTTTGGTTGTAAGCTTTCATACAACCAATTCTGTTGTGGTAAATGAATATAAAGTTTTTATCTGATTGCTTCATAGATCAGTTTCATTGGTGGAACCTGGAAAAATGACTGAAAAGTTACATCGGTAATAGTTTAATACTTGCTAAAAGATTGCTGTCTGTTCTTTGCTGCTTTATCTATTGCAAGCAACGGATACACACAGCATGAAAAGTTACGTTGATTGTTTTCTCTATTATATCTAGAGTTGGACAAAGAATGTTTTAACGTCAATTCATATTTTTCACGCAGCATGTTGTGCTAGTTTTCCATTGTACAAAATATACCTCATGTTCAAACCATTATCGGGTAATAGGCCTCAGTGTCAGAATAACGACCTACATAAAGAAGCATGCACATGGATATTGACAATTCACATACAACAGTTGATTTCCTATGTGCACTGTGCTGTAATAATGTTTAGAATTTTTTAATGGACAGTTTTCTTGGCTTTAACCTCTCCTTGATCATTAGTAAAGAACTTCCATGTGATTTGAATGTGAATGTATCAAATAATCAACAATGGTGAGACTGTCATATTTATGACAATGTGATGTTTATCTATAACAATAAGAATCAAATCATTTTAAGTGTTTTATAAGCTGCTAACTGATCCATGCCCAAATAAAACATTCACCAAGTCGATCAAAATACCATGTATATATGGCATGGCTGATGACAGGGACACGTGGTGATAGAAGTATATGAAGCCAGATACCATCCTCAACACCCTCTGAATGGCCATTGGACATAGAGGGATATTGATAGACCAATGTGTATGAAAGAAGTAATCAGTTCATTCTTATATGTTACAGACTGATCCACGCACAGATTGACCGAATCAAGGAGCAGTTTGAGGAGCTGCATACTCAGCTCATCCAGAACTCACTGGATTCCCCCAGAATCGAACTCGAACGCCTTGCAAATGGTGAGTCTAAAAGCAGTGTTGGTACTCCGTTGTTGGCAACTGGTCATGACTAGTTAGAAAGCTGCTTTGGCTAGTTAGAAATTGAAGTTACTAGTCAATATGGCTAGTTACAATGTTGATTAAATTTTGTGATTTGATTTTTTTTAATCAAACTTTTTTATCAAGTTTTTAGTTTTTCTCCAAAGGTCAATTGTTTACCCGACTAAGAAAATACTGTAATTGATTTCTGTGGTCAATGAAATCATGTGGTTGAAAGAAATCTTCATAATTCCTTGGATAGGAATATTGGAAATAAAGTTACTTTTATTGAGTCCTTACATCTGTTGGTCTGTTCTACAGAAATCAACACCCTGATCAGCCATGTCGGTCTCTTCCCGTCCAAGTTCTCAGTTCCCTTCAACCAACTCGGCCACAAAGTAGAGGCCGAGCTGAGCCGTGGACTGATCAGCCCCGACTACACATATGACAAGTACTTCCCGGACACCTTGAGGCACCTATCAGGTGGGTAAAATATGGCGGCCCAATGTGGCTGTGTGTTTAAGTGTCTATCTGTATCCATTAGGGAGTGAGTGATCAGTCACAACTACACCCATGACAAGTACTTCACAAACACTTTGTGACATCTATCAGCTGGATACGTAATGTGTCTTGTCCGTCTAATCTGTCTGTCACTGACAGCAGTCTGCCCCAATCATTATTCAGCTTGACCTACTATTATAACCTTGATTACTACTTCCCCGATTGACACGCCAGCATATGTCAGGAAGGTACATTATGACCCTTGTGTCTGGTTGTATGTGTTTATCTGTATCTGTCTATTCATTAATATTGTGTTCATTCACAAACTTGCATTTTCCTGTATTTTGTACCCCCCAAATTTTATTTTTGTCAAATAAATCTAAATGATGCGTCTTTGTTTTTCAGTGGAGATACAAAAAAGTATAGATGAAGTGCGCAACTCCAACCCTGTGAGTAAATCCTTTATTTCTTAATCGTAAATCCAAGTCAAGATTGTGCGAGAAAAATTGTCAGATTAAAACTTCAAGACAGATATTGTCATGACTAGACAGTCAGTTCTGAAGATTTCCAACTGAAAACTAGGTACATTAAGCCTGAAGTTGTATTTTACACCCCCAGACGTTGGTTCTGCACTGTGAGGAGCCCTCCCCGGGTGATGCACTGAGGGCCATCAGTACCCGCGATCCCATGCTGCCCCAGGAGATCATCACCATCAATGAAGGGAGCAAAGAGCAAAAGGGGAAGGTGGAGGTTGGTGCAGGAGGACAAGACGGAGAAGGGTTGGAGGAGGAGCAACAGATAAAGGAGGCCCTCAATCAAGTGGTCAGGACCAGGTCAGTGTTTGTCAGCGTTAAATCTAAACTAAAGTAAAATGTCGCTTTTAGGCACACTTGTGAGGTGTTTGCAGTTAGTGAAATATTTTCCATCAACAGTAGAATTAATATCTGTAGCCAATACTGAGGTGTACACATGGCAAGGGCTACTGTACATGTATTGCTCCAGACTCCCCCTACCACTTTAAATCTAAACTACAATAGGACCTGTTTATCTAATACTCTGATGAGTCATTTTTATGTATAATTTGTCCAAGTAGCCATTTCCTTACAAAGAGTCCTTCAGATAACTTGAAATAGTGAGAGTTTGAAATTTTGTTCAGTCCCTTCAAGTTCTAGCTCAATGTGATAAAACATTGATAAAAAATTCAAAATTAGTCAAAACGAGCCGTTTCAAGTATTGCTAGTATGTCATGTAGACAAAGATATGTGTGTTTATGGTCTGCTATAACTTTTAAGTTTGTGTTTCAGACAAGCCTCTGATGTAATGTCTGAAACAACAGACAACGACAGCAGTAAGAAGCAGACATTCACTTTGTATGTCACAGACGAGGAGTTTGAGAATCTTAAAGGGACCATGAAACCTCCAATAAACATGGTAAAATAGAAAAGTTTATCTTGGTTACCACATACAAATTTCACAGATAATTAGTAATGAATCATAAATGAAAATATAAAATATGTAAGATTTAAAGAAATTCAAAGGACAAGGATTTCGGTGACAACAACAGTGGAGTGTAATGTTTTATTCTATTTTAAGTTTCGAACACTTTATTTTGTTTTACATATTACATTTGAACATCACTGACAAACAATAATAAATGAATAACTAGAAGTGTGAGAAATTTCAAGCAGGGTGTACCAAGGCGATAACCCAAAAACAGTCTCGTCCAATAGTATTGATCTAATTAAACATTATATGCATAGCCTATGAAATAACATTGTCACAATAACTAATTGTACGCAAAAAACTAAACTAACTCTCTTGATAGACCCCATTTCATTTTACTAAATAGATAGATACATATCGTAGTACCATTTTCATCGCTAGATGGCTAAAAACCTGTTAGTGAGCCAGACCCTGTGGTGGCAAAACATTCAAACTGGTCTGTTATTGTAGCAGCAGCAGCAGGCTGAAATAGTGACCCTGCACCAGGAGCGCAACAACGTGAACTCGTCAAGGGCAGAGCAGGACATCAGCCACTACATGAACGTTTTCATGAACTCCAGTGAGCAGACTTCATCTGGTCTTAATGATCCGATGTTTTTATTTAGTTATGAATTCATTTAAAAAAGCAAGTTATTTTTGTATATTACGCAAGGGGATTGGTTTAATGTGTACATATCGAAGATAGATTAAATGATAGCAGAACACCTTCCAACATATCACAAATAGATTGAATAATAGCAGAACAGCTTCCAACATATCACAGATAGATTGAATAATAGCAGAACAGCTTCTGATTTGTAAAGGCATCTGACATAGATATATACAAAGAGGAAATTTAAAATACTAGTGATAAGTATATTATTACTACAGCTTTCCAGTCTGGAATAAAGCTAAAGAGCTTTTTCTCTCAAGTGATATCAAAACTACTTATCAAAACAAAGCAACTTTTAAGTACAATCCGCAAGAGCGGGAGAAAGAAAATTGCTGTTGGACGAGTAAACTCTCATAGACATAGTGTCGTGCTGCAGACAAGTATGAAGGTGACGAAGTCAGCCTCTTTAAGATCTTTGTTTCCCACTGATTGCAGACCCTGACCAGATGGAACCAATAAACGATGATGAGATTGTCAATGCAGTGATGGGTCTGGAGGAATCGTACATGGAACCTCTCACCAGCCCACAAAACAACGAGAATCTGTCATTTGCCACCGCTGCTCTGCCCAGTCCACGCATGCCCACCGGGTCACAACCAATGGAGACAGTGGTAAGTGACCCCTAACTGACCACTCACTGACCACCTTCTGACCATGAGGTCACAGGCTACATAGACAGTGTTAAATTAGATTTTTTCTCCATTTTATCTTAAAGTACTGCATCTTGATTTATTCGCTCTGAGTAAACCAAAACCGAATGTGTTGTTAAAACTGAACAGTGGGTCTCCCTTCTTCCAGGGTGCAAAGATACTTGTCTTGTACTGTAGTAACTTGAGTGTATGTTTTTCTGCAGACTGCGTATTACACCACCACAGAGTACGAGCAACAGCAGATTCTGCAGGAAGTGAGCAATGGTAACAGCTTCAATCTGCTGCAGCAGCAGCAGCAGCAAACAGCAGCAGCAGCAGCGATGCCACAGACCCACCACCCAGGCACCAGTGGCGGGGTCCAGTTGTTGCCACAGAGGAGCCAGCAGTACACCTCAGCAGGGGCTGGAGCAGGCCAATACCAGGTGGGTACTGACAGCAGTATGCGCCTTTCTCAAAGCGTCAGCCATGTTGAAATTCATTTGTGGTGGGTTACCGGGAGATGACTTAAATGTGTTTTTTAGTGAAATATGCTTTAAATCAACTGGTGGTAGGAATACTACTGTAGTACGGGGTAATTACAAAATGTACACTGTGTCATGCCAGCCAATGGTTAACTGATAAAAGTAAAATCTAACTGGATTGTTATGTGTAGATTGGATTAGTTAAGAATATTCAAATATCCTTTATTGTTCACTGATATAGTTGTTATTTTGATTTATAAATATCGAAAACATTAAAATACTTCATCCTTGTATGATTTCACTATTTTGATTTATAAATATCGAAAACATTAAAATACTTTCATCCTTGTTGATTTCACAACTTCACAGTTGCATATTGCATTTAATGCTAGGTTCTGACTCGGAAGATAAGCAGAATTTTGTCCATTGTAAACCAACTGTGATTGTTGTTACTTTCAGCAGTCTGCGGTCCTCACCCAGCAGCTGTATCAAGGTGGCGTTCAGGGAGATTTCCAGCCAACAGCACTCCGCATGGAGGATACCAACAATGTAAGTGGCCACAGTCTTTGTATCAGATGATTTTCCACTGAGGAAGTTTGAGATGTAGACTGGGCAGCCAGGCGACACACTCTGGATGAGGAATTATTAGGGCCTGCCCAATAAACCTACGATTTGATTGACAGGATCATGTAAACGCGCATGGACTTTTAGATTGAGGAATTGTCATTAAATGGTGGGGCTTACGTGAAAGTCTAGACATATTGAATTCAGTAGAATTTGCTAAGGGACTAATTTGAGGGTAGATCCCCAGATTCCTCACTCAGATGCTTGTATGTGATATCTTTCATACTTAGATGTTAGGCTTACAGAGAATTCCGCAGAAAATAAGAGGAAAAACTTTAAACTGATTTTATGTCATTGATCTAGCATACTGTATCACCAGTGATTACTTTCATTTTTATTTGTATTACAAATGAACTCATTCATAACAATAATAGATTTTATTTTATTTGTATTGATTTATTTTTATATTTTCTATCTTTTAGCGTATAAAGGAAAAATTGTGTGTTCTCTATTCTAAAATTGCATGGGAAGCTTGTAAGGAAAAACAACCAGTTAGTAAACTGTCTATTGATGCCAGAGTAATCCTATAGATAACGTCATTGCTCTATACTACAAACCTTTGCTATTATACAACTAAATGCAGTGTACGGAAATCTCTTTCACACTGCACATGGCTGCATTTTTACATTATTTCTAATAACTAGTGAAGTGAATATTATTCCCAAAATAAATTAAGATGATCTGAATGAAACTTAAAAAATTACATTGAGCAAGGCACCAGTTACAAAATTTGCATAACAAAGTTGTAGTATATGAGCAACATACATTGACGTTGAAAAATAAGGATTTGTTATAGTTGTTAATGGTTCTAAATTGTCTAGTTAATGTTTTCGTTTTTGCTTTTATTTGTTGAATAGATATTGCTTTTATTTTAAGGCATTAATATGGTTCTTCTGGTATTCAAATAGTTCTTTCATATTGTTTCTACATTTTATTACAACATTTATATAGTGTGTATATCTAATAGATTAATAAGTTGCAAAGTAGCATCGGTAGCCAGGCCACAAGCTCGAAGTTAGGAATAATAGGAGTCACCCAAATAAAATTAGGATTTGATTGACATTGATAGATAAATAAAATCAAAATGTCATGTATATTTGTCGTTGTTTTGCAGGATCACAACATACCAGCCTTTGTCTGCGATGCGAATGATGACATGGAGTGTGAGGTGGAAGCCTTTGAGGATGCATTTTGATGAAGATGCCACCAGGCAACAAGGGGCAATAATGCAAGAGGAAGAGTAGTCTTTAAAAAGACCTTTTATCTAATTGTATGCTTATGTTCATATTTCATGTAAAGCTGAAGAGCAAATGATAATTGTAGCAGCTTATTAGAGATAGTCATAGCGGTTCAGATCAATTCTGGATCCATGCATATTGGCTCTGCATGAGAGGTCGGTGTGATAGGGTAGAGGGAGATCTTTGAAAAAAGTGCAGGAGGACTACTAGTAGTGTCATGATATAAGCAGTAGGCGATGGAGTGCTAGGATAAGCCACCTAGTGGCCTGGGTTTGTAAGACTGCGACGATTGTAGCCTTAGATAAAAAATGTTCATTCACACGTTGAAACTGAATATACAATTTCGGCTCACATAAAGGGTGAACTAAGCTTGTAGTAGCCCCAGGACCACCTGGCTGTCTTTAATGGTCAGCCCTTATAAGATAAAAAAAGGTGGTTTTGGGTTGAACCATGTATCACTGTTTAAATTGAGACCACAAGTTTCTCTTTGATAATGTAGATCATGTTTCATTGCGTTAATGTTAGGTTGGCATAAATTGATGTAAATGCTTGTGTGTAAAACCATCCCACTAATAGACCATGGTTAAACCTAAAAGCCTATGTGATCTTTTCAACAACTTGGACACTTCCAAGAAGGAAATAAGCATGAGGTGTCTGGTGTTAATGTCCGTATATATTTTTACGCATCTGTATAAACTTTTGTTACAAATACAAATCCTATTTATTGCTAAAAAATAAAATCATTAAAAAAAACTAAAATAAAAGAAAAAATCAACAAAAAGCATCTGTGTGTTTTTATAAGTCATTTATTAAGATTTTATTCAATGTCGTATATATAAAATATATATGAACAGTGGTTCAAGGTTGAAGAAATGCTATTGGTATTATCAAACAATATATGTTGTAAACTACATGTGAATTTATTTGTAAAATGTTTTTCTCTAACTTCGTTATTTATCAAAATTGTTATGTTTGGTAATATTTGTACAGTTTATCTGTCAATATTTTAATTTTATTAATTTAATTGATGTAATTAAAACTATTGGTATTATTTGTCAGCAAATTGTTGACTTTAACATGACCTTTATATTGTAACTGCCATTCTTTTTTAATATTTATTTGTTTTTGTCATCTTTTAAGTTCTTATGAGTAGCATATTCAACTTAGAGGTTAAATTAAACTTCTATACTATTTAACTTACAAAGCACTTTTGTTATTGTGTCCGTTTTCTTGTCTGTTATATTAAATTATGCAATAAAATTTCTTCCTTTAGTATATTTGCATTTTTTCCAAAAACATCTGTAGTAAAATGATTTCATGTCCTTTTAAATTAAGAGCAAATCGATACAACATATAAACAATATATATAAATATTATTTTCTTGAGCAGTCAGTTTCTATTTAAATACATGTAGACTACTATAATATTAATTTCGGGGTTATCACCCCAGTTCTGTGGCAATATAAAAGAACTAAAGAGATGTGCCCCTAGTTTTGCTGGGTGAGTGTTATAAACCATCAATTAAAACAGAAGACTACTTATAATTATGTGTTTCTTCAAATTTGGCCTAAATTCATGATTTTCTGGTGGGGGCAGTTGTGTTGGAACACTAAATATATGTAATTCAAAATAGAAAACCTCGTACTCATTCTCGTCAAATTTCTTGTAGAGTACATACATTATTTCAAGTGAAAGAAAATCACCTGCAAGGCAGATTCAACAAAACTTTTCCAAGGGCTTCATGCGCAATCAATGGTGGAATGTGTGAATAGCTATAAATGGTACTAATATATAACTAAGAAAATAACTGGTAAATTCGGACTAGTTACTGACAAAGGATTTTTTAAATACACAATTATTTCGACCTTGGCTAACACTATCACAGTACTTTTTTTCAGTCCAGAATCAGTATACAAGAGAATTTCTCCATCCTGGGATTCCATGTGATCACGACTCCCCATCAACTACATTGATCCGTCCATCAAAGTTTTATTTTGGTAGCCCCTACTATTACTCATTTTGTGGGCTCCGGGGTGCCCAGTCCATCTCAATCATATGACTCGGTACTCGGTACAAAAATAATTTATAGCCAGCTGTGTACAATATTTCTTCAGGACTTCATCCAATGCCTTTTTTGGCTGTCCTTTGTATTTCTGTCCTTCTAAATTAAGCTCTAAACACTCATCATTCATGACTCCATATTCTCAAATTCATGCCTTTGATTAAATCTATAACTTACTACAATTCATGAAAATTAGAAATCCCCAGCAACCAGCATGTGCTGCTGGTGAGCTCTCACTCAGTCTGGTAACTGACTTGTTCCAAAAATGGCTACATCTCATTCGACATGACTTTCATGTGATGACATGCCAGACGTATGAAGAGTCCATACAGCAGTGTCACATTTTTGCACTATGCAACAGTGAGCCCTCGCTGAGTTTTGCAATCGTCTCGTTCCAAAACTTGGCTGCGTCTCGATGTGGCGTTGGTTTCACACGAATGTCGGCCTCCAGAGAAAGGCAGTTTTCCTGTGATGACGTGTAGACAGGCCAGGACTGGCCCGGATGACTGACAAAATGGTAAAAAGTCTTACCAAAATACATGTACTGGTACATGGGAATGCATGTCGAAAATTCTATATGTACATTAATGGATGACTGAATTGTGCCACAAATAGTTTTTTATCATTACATTCCTCAATGAGGTCATGATCTTATGGATCTTATACAATATGATGAAAAATATGAAAAATTTAAATAAATCCTACTGATAAATTCTTTTAAAAGTTAAAGTTCAGTTTTACTCTTAATTAGTGGAATACTAAGACGAATACAAAATGAAAAAGTAAAATTGATGGCTTATAAGTGAGCGATCTTATAATTTTGAAAAGAGCACTGTACTACTAAAATTAAATATGATTATTTTATATTTCATACTTGGACAAGTTGACAAGAATGAACAGAAAATAGCCATAGTGGTTTCTCCCTACCCTTCCCTTGCAAAGTCTGTCCACATTTTCATCATGGCGGTCGATAGATGTTTATCCTCGTCCCTCCAGACGTCTGGAAAACGGCCCAGAAACGGTTCACCAAATACGTAGCTGCAACAGACGCAAAATATCTACAATTTTCAAGAGTCTGCCAATTTCAATTGAAAATGATGTATTCAATTGAAAATGAGGTATATCACTATGTTTTCACCAAAATAAAAACACATGTAAAAGCCCACTACTGTATTGACAAACTTCTTCAACCTAAAGGGCCATGCATGTTTGGGTTGTCATATACAGTACACATAGACAGTATAAACAACATTAAATTGCTTTACTTACACGATCTCATGTCCGTGGTCAGCCTTGACAAAGTCTGGCGCAGAGGAGTAAGGAGGTCGGTGGGTGAAATCGTACATGAACACATGTCCACCTGCAGCAAAACAAAGATGTTGAGATTTACAACAGATTAGTCATGATACCCACTAATGCAGCAAAAGCTCAAATTTACCAAGATAGATGTCTTAGTCTCATGAACGCACCCACTTTATAGAGCTAACAAAACACTCTGCCATCTGGATAGACGCAGCTGTGAACTGAAGATCCGCACATGTGATACAATAAACATTGCCAGATATGTACCATAGTCTGCTACATAGAGATGCATGGGTCTATACCATAGCACATCCCCGCGAGCACACTCACCCCTCGCTGCATGAGCGTCTGCCACCTGGATAGAGGAGGCTGTGAACAGTAGGTCTCCGTACATGTCCACCAGTCCACGGGTGATTGATTCATTGGCCCCATCAGTAGCATCTAAAATGTACAGAAAAATCTTTAATTTGAGTACAGCTATCTGTTAAGCAACAGAAAGAAAAATCTTGTTTCTACACAGGGGTGGCCATTTTGAATACCGGTAGATGTTTCATGAACATCTGATCAAAGTAAAAATATACATGCATAGTTTGTAAATGCAGTTAAGGTTGCAAATAGTTGTGATCCTTTTTTGATGAAGCCACACAGGTGTCTCAACAGTGTCTCGGCAGGTGTCCAACAATCAACAACAATGACATTATTAATATGTCAAGCAAAAACAAAAATATTCTCATTACAGAATATGATAAAGAAAAATATACCACCTTTCAAGTAGAAGTCCATAATGGCCTCAATGATTTTCTCCGAGTTAGGTTTTCCCCTGAAAAACATCTTCTTGACAACTCGCTCCACCAGTTGCCGAGCAACCAGCTTTGATGAGATACTGTGACTTTTGGTCAAGTTGAACACAAAGCCTGTAATCATATAGCTTACAATTATTTGCAATCATTTTGCCTTTTTTAAATTTATGTTGTTTTTATTTATGAACAGTACTGTTCATCTACAAAATTTTCATGGTTTCTAAACTGCTGTTTAAAATTACAGCTAAACATGAGATGCAGATTCTAACTCCTCTTTGGTATATGTTGACGCTATGCCAGACCACGTGGGCTTCCTACTCAATCAGGACTTACCCTCCTAAATCAGAGCATCTACATCAGTGACTGAGTATAAGAAGGTACGTACTTGCGCCCTCGTGACTGGTGAATCCCACCATGAGGTCCACAAGGTTGAACGCTCCTCTTGTGTACAGGGTTAGAGGCAGGTCAGGCAGGTATGTACCATCTACCACTGGAGTGAAGCCATCACCTAGAGAAAACATAAATAGGACCTTCTAAGCACGAAAAGTATCATAATGATCACAATCATACCAGGGCTTATAGTAAAAATTCACTCAAATGCCAGGTCAGGCACATAATGTGCTGTTTATCAACGAAGTGAAGCCATCACGTGAGACCAATTATATAAGGTATTTACGGGCCATCATATGGTTTTGGGGTGTACATTCCAATACATCTCGTGTGTAGTGACTGTGTACAATGGTTTAAACACGGTACCATGTGACTTTAGCTTCAAAAATTGTCAATTTAAGGGTGAACCTTTACATGAATGCGTATCTACCAGTATGTACATTTCAATTTCACAATCCAGATTTGGGTATTATCTTAATTTTGGGATGGGCCTTTACATGAGCAGGGGGCCTTAAACCATTGCATTGTCAATTTCATAATCCTGTCCTAATCCGAATTAGGGGATTATCTCCAAAAGTATTGAATGTATTTTCAATAAAACTGTCAGTTTACTCTCATCTAAAAGAGTACATAAAACTTGAACAACTAGCACCTTCATCTGGTTATAATTATTTAGTTTGTTTGCAAGATTTCCATTATTCAAAACAGGTCTTTAAAATATATTTTTACAATAATAATCATTTAATCATAAATAGCAATACCTAACAGTTTTACAATTTCCTCTGATGATTTTGTTGCCAGTATTTGTACCATGACCTTACCAGACAGCATTTCTCCTGCAAAGAAAATAGAAAATCATATATAAATAATCAAAATACATTGTACACGCACATCTTGTACTTCTGTACGAAATATTTGACATTTTAATTAAATTCTCAAATTAGAAAGAAAATTTACAAAGCAGAAATTATTTCAAATTATTATTCAATCATTATGGAGATAAGAATTACAAATGAATCTACTCAACAACCATACAATTGAGCCTCTTGGCAGCAAAACGACCACCGATTGACCACTCATTGACCTGTGTTCAAGCTTCTTACTACCATACTTGGTTGCTTGCCACCGGGTCCACATACTATTGAAGTAGATGACAAGCCACTGAGCAATCATAGACCACCCACTGACCACTCACTGACCTGTCTGTTTAAGCCTCTTGCTGACATATTTGGCTGCCTGCCCCGGGGTCCACACACTGTTGGGGTGGGTTGCCACACCGCTTTCACAGATGACACGGTGAAAGAGTCCACGAGCCATGGGGGAGAGCAAGTGTAGGGAAAGGCTAATACCACCTGGAGGGTGTGTGAAGATAGTTACAATAGCTTGTGAGTGCAAAGGTGTATGCTGAAAGGTGATTTTGTTTGATGCTTCAGGTATTGTAGGGAGGACAATCACCTATGATTAATGTGTAAGCTATGTAAAAATTCTGTTTTTTGGTACAAATATGATTATATTTAAGGCGCATTGCATTGAGTTTTTTCCAATACTTGTACTATTATTTTTCATGACTTGTTCAATATTTCAATAGATTTGAGACTGCAATCTGCATCATTATTAAAACAGGCAAAAAAATAAGTGTCAAAAAATAGATTTATGCCAAAGTTCACAAAATTTAAGAAATATTAAAGTGTTTGGCCAAATAGAGTAAAAAATGAATTGGTAAAAGTACATGAAACATAGGAAAATAAATAAGAGACCACAATGTGTCATTTACCATATACAACCATCCAAGTGTTAAGGTCCAACTCAAAATTTGAACAAAATCAAAATATAGACCATTCAAATTTCAATGTAGTAACCCATGTATACAAAAGCCCACCCGCTTTCAAGGACTAAGTAAATGACTTAAAAGCCCATGGGACTTTAGATGATCGTATATGGTATTTGAACTACCAGCGCTCTCCCCAAACAGTGTGACATTGCCCGGATCTCCCCCAAATCCTGCGATGTGTTTCCGAATCCATCTCAGAGCCTCCAGCTGATCTAAAAGCCCCATGTTGCCTCTCACAATACCATCACCGGAACACAAGAAGCCTGAAAACAAAAACGTAATATAATCTGGAAATAGTGCTCAGACCATCAGCCATAGGCTGATATCTTTTGCAAAATGTTTTTGTTTCTTTAAGTTTAAAGCTAATACAATACCATATTATAATTCATAAATAAACATCACTAAAATAGCTCAACATAATTTCTAAGGTATAATATGCTGGATACAATGAAGATTCATCTGCTATATTTCAACAACTAAAGTAAAGTGGGAAATGTGCCACTCACCAAATGGGCCGAGCCTGTAGTTGACTGTGACAACCACCACACCATGCCGCGCAGCGAGGACCCGCCCATCATAGAAGTTACTGAAACCTGTAAATATAAATGTGTGGTTTTTGGTCTTAATCCCTACTATGCAAGATCCAACGACTACATTGTATGAGGTCATAGGCATCTTTCTCACACTACATCTTTCTCAACTTCCTGGGGAGCATACAGCATATTGGAACCATAGTGCAAACATTAGCATTCTCTACCCTGACATTTACCAGTTTAATGTGGTGATTATTTCTTTATTTACAGTGAACTTTCGGTTCATTGTTGCTGCGTGCGTTATGGTTCACTGTTGCTGCATGCGTCTGACTCACTGGTTTGGAAATGCTGCGTGCGTTATGTTTGTCTGTTGCTACGTGCGACTTTAGCCACCGTTGTTGCTGCGTGCGTCGCTACGTGCGTTTGTCTCTGTTGCTGCGTGCGTTATGTCTCCGTAGGGAGACGGAAAGGCTAGTAGATATAAGTGAAATAGGTCCTCATGATTCATTTACTACTAATAGGGGTGCTGCCCAGCGTCACTATAAAGTTGAAGGTTTTTCTTTACTGTTGATTTTATATCCTTGCAGAGACCTCTATAATATTGCAATATAGGCATCTATGAAGAGTGCAGCCTTGAGCAATTTGAGAAATCCAAGAAAGATGGCATCACATGATATTTACCTAGCTTTTTAACTATTTCACAGTATATCAAGCAACAAAACATGTTCAATGTTTTTTTTTTTACATTGTAATAGCAAAGAACCAGCATTAATTAACTACTGTCTACTATTATAGTCATTTTCAGAACAAATAATGAACAAAGCAAACATTTTAAACACAGTTCTATATGTATTTTCCATTGTTTTTGCGATTAGACAATCATACGGTAAAATCACCTTGTATGAATGCACCGCCATGTATCCACACCATGACAGGCCTGCTCCCAGCCAGCGCCGGAGTGTAGATGTTCAGGTATAAACAGTCCTCGTCCACTAATGAGGGCACGGGATGTGGAAAGTACGTTCGGGCAGCCGCTTGCAGATTTTGAGGGCAAATCGGACCAAACTCTTGGGCATCTCTCTTTCCTTGCCACAGGAGGGCTTCTTTTGGAGGTTGAAACCTGTCAGTAATTAGAATTCAATTATATTTCTTCACACTTTAAAACCCTACATGTATACTGCGGTTTGCCGTGGTTTGGCGTGCGTGAGCAAAAATGGCTGAGAACATTTTTGACCACGAACTTTGATTTCCAGTGATTTGTTTTACAAATTCATCAGTCCTCATTTATACTCTACCTAACTTATAAATTCGCTCTATACATTCAGCCCATACTTCATATCATCCAACAAAAAATCAACATACATAGACGCAGGAATTGTCATTTATTCCTGATAGACGCATGAGTGAATCTTTTATATCATAACATTTTAAGATTATATTCAAGGAAGACCCTCCTATAATGTTTCACCTGTTTTCGTTGACTGGTGGCTGCGCATACGGCACTCCTAGGAAAGCCAGAACCTCGGTGCATCCAGGTGCACATGCATTGCTGGTGCCTGGTGCAGGTGCTGGCAGGGAGAGCACTTTGCCACGCAGCGTTGCCGCGGGAGACAGACGGCAGACGACAGGCACAGTCATGGTGCTACCAGTGGAACTACTTTTGTTAGTTTTGTAAATTAAATATTTGTTATGTAGACAGTTGTTACAAATGGTAGTCTATGTGCTATTTGACCATTTGCAATTGATGAAGAAACATTGAACTAATACAATGTATAAGAAATGTTGCTTATTCAATTTTTGATTCATTATTTTTCTATTTGCCAAGTCTCTTTTTATTAATGAGTGTGTGTGCCTTTTAAACATGTTGGAAAATAACCATTTCAATGGCGAGAAAAGCAATGTTACTACGTATTAACACACGCAAACAACAATCTTTGAAAGGTAAATTGAAAACGAAAACTGTTTTGATGTGTAAACTACAAGGTAATCTAACAAAGGTTAATTATCTGCAAACATTGAATCAGGGAAAATGTAATTGCCTAAATGAAACATTTGTAACATAAGTATTTCTTGTTTTAATACATCGATTTAATAACATAGATTAAGTACCAAATACAATCATCCAAGGGCCTGCACCAAAATTTGAAACATACAGAAATCCATACCATTGAAATTTCAAAGTACATGTAAATACACATTCATTTCAAGGTCCTAAATCGACCTAAGAGCCCATGGGCTTTTGGATGGTGATTAAAGGCAAATAAAATAAATTGTAACCTACCAATAAGTAATAAAATGTGAACTGATCTAGAGTTGTAATTTGATCTCACTATGTCGATTTATCATGTTAATAAACACAAGTCAATGTTCACATTGTGGGCTGGACTTTGTATTGGTGAAAATGCTAAATTCATTTGTCTGTTATTACATGTTCATAATGCACCCTTGTATTTGTTGAAACCTTGTATTTTTTTATTGATATTTATAGTAAATTTGTATATGTTGTTTGGTTGAACCACTTGTATTTTGTACTTAATATGTGTAGGGGTTTAAATTTTTTGATTTAATATTCTACACAAATAACAACAATTTAGTTGGTATACTTTAATATACTGTCACTTCTGATATCAAATGTATTCAACAGATAAAAAACAAAAATGTAACATTATCGAATGAAAAAATAACTATCAAAATATCTATACATGTATATAAATGCTAAATTTGAATTTACAGGATCAAATATTTTTCATATTGACAACATTTACATATAGAACAGTGAGTCTGAACAGTAATGGCATTTATCTAAAATATGCAGACAATAGAAATGAGAATTTTCGAAAATATTTTTGATATTGTTTTAATCAATTTTGAAAAAATATATTTAATCATTAATGATATCAGAGAATGTATCTCATCCCTGATATTTAAATATTAGTAATTAAAAATAATATTGTTTTACATATTCATATATTAATGTTCATTGTCGAGTAACAAGATTACACTAACTGTATAATTCAATTATTTTTGATTCAATGTATTTTTCATGAAGAACTGCATGTAACCCTTGAAAACATCAACTAATGTTCAGCTAAAACAGATTACTAATTTTCATACTTTAATAATAACTAAACAGTAAAACAAAATTAAGATAAAAAAAATAATGAAAATGTAAATAGAATTCCAAAAATGATGTAATTTTTGAGGAACAAAACGATTCCTGTTTGCCAACAAAATAAACATAAATGTAATAAAGGCTGTTGCTAACAGTCAGACATACACCAGTAAAGGACATTCATACCGTACAAAATTTAGATATACAATGTGGTTTGATTAATCAAAACTGTTTGATCTAATGTTTATGAACAGGTTTTTAATGGACAGGGTTACACATTTGCAAATGACTACAGAACGTAAATGTGAGCATTGAATTCAAAATTTTAACATGAATTTATAAGTTACTTATTTCAAAATTTCTAAATGAACAAGAGTGAACTAATACTCTCTATAAAACAGATGGTTTGAAATAGCTATAAAGTAGACAAGGAGTAACGTAACATTTAACTATACCAGACTGATCTATACTAGTGTAAAAAAGGATCAAATATATATTAACTGCAACTTCAAAGAAACAGAGCATGCCATAATATTTTTTAGTTATATAATTTTTTGGAACATTAAATTCATCATCAATGGCAAAATATTAGTCAATTAGTGCTGGATGTTTTGAGCTCTAATAGGGAACTAGATATTATTATGGCAACCACACTAGCTCTACAAAACCCTCTGAAACTAATTCAATCTGCCTTCTTCCCTCTGCTTTCTATTCCAAGCTTCCAACATTTCTGGATGTTTTTCTTTCGGCATGATTGCCATCTTAGGGTCCGGATATTTCGCCTGAAATGCCTTAACTACATCTGGGTCCAACAACTTAACCCCATCAGTTTGATTCCCGAGAGTAATCCAATTGGGCTGCACATTATGAGGTCTTCCAAATAACTCAATCTTTCTGCCTCCGGGCGCAAGTCTTTCTATGATGCCATATATTTCATCTGGTTTGTGACTCGTAGCACGCACTTCCGCCACAATCACATCACAGTCCAGACCCCTATTCATATTTTGTGGGTTTCCTTTCACTCCAACCAGACAGTGCTCTTTGCCATGGTTGAGCCAATGGCCAGTTCTCCCTGTTCGGATTATACGCTGCAGCTGATTTGTTTTCACCCAAATTAGCTCGTCACATCGTTCATAACCCCAAAGCTTCAAACATTCTCGCCCTAGCTCCATGGCACGCCCTGTTACCCACAAGAAAATATATCCGTCATCTTGCAGAAGAGGAACAGACAGTTTTCTCATCTCATCATCACTCATTGTGCCGTAAGGAAGTTCCATGTGAATATCCCACGGAGGATCTGCCATCACAACAGCAAACTTACCCAGGACGGACATATCAAAGTTTCTCAAATCACACTGAACCCACTGTGCAGGAAACAACACTGTTGCACCTTCCTGTTTTCCTTTCACAGCTAATTGATTGTCTTTTTTCAAAGTCACTTCTGGGTATTCAATTTCATAATGAACATATTTACACACATCAATGTGAAAGCAAGTATTCAAAAATGAGCAATCTCCTAAAGATTCATCGGTATGTTTGTGAATGATCTTTTTAAAATGCATTTTATCACAAGGAGTTTCAGCAGGGTTAATTTTCTTGCACTCTTCCTTTGTTCCATAAGGACAAAATTCGCGCACAGATGCACCACCTTGTGATTTAAATTTCTCTACAATGGACAATTCTTTGGCTGTAGCAGCACTTAGCAATTGCTGAATTTCATCATTTACTTTTTTCGTTTCCTTCTCTTTGGCAGTCACCATTGACAGCAAACTTTCAACAGCATCATCACCTTTATGCAGGTCTTCTCGTTTTGGATGCTTTGCAAGTGCTTTTTCATATTTCTCATCTTCTTCACCTTCCAATAATTTCCTTTTGTTTCCTTGCTCAGTAGTTTCAACAACTTCTGACTGCATTTCCTTGGTGACAGCTGTCAATTTTGTGTGAACTACAGACTCCACCACAAATTTACTATTTCCTGCAGATGCATACTCATCGATTTTAGTGTGAATGAGATCTTGTGCAGCAAATTTTTCTAAGAGATCTTCCACCACAGAAAGTGGTATTGGTGTTATTTCACTTTCAGAAACATATTTAGTCAACTTTGAAGCATTGACAGGCAGTTCTAATGTGACATCGTCCAGAGTCAGCAGCAGTTTTCTCTCAACTGCTGCCAGCTTATCGGGAGAAAGCTTTACATCTTGCTTGGGTGCAGGCGGCGCAGGAGACGACGGGGCAGGGGATGCAGGCGCGTCAGAATCAGTCCCAGTGGCGGATGCAGAGGCACCTGCAGATCCGCTTGAAGATGCCGGGTCACCAACGATGCTTGCGACTGTTTGTTCACGCTCTTTTTTACGGCGAGCAAGTTTTTCACGAAGGCTACTTTGCTTGTTTCTAAAAGACTGAAGCTCATTCCACGTATCGGACATTATGTTAATATCATATACGTCCTATTTTAAGACAATTTCGTATAAAAATTGACAAAAATCACTCACATTTAACTTTTTAATTGTGAATCTTCGAGTTACTGAAAACACATGCTCGCTGGTGTACAAATTGTATACGCAAACCAATGCGGTTTGTAAGTTTTTAGTTTGCGTTTTTAAAAGTTGTGAAATACCAGTAAAATTTAAATGTCCGTTGTATTTACACATCGATAAAAGAAAATTTGACATAAAGATGGGCAAGCAAAATTCAGATAAACCCGTCTGTAAATATGGTGCTGGTTGCTATAGGAAGAATCCACAACATTTAAAGGATTACAGCCATCCGTGTGACACAGTGGAACAGGTTACATGGCATATCAGCTTTTCTTAGTGTCGTAAATGATGCTCAAAATTTGCCGCCAGAGCTTCCTTTGATAAAAGTGTTGTCAGCAACACAGTGTTGACTTTAGTAGAACTTATGTCAACATTATACACACAACTGTCCATGCTCCAGCTAGACTATTCGTAAATATTTCATGTCATTACTCCAACTGTCTACGATACCTACAATATCTATATCAGGTATAGATGTTTGGGTTATCCTCTGCTATAATCATCAAAACTGATGGCTGCGGAGTATTCACTCAAAATCAAAATCAAAATCACACGCATAACCTGTAACTCCTGCTGGTGAATAAAAATATCCGTATACCAGTACCACACTGTGATGCATTGATTTGTTTGTCAGCCTGCATCCCCTTCGTGCTGCGCACTCGGGAGATATGTCCGCCAAATTCGTTCCTTAAAAATTCCTAGTATCAACCAGGAGGTGCGTTTTCTCTATTTATCCTTCATGCATATCTCCGGTATAATATTACCGTATACAATCCATTGAATAATTGAATATTTTACTTGGATTTCATTGCAAAAATGATCTCCATGCACACAAGATACTTACATATCAACTTCGATTTTGCTCATGTAGTTCCATCTAAACGTCTAGCTTAATGTCGGAAACATCAGCCCGATCAAGTGCGATGTATTGAGGGGATTCCGTACTCTGTGACATCATGAAAGGAGTGGTTCTTCGATGTTAACACTAGTCTCAAGAAAACCCTCGCTTCCGTTTCCTGTCTATGCAGTGACAACAAACACAGACTTGGGCCCTATTGACATAAACAAGAAAACGTCTAGAAACTTAAAGGGACATGAACAGCAACCACCTCCTCAGACAATTTCACTTAATAATTTTATTTTTCTATGTACTTGACATGTTGCACCTAATAACTTCCAATTTTACGATCATAAACACGCATTTGATAGAAAAATATTAATAAATTAAAAGATAGAGAAAAACGAGTTGATGGATATTGGAAGGTTCCGTACTAGCAATATGACTGTAGCCTTTATCACTTGTGCGCCGCAACCCGAAATTTGCGTGTACGCAATGTTTATTAGGCTGATAGAACAATAATATTGACATCTCTATGTGTGGGTACAAAACGTCTTCCCAGAGTTAAAAATGATTTAATTACGAGGAAATGGAATGGTACAAATAGCTGAAAATGTATATATTCAACTGACTTTGCAAGTACCATTTACATGACATAAATTTATTATATACCTTGGAAGTCACCTGTGCATGTCTCTTTATTCAATGGTTAACACCAGTAAATTCATATGAAAGTCTGAGTATTGGCAATGAATTCGGGTCTATACCACCTTTAATGACCATGTACTATGTAGTGCAAAAGTCCAATAACATTAGGCTAGGTCTACAATAGCTCTTCAGTGGAATAATAACTCTACATATATATGGTAACATTTTTTATTTTAGAAATGTGAAAGTGATTCGGAAAAATCTCCACCTGCAAAGAGGAAGAAGACTATTGACCAGTTCTTTAAAACATCCAAAGACAAAGAAGAAGCAAGAAAAAATGATAAAGCTCAAGATGGGAACAAAAACTCCAAGTTAGTTGAAAGTACTGAAGATGGGATACTGCCAACTGAAAAAGACTCGGAAGCAATTAGTGCACAACCCAGTACAAGTAAAACAGGTCTTGAAGATAGAGAAGAAAAAAGTGAAGAAATTATTAATCCACCTTCACCAGCAGACATTAAAGAGAATATCAAGCAAAAATTTCTCGTAGAAATGCCACAAGATTTCTATGACCTATGGGAGTTTGCTGAGACTCTTGATAGTAAAAATCCATCAGGTATGATTCGTACCCTTGTAAGTAATTAAGATATCTAAATCTAGTATGTCAAAGTTTTATTGTTTGACGAATTATTTGAATTGAGTACATTCTTCATTAGATTGATGGTTTTATAATTATGTATACTGCACTGGTACTTCTCTCATCAAATATTCGCCACCTAGATCCAGTCAATCTTTTTGACATGAGGGATTTATGAGGTTGCGTGCCATCTTAATGAAATCAGTCACATTACAGTCTCTTAAGCTCTCTTTGGAGTCTGTTTAACTCAATACATTACAAATAATTCTGAGTTATTTGAAATTTTTAGTCATCAGAGTTATCAATGTAAAGTAGCATGAATGAAAATGGCTATTTCTTTTAATTATCCATAGATTCAACTTACCTGTAATATCGAGTTTAACATAAACTTGTCCAACCGTATTTGACATGAAAGTCTGGTGATTTAGTATACAGCATATGGTCTCGTTTGATTTGATTTTTCTTGTATTTCTACTTTGTTAAGTTCTATAAAAATATATACCAACAAGTATTTTTATATTTTTGAGCAATTTTATAAGTTCTAACCTAAGACAGTAGAAATAAAAGAAAAATAAAATCAAACTGTATTTTAATTCACATTTCTTCTAGATGCATTTTTATCATCATTGGGACTGCAACTTGTTGGACCGTACGATGTGCTCTCAGGAAAGTCATCCACTTTGGGTCATGGTGCCTGCTGGCTTCGCCACTGGCGCTACTTCTATGATCCCCCCGAGTTTCTTACCGTGATTCGGGGTGATGACGAATCACTCTTTCATTTTGGGTACTTCAGGTAAAGTCGCAATCTGACAGTGACTTTTCATTCCCGACAGAGAGATGAGAAATCGATTGAGGAAAAGATTCTTCTGCCTGCCAACAATATGTTTGTGACTTAAATTTAGTAGCTAGCACTACATAATATTATTCTTATGTAGACTTTTGAATCCTAAACTATTAAAATGAATGAACAAAAACCTACATGTTTTGTTGATCATAAATATTTTGATAAAAGTGTCAATGATGTTGCATATTTTTTGAATAGCTTTCTTTAACCCTTTTGTGTATTTGGGTAAATGTGACATCCATCTTTGTACATTTTAGCTTAGTTTAGGGTCTTCTAGGCTGCAATAATAGTTTGAGATACTTTATTTCCTGAGAGAAAATATGATCTGAATGTTGTTCATTCCAGGGATGACCCAAATGAAATGCCTGTGTTCGTTGCGACTAATGCTGCCAAGGAAAATTGCAACATTCGACCAAGAGGAGAGAACATCTTTGCTGCATTGCTGTAATAATCATTGCTTTTCTATGATGTATTGCATCATACTTTGATCCATTGATCTTAAAAACTGATAGTTTGTTTTATTGGAAACTAAAAATGATAACCATTTCCATTCATCACATTATGAAATTGTCTTATAACTCAAAGTTTTGTTTAAAGGTTATGCTCATTGGCCGAACAAATATGCTTGTATTAAAGTATGTAGAGCAATTTAAATACTATGCAATAAAAGGCTAGGATACACTCAAGTAAACACGTGAAAGCGAGAAATGTAAACCAAATGATTTTTGTCAGACGTAACTTGCACGGTGCACGTAAGAAGTCGCCTATCTCTCCCATGTTAAATGTGACGTCTGCGGTCGGAATGGTATTTTTAAAGGTGTAATAAATATTAGATGTGGAAAATATATATATTATTTTCCTTACACTTACAATGGAAAAGGCATTATTCATTGATACTGGACTTGACAGAACAAAAATTATTTTGACAGAGCCTTATCTTTAATTAAATTTTTTCCTTACTTTTCAGTCCTTCCATTTAGTAAAATTACCACTATAATTTGAAAAATATTATAATCTGTGTTACACTAAAATTTTTGTAAATTATGTCCAATATAAGATATGGGGTGGCAGGTGTTTTGCCCATGAAGTTTCTTCCTATATAATTAAAGTACTTAGTACCTAACCTTTTCAATATATTTATATGCACATGTACAATACTTATCTTGCTTGCACCGTGTTTTAATACTCTAATCTTACTTCGTCCCTCAGATGGTTCATTGATGATAAGATGCGCAAAGAAAAAGACCGAAAAGACAAGCTGACAAAGCTGAAGGCAAAGCTGCGGGAGTTTGCTGAGACAAAAAAGTACCCACTGGAGTCTAAGACCAAGAAGATGACTGCTCGCGAGAAGAAGGTTTTACCTATTTTTCTGTATTATTTGTAAGTTACAGGAGATGCTCATTATCTCGATGCTGCTTATCTCAAATTTTCTATAATCCCGCAGTATCGTTTTACTTCGTACATTTTACTGTTATCAATTTGCTAGATTTGAGATATCTTGACATTTTACTGTATTTTTTAACATTCATGGAATAACTCGTGTAAATCAAGGATACTGTAGTGATACAGGGTGGTGTAATATAACATTGTCTAAGAACTTTTCACTTATAATGTGCATTTAAGTCATATTCCATGAAATGTACATAGAGATTGTTATTAAAAAGCCTGAGTAAATGATCATCAATTATAGGGTTGGACGTTCACCCCAAGATTCACCGACTGACAGGCCCATGTGACATTTCCTATGTTCTATACACAGGTGGTTACTCGGACATTCCACGCGGCCGGCCTCGTGGTTCCTGTTGATGATGCCGGCGTTGGGTACCGGGAACTGCCCGAGACGGACGGTGAGTGCCGCAGTCAACTGCGCCATTTATCAATGCCACCGTGAGAATACATACAACTGCTGGTGTGCACAAATATCGGCAGTTAATTTGCATATTTAATTGATTTGCATAGTTAATTTGCATATTTTTATGAAGAATGAGTGCATACATTCACTCCTTAAAGATATTATCATTGGGTTTTCCCCAGATCACCAAATGGTCCTTTGGATTTGCTATCGTGAACTGTCACGATAGCGAGGGTGAGATGCTAAATTTAGAAACTTATTATTTAAAGCATGTTTGGCAATTTTCCACAAACATTTATCATGTCGGGGAATGGTGGAATATTTGTAAATGAACTTTAATAACTGATGATTTCAGCTTCAAAGAAAACCATAATAATTTTGTTACAATACACAACAAAGAATTTAGACTGTTAGCAGAAATATTTTGTAATTTTTTTCCAGCTGATCTAAAGAAAATGTTCAAGAAAATAGCTGAAGCAGAAACAGAGAAGGACCGGGACCTCGCTTTTGATCCTCTCATGGAGGTACTGCTGTTTCTAAGTTTGTATGCTTTTAGAAATCTCTAGTATCATGATAAAGTGTCTATTTGAAATATATTGAATATGCAACAGAAGATGTTGAATTGGACTTGATTGATTGATGGAGACATTAATATATTACAGAAAATCTTTACTGATGTAAACATGATATAGAATAAGATTGAAAAAATATGTACATGTAAAATGTATTTTTACAATCATGATCATATTAGTGTTAGAATAGTGGGCAACAGAGGAGGGGCTGGAAAGAGCAACTTGATTTTAGGTTGGTGGCTTGAAAATCATAAGATCATTTTCGATATCTGCCCAGGACCATGGTAAATGGTAGCCCTTTCAGTACCTTGGAGTCTATTATATATGGATTTGTTTTATAGGTGATCATGCTGGTTCAGTTCGCCAATGACGAGTGTGATTATGGCGAGGGCCTCGAACTTGGGCTTGACATGTTCTCATCAGGACACAAAGTCCTCCACTCACAGGTGCGTGCATTATGATCCAGTTGGACAAGGTTAACCAGTTTAAAGGAATAGCTGAAAATATTTAGTAATCAATATATTCAAGTCATTCGAGTGTCGGATAAAGAAGCTCAAAAGGAGTTGTTCTCTGGCAATCTATAATCTAATGTTTGATTGCTTTGTCAATTTATGGCAGCAATTAGTGATAAATGTATGTCAGTTGGAATAATGAAATATTTGTATAGTATATTTTTTTATTGAGAGTGCTGTGCTCAGTACAAACGTTCGGTACAGAATGAGATTTGTATATATTTAGAATATGCATTAGCCTTGTTCCCGATATGCATATCATATGTGCAATGCATACTTGTTACCCACAACAGTACATTCTATCATTCCGTGCATAAATCACCGCCAATAACTTATTCTGATTGGTTGAGAGGCGTGCTCAATTGTGCGATTGACTGCACGTGCGCCTCGATTTGGAGGTGCTATCGTGATTTACTGCACGCGTGGAAACCGCACAGTCTAAATTAGACTGTGTTGCAGCGCACCTGTTAACAGGCGACATCGCTTGCTTTATAATAAGTTTTCGTGTACCGATATTTTAAATTTAGTCATGTACTTGATTCTGTAATCTTATTTTCTTCATGATAGAATGGTATTTGACACAATTCTCTCTCTGTTCACTATACCAAGCCTATTCTTAGTAGTATTTCCTACCACTCTATTGAGATAGCTGAAGACAGGTTTTACAATCCTAAGCTTCCATTTAACTTCATCAAATGGCCTTGATAATACCAAAATCATGCACCGCGATTATAATATCACACCCACTTCCAGGTGCTGAACCTGATGCCCCTGGCATACGAGCTGCTCAACCGGCAGGCGTTCAGTGACATCATCAAGGCTCATCTAGAGGACAGACAGCTCACCGCGCACCTCAGCCAACTCAAAACTAACTAGTACTACATGAACCAAGCACTTCCGTGGTAACGAAAGGGGCACTAATTCCCACTACTACAATAGAACTTTCAGTGAAGGCCTCTTCTGTAGAGACCACCTCTGATGAGACCATTTCTAGTGGCCGTAAGCCACCATAAAGAACATATTGTGAACCTCCTTATAGAGCTTCTACTGTATTATTTTGAAGTAGTTGAATGTTTCTATTATACAAAGTCGTGATGGACTTGCAGCATGAGTATTGAGTCGTCCGTCGTGATATACTACAGAAAGCTTGTGTGTAGGGTGTGTTAGAACGGCAGTGAAAGAAAAGCCAGATGTGCTTGCAAAACATTACAATAAGTATCGTCATATAGACCACTCTAGTATTTTGTGGTTCGAAGTTGCGATATAGGGATAAACTAAGGTTCTCTACTACATGTTCAATTAGTCTATGGGATGCATTCACCAAGACTTTTGCAATTCTGGAATAAACAGTGAAAAATGTTTCCAGAAGATTATTAATCATTAATCATTGAAAATTTAAAACTGGTCAACATTTGAGTGATGGAGGATCTTAGTCAGATTTAAAAATATTAAGACTGAGACTGCTACAAAACTGTTTTTGACAAAGTGACTGATGATTGTTTAAAATAGTGTTTGAGCATGCTGGTGACAGCTGTTTGGTTTTATGCTACTTCCATATAATTAATCATATGGATTTCTTTCTATGTAGTACCTAATTCAGTTTGCAGTAAATCCTACTATCTTTGTTTTAAAGCTGAAACTTTCCTCCATCTTGACAGGATGGCTTCATCAGGGCTTATGTCCAATGACACAATCATATGACATCAGTTCATACTATGAATGATTTATATGCTGTCTCAACTGCTACAACATTATCCTGAAGCCAACCAAGAATAGGACAGCCATGAGAGATAGCAACCCCCCTGCCCACACACAGTTATTGACTAACGTCCTGATGTCATGTGATGTGATTATGATTTACTACAAAATAAATTCATAGTTTCTTTGCTGTCATAGTCCTATATATCTTTTTAAACATAAGTTTCAATGTACAGTAGTAAACACAAGGGTTTTATGAACACGATTGTTCTTATGACTGATTGTTCTTATGTTAACAAAAGTATCAAATTTATCTGGGTCGAATATTTTTCGATGTATGGTATATTGAGAGTTGAACAAAGCGATGAATATAAAGAAAATAACTTTTTTGTACAGGTATATTTTTTTTTTAAATTTTTATCAAATAATTATAGGATACAGACCTACATGATAATATATAAAAAGGAAAAAAATGTAATCGGAAGAGTTTATGAATAAACAAATGGATATGGAAATCTTGATTTCTGTACAGTTTATATGAATGATTTTCACCAATATTTTTTTATGAATAGACATTTATTAGGAAATTAGTGAAATCTTTTAAATAATGAAGACATTAAGTTAGTCACAAGCTTAAGTTGTAAAAATATTTTTCTGTTTGTCAGTATTGGCAATTTCTATTTATGACATGTATATTTTATCGTTTATTTTTAAATATACAGATGTATTAGGGTGTGAAGTTTAAGTATGGTAATTTTCCTTAGCAATCAAAGTACTATATATATTTCAAATTATGTATTTCATGTTGTTTATGCCCATATTAGTCAGTTACTTGGATTATTGTTTGATTTAATACTAAAAGCAAATCATAATTCATTGTGTATGTAAGACAATCTTTCAAGTACTCCATGTATTTTAAAGCATAACGCAAAAGCATTGTCAATTTAGAATATTTTTGTTTTTGTCTTTGAAATTGTTCTACTCATAAAATATTTTGTCTTAAATCTCCGTTTGTGTTTTTATTTACTGCACAAAACTATTTGTATCACATGTTGGTAACCTCGATTGTGCAAATATCCCATAATTAATAGTTGATAGCAGACTAAATCATAAGGCCACTTTCTGTTACACCAGAAAACCTAGCCATTGTTCTCAGTAAACCTGTGCAGCAGTCATCAGCAATGTGAACAACTGAAAAAATTACGCCAAACATTGAGAACATTATTAATGTATGTTACGTACATTTTAAGTCTTCAGTTGAGCTACTGTGCACATTTTGAAGATTTGCTGTAAATGATATACTGGATGAAAGAAACTTGAATGTATCTACAGCTACTACATCTGAAGATATTGTTGACAACTGCTGCGGTTGTCCCAGTTTCTGGGGTAGGTAGCAGGCGGCTGTCTCTCACACCAGCTCTCCACGCATCTCTGTCTTGCAGGTCTGTGCTAATGAATGTACTTACATAAGTAAGTTACATTCCATAGTATGTTTATAAGAAATGATTCAATGTATGAATCAATATCATCTGGATTAATAATAAAAAAATTACCATCTAATGACCAAAATCGTCATTGAAAATTTTTCATCTACCCATTTCCGTAATTAAATTGCTATCAACATATCTCAACCATGACATATTGTTGAAGTACCAACTTTAAATAATAGAAAATTGAAATAGTAACAGATCTAATGACGAATAAAAACCATGGGATAATTATTTTTTTTTTATTTACTAAATACAAACATGTACAAGATGCACGTAATATAAACACAAAAATCACAAACATCACTCATTCACATTTTGCTCGAGCATTTGTTTCCGCGGCATTGTCATATGCAGCAGTTTCACCATAGTGTCCTTGTCCACCACTTGGGGCCGCGATTTTGTGGACCCAGGTCTGTTTTTGCTCCTGTTTTTACTGTGCGCAAAGTCCTCATACTGATCGAGGTTGATAAGCTCAGCAGAAACTCCTGCTACCGCAGTTTTGTCTTGCTCCTTATTCGCCGGCAGTTGGTCAGCCACAATGTTTGTGTTTGGCGTGCGTGAGCGTGAGCGTGTTGCCTGCTGCTGAGAGCGTCGGCGTGCAGACGGCGAACGGTTCATGGCGTGGAAGAACTGCATAGGTGGGTCCTTGCTCACCTTGCTCATATAGCGGTTGGTGCTCGCCTGCATCAGAGTCTCGCGGCTCCACAGCTGGTGTTTCTGTGGCAGCAGTGGCTGGTTGTACGGAGAGTTGATGAGTGGGTTCACAGGCTGGTTGGTCTGTGGGTGCTGCTCGCGGTACCGGCTTCTTGCTGTGGCCCGCGCTGCCTGTTGCTGGTACACCTGCTCAGCATAGAGAGTCTGAGCATCAACTACTTTGCTCAGATCCTCCCTGTTAATGTCTTTGTCATCCTTGTTATCAGAATCCTCTTGAATGTCATCAAGGTACTCCTCTTTTTGAGCTACTTTAGGGGTTACCTTTGAATAATCGTCATATTCTAATTCCCAGCGGTATCTGTTTGGAGATACAAGTTCTGGTTCAAAATCATCTGGAGAATTTTGTTTTGCAGCTGCACCATTTCTTCGCTGACTATTATTGCAGTCAATGTTATCGTCCTTTAGAATACATTGGGTGGAATTAGCCTTTTGCATTGTAGGTGAGTTATGTGGAACACTATCATCTGGATTCCATATTCTAGGCATTGATCCCAACAACGAGCGATCTTGAACAGACTGGTAGTAAAACTTGATGGCTGATTCACCCCTTTCCAGAGCTTCATTTTTGCAATCCTCTATCTTTTTGTATGGATTGTCCATTTCTGCTTTCCTTCTAGGACTATTATAGCGTCCTCGAGAGTTATTCTCAAATAAATAATCCTCATTCAAGTGATTATGTTGACCGTCTCGATTTTTTCGAGATGGACTACCATCTTGTCTCTGATGCTCTGCCAAATTTGGACTGGTATCAATATACACACCACCACCGTGAGAGCGCTGCTTATTCAATATGCCTTTGAGATCCTGATCGGATTTTAAGTTTTCAAATGCATTATAGTTCACTTTATGTTTAGAATGATGGTGGCAGGAGTGTCCTGAGTGCTCCTTGTCCTTCTTTCTGGAAATGACCAGCACATCATCTACAAGATCCACAGTGGCTGCCGGCCGGTAACCACCGGACTTCTTCTTTCCCGGCTCCAGAATCGTGGTGGTCAGGTTGTCGTCTGTGCCAGATATCACCTTGATCCGGCCCTTGGATGTGTGCTGGATCCTGACTATTGATCCGGATGGGATCCCATCAGGCAGCTCTGACATATGGGATTGTTTCCTGCTCCCAGTCACCTGCAGCGCCTCCTCTCGGTTTTGAACAAGCTGACGGAGCGTGTTTGCACGAGACGATGACCCACCACCACGGTCCATGATGACCGGAGCATGTCCCACGGTATGCACCACATGCTGCTGATCATGCTGCTGCTGGCGGTGCCTGATAAACGAAGGGACAGGTGGCTCTGGCTCGTGCACCTGCACTGCGCTGTTTATGCGCACCTGTTTCACGGTCTTGGCCTTCTCCTGCAGCGTGTAGTCCTTATTGGTCCGCTGGGGTGTTGGGGACGCAGTGACCGTGCGAGGCGTGGCCGGCGTCAGTGGCGCAGTAGTGACTGCCACGGTGGTTGGTGCTCGGTGCTCACTCGCCTCTGGGCGTGGACGCGTGGAGCTGGAGAGACGGCGCGGGTCGGCGTAGCGCATGGCGAGGTGCTGCAGCTGGTCGTATGAACCGGCGCCCACAACCTGATGAAGGAGAGGCACAGACATTAGATCAGACCATGCACACCATTTTTCGAACATGTGGTTTTGTTAAAAAGTATACACTTAACATTCGCTGAATGGTCCTCTCTAATAAAACAATTGTTTGTAGTCTTTGTAGTCAAATTATTTTATAAAGATGAGAGACAACGTGAGAGCAGACCACGCCACCACAGCTCGTGGTAAAAGAGAGATTCTATCATAAACTATGGCGCCTGGGAGAAGGTTGTTGTGCAGCTATTACCTGGTGCCTGGATGCGTTGCTGGTGCCATCCTGCTGTGCACCTCCTCGCTGGATCACTACCACGTGATGTTTCCTGCCACCACTTCGCGTTCCTGCCGTGTCTGGACGGAATCCGGATCGAGGGCGCGATGTCATCTCACCACCGCCTAGTGCAGCCACCTTCATAAGGGCATTAGTGTTGGATTTTATTTATATCAAATATGTTTACATGAGAGATTGATATAAACAATCAATGCTTAGAGGAAAACTGTGACTAGTGTAATAATGTGAAAGGGGTGTAATACTGTTTAATTGTAAGCCCTCAAAATCATAAATGGTGGTACATTTCTATTTTGGCACTCGTCATGTTGAACGATTCTGTGTGTGATTACCACCAGCTATTAAACCAATCATTAAAGGACTATGCATAGTAACTGAACTATAACTAGTTTACTACTAGTTCAACCACCAACTCGACATCTAGGATACAAAAGTGTTCTGTTCTTGGAGGCCCTTTGATAGAATAATCATAAAGTGATACCCCACAACTTAATTATGATGAATCACACAAAAACAAATATATGAGCTCGTATCGTTCTTGTAATTGATGTGTCACTCTGGAAAATTTCTGTATAGGCCCTAAATGAAACCTTGGGCAAAACACGTACGGGATAAACTACAATTAAGACTACTTCTAAAGTACAGAGACAACCTTTACAACAGGACCATTTACAGTGGCCACACAATTCCATAACGATACCACTGCAAACCACCATACATAGGCCACCTCTCTATTGAGACCACTCGAGGCCAGTTGCCACCGGTAATAGTCCTGACAGTGAGGTTGTAACACAGTCACTTATATTAAAACCAATTTTATTAGGGCTTTTACAATGAGTTACGTAACTCGTAGTAAAAAGCCCTTATAACCTTGGTTTCAGATGGCTTTGGGTTGTACTGTACCTTCAGGTCTGTGATCTGCACGGCCTCACAACGCGGGATCGGGGAGGGAGCAGCACGGCGGTGATGACCGGAGGCCGGTCGCCCGCTCAGCATGCGCCCGTGAACCTGGGGGTGAGGGTTATAATTCAGTACTAGTGGCAGTTCCAGTAGGTTGAACCTGTGGCATGGGTGAGGATCATAATGAATAACTAGTGACAGTTCCAGTAGGTTGAACGGGGTCTTGAACGTGGCACTGGGGGTAAGGATCGTAATGAGCACTAGCGGCAGTTCCAGTAGGATTGGGTTTGGGCAGTATTGTCCAGCCAACAGTTCTTCATTTTGACTATGTTCCGGATCAAGTGGGATATGGGATGTGTGCTGCACATGTACCCTTCTGTGACATTCTGCATCTGCCACTGAGTATACAGAGAATGTTTGTGATGCTTAGCTGTAAACTATTAACAGATTTCAATGTCATGGTAGAATGAAATTACAGCAAAAACTGAAAATTCATCGCTGTGTTGTAAGTGAATTTGCAAAAGAACCAGGGGGAAAATACAGTAACAACTGTTTTTAAATTTGTCTTTAAAAAAAGTAACCATGTTTAGAACATAAAGTCCATTGACTCCATTAGCTCGTGATAATAGAAGATATCCAAAAAATGCTTCACTCGCTCTACCTGAGACGTGTTGTGGCGTGGCGCGCCGTGGCTAGGATTTGCCGGGCAATTGGCCTCGTTGCACGGGCACTGTCCACTGTTGGCGCCCCGCGCGCCGGTGGGTGCCTTCTGCTCCCCCACCGGTGCTGCCAGCTGGAGGTACATCTGCTGCGGGTGCTGCTGGCGGCCTGAAGACGGCGGCGCTGGCGGTGCCGGCGGCTTGTCCTCGTGGCTCATGAAGCCGTATGCGTGCGGCTGCTGGCGCCGGCGCTGTGCTGACGGGCTGCGGTGGTGGACGCGCCCGCTGCACGGTCGGCGCTCTGGAGACTCGCCAGCCGCAGCACGGCTACGACTCCCTGGCGGCTACAACGACCAGGAGACAAGATGTGGTTTGATTGATTTTGTTTGTTATAGTGACAATTAGTATACAGGCCATAAATATTTTACTTATGCATAAAGTAAATACCTGCAGCCATTCGTGGCTGGAATAAGGTATTTAAAGCCTATGGCACAACACTGCATTTGTAAGTTTCCTCTCAGCTACCACAAATTCACCGAGACAAGGAGGATCGTTGCTTGTCCAGTGCAGTAAAAGTGCGGCGAGTGTATGTGTTTTATGTGTGTGTTTGTTGGTTTTAGAGAGTATGGAGATAGTAGTGAAAGTTTGAATTGCCATATATTTCAATGGAATATAGTAAAATGATGGAACATTTTATAGACTTGGAATGTATGGTTTGAGCATCATTCACAGTGACTTTCAATTTGAGTTGGGATCTCGTACGTATAGCAGATGCCAATTCAGCAGTGGCCTGGCCGTACATAGACAGTGCGGAGTCAGTACGTTAGTCAGTAGATGTACATCACTATCTGCCGTAGACACCGCACACAAGGGGGAAACCGTTCTGCCAAAATGTCCGCAATGACGGTTGTGACCCTAGCTTAATATGTAGCTATGAGCACAATTATTATTATACATTTGTATATAGTACCAGGTGTGATAGAGGTGTGACGGAAAAGGTGTACCATGATCATGCTGACTTTGACGATATGTGTTATAAATTCAAATGGATACATTTAACTCGAATTCGAAGAGAGTAAATACAAAATTCAAGTTATCCAAAATTTTGAGTTAGAAGGATTTTTATAGTACCAGTGAGGGAAATGGATACAGTCGTATACTTCGTCAAGTCATCAACAAATTAACTGACCAGAGTTCAATGTAGACCGGCCATTCCAACTGCGTTACATGTATGTTAAAACTTTGCATACGGATTTCACATAATGTATTCAGTTTTTGTGGATATTAGAATCTGAAAACCTGCAACACCGTCTGACCCAGATGTCCCTCACCTCGGCTGCGCCTCAGTTCGAGACATTTAGGTCAGACGGTGTTGCAGGTTCTTAGATTTTAATATCCACCTCAACGTCATGCATTAGGAACGGTGCAATATTTAACAGGCAAGGGGGACCTGTGCACATCGAAAAACTTGTCTGAAAAAAAAGGTCTTGTCCCCTGCTGATGTGATTGAAAAAAAACTGATGCCCCATGACCTCTATTCATAAAAAAGTCCGCGTCCCCTCCCATGAATATTCGCGTGATTAATTTGTACCGATTCGCTCACACAAAAGTACATGTCCCATGCCCAACGAGAATGAAAAATCATCCGGTCCTCCTACTTTGCACCTTGAAAAAAGTACCTGTCCCCCTACCAAATACACCGGTCCCCCTTCCTGGTAAATATTGCACCGTCACTTACTAAGTATATAGTACGCAGGCGCTACACATAAGTTGATCATTACAGAGCAGAGACTGAGTTGAAGGAAGTCTGCCATGTCACTGTCAATGAAATAAGTTTATATTTTGTATGTGTAAATAAAGACGTAAGTCTCTTTCTTTGATGCAGATAAATGATGTCATAAAATACGTAATAAGATTAGTATGCCAGCACATGCATTCAATTGATGTGTATTCTGAATGGATCGCTTGGAATGTCATGTTGATTAGATTGAAGTTGCGTTTTGATAACTTATGGTTCAGCACCAAAATAATGGCCTCCCAATCTGGATCGGATCTGCATAATTTAGATATTTAGGAGATGAGTAACACCAACGATTATACTATGTTATCCTTGGTAACACAATACTTATAAAAGGTATATATGTACACGAATCGCCGTTAATATTGCAAGTTCATTGATAATGAAGAAGAATGAGTATTTATACAGGATCAACTTTAAAACCATGGTCGTCCATCCACGAGAGATCAATAGGCCTACAAAAGTTTGCAGCGCGATAGATAATTAGAGGGATTCAGATACATAAAAGCATGGGACCATGCATCATGGGAGGGTATTTGTGGTGTGTATACTTACTCTGATTTACAAACGCTATATTATACACATTTATAGGGCTATTATATAGAAGGGTACCAACAGATACAGGGACTATGTGAACCAGGACATCCGTTTTAAGGCTTGATTTATGCTCTAGTATATACTTTATCACTTCACACCATTGAACTAAGCTGACACAGGCCTATATAATTACAATTTGAATATTTTCACCAATATTCCATAGCTTCATTCCCAACTTAGGTATATAAGCCTAAATTTAAATCAACTAGGAATTTGTTTTTGATGGGCTGGAATAATAAAGTCCTGTACTGCAGATAACAATAAATATAGATACAGATAAGTATGAGGTTGAAGAGAACAGAGTGGCCTGTTCGCAGTAGCAGACGTCTTTCCGTCCACCTGTCAACGCACCTGTTGCTGATCCCCGCCACCTGCCGACGCGAACTGCATGGTGACTAGATGCGTACCCCCGCCCCCGGCCGGCTGCTGGTCCCCAGAGGAAGACTCGGCCGTCGCCAGAGAGTACGGGTCTATGAGGCGCGGGGGCCCGGGCGCGGCGTGCGGCGCGGCGGCCATGCAAGCGGGCCACACGGTCACGCCGAGCAGGTGCGCGATGTGTCGTCTGCGGCACGATGTGGAAATATCCGTTCTGACGTGAAAGGTGCCGTGTTCATCTTAGGACACTGTTTAAATCTATGTAAAATGAAGTGTGTGGTTTTCTCCAGCCTTTTTTATGGTAATATTTTTTGTCTTCCCTTCATTTGTAGGCCTAGTTGCGAAAATAAAAATCGTGAACGTGTCTGTGACAAAATAAATTTTATTCTAGCAATCAAATCAGGAACGCTATCTGATGTGATTAGTGCCGATCTCCAAACGTTATCCACAAACTATCCTGTTTAAAACTCGGGTGATAACATCCAACTTGCAATCTATCATACGGATTTATTTCACGAGAACAACCGATTCACGATAATAAGTATAATTCAATTCTGAGTTACAGAACTCCTTACACCGAAACTCATAACTATACAGACGAAATTCTTGAACTCTGCTGGTTAATAAAGACGTTGCACGGGGAGTTTGTTACATTTCGCCTACGGGTATCTATTTACATTTGTGTTCCAACAGTTCTTCATTGTTGCCCACTAACAGTGAGCAGTCCAAAGAATCCGGGATCGCCATTGTACGTCCATTGATCCAGTGGATCATCCAGTGTTTGTAGATGTATAACAGGTTAGCATAATTACTTCCAATCACACCGTTTCGTATTTTGTTATCCATTGTTAGCCATAAATCACAAGCATAAAGCAGAGACCGACTCAAAGTCAGCACGAAAATCAATTCCCGATTCTTTCAGCGAACACAAGAGAGGACCATAACTCTGGATTCCTACACCACACACTTTAGTCGGTAATGCTGAGTCAGACCGTCTCTAGCATGGACGGCGAATCCCGCTTGGATTGGCTCCCGTTTTTCTTTGGAGTTCTCAACTTTCCACCTCAACGAAGTGATGTTTGTGGACAGAATCTTCTTTCCCACTTTGTGTTTCTAAACTCTTGCCGTATTATCAAGTGTTGGGAATCAACTTTAGTGACTGTTCGACTGGGGCGCCAATCGTTCAAGGTAACACTCGATTTGTGCCCCGCAAACACCTGCATTGATCTCCAACAACTTTTTACACGCACAAATCGAGTAGCGACTGCTGTCAGCAGGTCCAGGCTCCTGTCGCATGACATGCAAATCGAACAACAGACGATTATCAAGCTATTTGTTACATACAAATAGAGTATAGATCCTCATTAACATCATATTTGATCGACTTGTACCCAACCAGTACACGCGGAAGTAGTCTTTATAAGTTTTAACAGTGATAGCGTTAAAGTGCTCTTCAGCATGTATCTTTTTAACGTCTTTTTATTTCACTATAGAGACAAACATTTACGTTGTCAATCATACATGGAGTATCTAGCTTGGGACAACACAACGTTTTCTACACACAAAAAAAAACAAGACATAAAAAACAAACACCAATGAACTCTGTATGCCTGTGTTTGTAGAAAATGTATAATCCGTTCTTCGGAGGTATTGGCATTGAAAGAGAAATCTACAAAAGCATATATTTAATGTTTTCCACTCGACTTAAGTCCTTGTAAAGCTGGTTGTTTGGTTTGTATTTTAATAGTCTTGGTGTCTTTTAGAATTCTACTTAATCTGGGGCTTTTCCTTCACTTGTCCAAGTGCAATCCAACAAGAGTCTCCCTCAGAGCAACAACAGGTATCCACTCAATTTTAAAAATATTTACCTTCGTAATAGATTCAATAGGTTAAAGCTTTCTACCGAATTTTCCACTGCTGGACTTATTATGAAATCGTGCTCCAGCAACGAAATGACCACTTAAACTTCCAGCATAAACACACCACAACAATCACACTCTAAATGGACAGCACTTGTAAGATTAAGCGGCAATTAACTGATCCTGAAGTCCTCTCTCGCGGCCAGTATTGGCTATTACAGATCCAGTTTAAAATGTTGACAAATGATAAGGTAACATAATGCAACGGTCACTGGAGCAATGATAAGATTAATGACGGACGAGCTCCTCCTCACAGAATGACAGATAAATCCCACCAGAATCCGACTATATAATCCTTAAGCTAGGGTCAGACTTGGCCGACGATAGCCTACTGAAGCCCAAACTACCGTGCTATCGTGGTAGTTGTTATTTGTTGTGTGTCTATCCACAGACGTGTTGGTTTGGAGGGGCAGAGTATTTGCTCCATCTATCTCCAACAGCACTTTACAGCATCTGGGATGTAAATTCGCAACTGTCTGCCTTGGGCTTTGGACTCGCAATGCATACGTCACCTCTATTGTTCTGTCATTGAGTGTTAAAGTCAAAATTGCCACATATAATGACAGGATCTTCCGACTGGCTGATTCGCCTTCAGCAGAGCAACGTCTGACTTTTAGCGCTTTTGCAGAGTGGTCGTGAGAGGCTCCGCCGAATACTATTGACGTATGTATTGTATTGTGTGTTTAGGGAGACAGGGCCATTCTCCAGGGTGTAAGATCCCCTCACGGGCGGGCAGGCAGACACAATGAGAGGGGACATAATCCATGCGACACCTGCCTTGTGCAGAGACCTCAATACATATTAGCGTGAGCTTAATAGAACTCAATTGAACAATGGATTATATTGTTGAAAAAAAAAAATGATGGCTAAATGGACAGTTTTCATCTATGTGTTTTATGCTGCTCTTTCTTACAGCGAAAAAACAAAGAAGCTTGTATTCATAATACTAACACCAAACAGAGAAGACAGTTAAGAGCTTTTATGGAAATACAAAAACTACGAGATTAGAGCATTAATAAGCAGGCACAAGAACACTGAGCACATAACATTGAAGACTCGACAGATCCTTTATCTAGCGATTATCAAGTTCTCTATTTCTTTATATGATTTTAATGAATTGAAGATTTCTGTCAATGCTCATGAGATTTGCTTGGACACACGAAAGCAAAGAGACTCCGGTCCCAATTCAAAAAAGACATGGCTCAATCATAACTTGCTGGTATTTCTGTTGACAACTAGCAATAACTCTTAGTTTTAGACTACACACCTGCCCCTGACTTTTAAAACTAGTAGTCGTGTATATAAAACCCCACTGAATATTTGTGTTCTTGGTAAAGAAAGAAGACTCAGCCTGCAGAAGCTGGGTAATTACACCACAATGAATAAACCTCATTATTCTTTGTCATTGCGAATACCAAATTGTCAATATAAGTTAATGGATCAAAGTAGAAATTTGCTTTCCATTAAAAAGTAAATTGGTGAGTTAATCGCGTGGATATTGTGTACACGTGCTGCAAATTTTAGGCCGTGGTAGGCCTCTTTATACTTTGGAATTTTAAAGACCAATGTAATTGTTACAGGGCTGGACTGTCGTTTAGAAATTGATATTTGGTGTTGGTATATGTACACGGGGCATGCCTTAATGTGTTTACCGTCTGGCCATTTATGTTTACTGACAACATACGTTCGTGACGTCATAGATGAGAGGACATGATTAATAATCGTGTCGCACATGGGACCGGGAGATCGCGGAGGTGCACATGAGCAGGACACAGACTTCAATTATCCCCCCTCGACCCCGCCGCCACCCAACTGCTCCACCTGTGCTCCCAGAAATTGCTCATACAAAAACCATGAAATCCACTGGTTGAGCTCCCGCCCCTCCTTCCCGCCACGTTCCTGGATCTGCCAGTGCATAGTGTTTCACTGCTGTCCTTTTCTCCTTTCACTTACTCCTACTCTTACTGTTAATGGTCATATGGTTACAGTAACATAGAGCTTCGCTGAGGCAGGCGTTAGCAGAACAAAGTGAAACTGTTGGCTTCTTGAGAGAATGAAGTCTGGAAGCAGCATTTTACACGAACTCAAAGAATGGTCGCGCCCTTTATTGCTACCATAAACAACCCCCTGGGTTTGCCATTCTGCCAGGCAACTCGTCCTTGCGGCCGTCCCTACAAACCCTGCTCTGCTACTAGGCTCATTTCTCCAGTTGCAAACACACCAAACAGTTGATTTACTGAGTGAATCAAGTGAATATGCCCTTGCTAAATATATAGGTACATATCAAGACACACAGGTCTTTCATGTTTGTTCTTTGTAATTTTACCGTGTGTTATTGAATTTTTTAATATTTTCTTAACGACAACGTGGCTATTGAGTATATGAGATAAGAACACAAATATGATAATGATAAAAATGTTATATAATATCTTTGACAGTTGCCAGTGTGACTCCAGTGTACTATAAGGCCAGTAGTTCACATACCGTGGGACATCTCTCCGTGGACAACTAAGTACAACATAGCACCAAAATACAGATAACCTAGCTGCATTGTGTAAACCTCCTAAAAACATGCATTGTTTGAAACAAGAACGCTATGTATTGCTTACTATACGTTATTAACCGCCTACCTCCATTAAACGCCCACCTCTAATAAACGCCTGTCCCTCCAATAGAATCATGCCAACAGCGGTCCGGAAATGAATAGAAGATCTACGATATGTTTGCTGTACTGATCTTAACGATCTCGATGAGGTTTTGGCAGTAGACATACAGTAGACTGACCTTGCAACCTGGTGTGCCCTAGGCATTAATTTATTCCACCTACGTTATACATGAATGTCAAAAGAAATTAAATGTGACTCAGTATTCTCAATAAGAATATTGTTACAGTGAAACTTGTGGATGGGACACTCGCCTAAACTCTCCAAACACTATGTTGGTAACACGTGTTTTTATAAGCCGGGTTTATTTTGTAACTAGTGTTTGGTGTGTTGTGTTGTGCTGTGCTGTGCTGTGCTGTGTGCATGCGTGTGTGGTGTGTGTGAAAGCGAGGCTTTCCTTGCAGAACCGTTGTGAACATCTAGGATATTTATGGACATGTTGTATATTTACAACAATTTTAAAATATGTTTCTTTCAATTAAAGAAGGGTCTATGGTGCAACCCATCAACCAAATTCAGTAGAAGTCAAAACTCAGATTATCAATCAATTTGCCAGAATACTAAATACCATTTTCGAGATTTTTGTCCCGTGCATACTGTGACAGGTTTCACTGGATCTTAATTAATCAATCTAAACGCTCTTTGGTGCAATTAAATGGATCCACTTTTGAATCAACTGGGCCTCTTTTTCCAATACGTACTTTATTTCTGTCTGGACAATAAAGTGATTCTGCAAAACCTACCCCATTTCTATTTAGTGTATGTTTTGTCTCTCTAAATGTTAAATAGCTTTTAATTAGTCGATCCAAATACTTGGATAATAATTATATCTTATTTACGTCAGTATTTTATCTTATGAAAGCTTGACGTATTAAAATTGAAGACATTTTGTAATGCATTGATGCAAACTCTTATCATGACTATCATGATTTCTTATTCAGAACGAATCTTTTTACTTACACTGATAGTCAAACTCCAATGAAAGTTACCATAAAATCTTCACTGTACTAAGATAATTTCTTGCGGTGCCAATTATTCTTCATAAAGTGACCACTGTGAACTAAAGAGACCGCCTCTCAGTTGAGACCACTTGATGCCAGTGTTTGCGTGTCTCTAGTGAAGGAGTTTACTGTATATCTATACTAAAACGGACCATTTGAATAAGATTTTAATGACTCAAAATCTGATCACGACATCATTCAAAGTGCTAGATCAATCTTTCTGTACATGACCATCCCACAATCCCGAATACACACTCATAGTTTTAATATTTGGCTGTGTATTATATATGGATCCATTGAATAATGTATTCATCAAAATTAACAAGCAAAATTTGATTTTCCACAACTAAATTGCATGTTTTTCTGATGTTCTCATATTTTGTTGTTTTGTTATTTATTTATTTTTTATTTGGGGGCTGGGACGGCCTTAGTTTTCACTGTTTCTTTCTCTGTGTGTTGATTGGTGCCTCCAATGGCGTTTAGCAGCAGCAGATATTTCAGGAATGAAGAGTTAGGGGAGAAAGTCACAGACACTGCGCAGGGTAAGAGACCCCTTGCTCAGGCATCGCAGGGCAGGCAACTTTCGATAAAGTAGGTCCTGTTAGAAATTGGCCAGCCCCTAATTATGTTAACACTGCCCTTCATTATATGGATATGTCAGTATGTACTGGCACCCCTAAAACGTAGTCTGCCCACCGGGGAAGTGAACTTGCGCTGTCTAAAACCAGTCAGTACATGCATGCCTTTTTCATACCCTGCTTTGGTTGTTGCAAAAAGCCCCAGAGGCGGCGGTCTGCGATCGTTGCCCGTGTCCTATGTCTGTCTACTCAAGCGTGACGCGAACACACACCGACCTCACAACAGCAGGCCCATTAACTGCATGTTTCCCAGACGATAATTGCAATAATGGTGGGGTTTGTTTAACCCTGTAACGGCGTGATAGTAAGTGATGTCAATCTATTAACATAGCCTAGAATAAAGTCAATAATAAGCTCACATTTACCCAGAGGTGTGACTGGTGTTCCTGACTGTAGTCGGGGTGAATCAGACATAAACTGTGATAAATTTGAGCTTATTTTAAGGTTTACTCTGGACTCCAATAGTAGCACCATTTATAACTTTAGTCACCAAAGTGTTAATACACTTTCTCACGTACAGGGTGCGTCAATGATTTTTTACAATCGCCCGTATAATAACACATAGGGGGCAGTCGTATATACAAAAGGTAATATTTTGAGAATGTAACGACTACGCCTGGTATTTCTCCGGATAGGTTTGTGCTCAATCCGCAAGACGGTGAGGAAAAGTATTTTCAGATAATACACGGCTACCAGCATTAGTTTTGTGGATATAGAAAAACAACAAAATATGCAAAAAATAAGTGCATCTATTCAAAAGATATATTGAGAAGTGTACAAATACTTATGCGTATTGTGCCTTGATATAATAGACCTACACGTTCTCCCAAATACGGAATATTAGTAATTTTACTCATATAAATACCTGTGAAATAGCATATATATATATGACATTGTATAATGGCATTACACTCTGGATGTTATAGTTTGTATTAAGTATCTACATAAAATGTTGTCCAGATTACTGTAATCCCAACACAATGACTCTAGTACATGTACTTGTTTTTCAGAGATTTTCTGTTTGAGGGTCCAGCAGACGGAGAGGACAATAACAGATTAACGAGCGTTTTTACTGGCTGAACTGAGCTTTGGGTAGAGCAGGTAGGAGATTACTGGTGATGATGTTTACTCGGGATTATCTCTATAATCCGACGACGCAATCCGCGTGAAATTACTTCTGATTTGTTACAAAGAATTCCGCGTTTTAGGAGATTAGTTGTTGACAAGCGCCAGAGTGTGAAAAATGACACGTCGAAATGAATATTAAGTTTAGGTATGCAAACTCTTTACTACTTTCATTTGAGACAGCGAAGGAACAGTTTGAAAGTGAGGTTAAATCATGCAAAGTGATTTGGGTAAAACGATTGTAGAATATAATTCCACTGATCAGTACCAACTCCAATATTAGTTTGAATGTGTGCGTCTTGCTGCTGTATGGAATCCTGGTAGATAGTCAAATAAATTTTCAATGATTGGATTAAATTTTTGGAGGTGAAAATCGTAGCAGGTAGGCCTAAGTATTATGATAAGATAGAAGTTTAAAATTGCAGTTAAGAATCTTGATCTATTCATTTTCAAATTGAATCAACATGCCAAAATAACACTTTCTATGAAAGGTTGTTTATCAGATGAGAGAAATGTATGGGAGTTACAGATTCTAGTGATATGATTGAACATAGTGAAATAGTAACAACAAGAAACTCAGACAATATAAAAGTTAAATAATCAATGCTCATGAAATGTGGAATTTAGAATGATGTGTTACATATACATCGTGGGTAATTCTTGGTTCTTGGTAATATTGGAAGAACTGAGACCTGTATATTTTTATCGGAATATCGAATACCTGAATTCTTGATTGTTTTGAATAACGTAATACTCATCTTAGGCTACCAAGTACTAGGGGGGAGGGGGGAGGGTTGCTCAATATCTTTCTCAACTCTGGGGCGCATACATCGCAACCATAACCCAGCCGTGCTTATAATACTGCTTATCACTGTGATGTACCTGCCCCGCGCCCACCCCCTGTACTCATCGCGACCAACGTTTTTATGTTCCTTTGACCCTCCCGCTGCATGAAAATTGGTGCCGCCATCTTATAATTGTTCCTCACTATCACTTTTCGGCAATTTTCAAGATGGTCACCATGAAATTTTGGCCGACCAAATATTTCCCATACATATCTCTGGTCAGTAATAACACAAATGTATAAATTATGTGTACGCATAAATGACAGACTGCCGTCCTAAAATTCAAGATCGAGGCTATTTTTTACAACGTTTTTTTTTTTTTTTTTTTTGTGTGTATTTACTTGAGTTAGATTTAAAGGCTGTTAATTCAATCCTGTTCTTATATGACAAAAATGTGTACATATGCTCTACTTAGTATTTCTGGAAACAAAATGCCATAAATTTTACCACTTCAGATGACGTCTCAATATCGTCAAATATGGCTATAATAACATTTACAGGGACAGAGATATCATTAGACCTTTTTATCAAGTAGTAATGCCTTAACTCTCATTCTAGCCCATAAACCCGTGTTGTGTTAATCCTAATGGTGCTGTCCTCACAGCGACATGTCGGAAGTGCGAAATCACCAGATGGACGTGGCCAGGTAAGGATGACGTCATAGCTACGTCATTTTTAAAACCAAATCTTAACATGGATCTAAATGCAATCAGAAATTAATAGAGGCAATATATCTTTATATAAATATCGATATGATGGTTTCATTAATACAATGAAGAACTTTGCAGATACATCAAGTAAAGCTATTTTCAAATGGAGATTTCACCTAACTTTGATTTTGATTTTGAAACCAGGATATTCATTAACAAATCAAGCCGTCCATTCCACAGACAGCGTAACCAGGTCGCCCAGAGGCGCCTGGCCGCCGCCATGGTCGCCCTGGAGACGGAGAGGGCTGCGCGTCGCTGTCAGCTCGTCACAGACCGCAAACTCACGCTACAGCAGCTTAAGGTCAGTGAGACTGCGCCCTAGCTGATGTAATTCATAGACAAAACCGGATGAGTTTGTAATATGAATTATTTTATCATGTGAGTTCAGGCGAGCCTGATGCGCCACAAGAACGAATCCTGATAAAATAATGCATGTTGCACAACGAACACGGTTTTGTATTTATCATTCTTTTCTAAGCAATTGCTACTGAGTATAACACTGGTTTTAAAAAATGTGAAAAAGTAGTTCGGCTGAGTACAAGCATGATAACCATGGCATCACCTCTCTTCGAAGGGGGGTGATAACCCTCTCCAGGTTATCGGATAATTATGGATCATGATAACTAATGAAATTACATGAAAAATAATAATAAAAGATATCATTCTATGTCAATTGCCACCACTAGCAAATACGACAAGGCTTTAGCTGATGCAATTCATGTTCCACTGGAACCGGGCTTTGGCTAATGTAATTCAATGTCAGTGGGACCTGGCCAACGTTGATGTAAGTCAAGGCTGAGTCTTTTAGTAAGGTCATTGGGACCAATGCAGTTATTGATCAGTGATACCAAACTTTCTTTAATGTAATTCATGTCCAGTGTGACCGGGCCTTAGCTTACTTAGTATGTACATCAAGGCACAGTAGTACCAGGGTTTGTTGCTGCAATTTACAGTAGAGTGGGTAAAAACTCTCAGGTCCTAAAAGTAGAAAAATATGGAAAGTAGAGAAATAGGGAATGATAGCACATATATCATTGGTATGGTACACTTCAACGGTGCCTGTAGTCCGTCTTCGCCCATTGTAACTTAAAACTCCTTCCCTGCCAGGCGAGTCTGTCCTCCACCCCGCGTGGCCGCGGTCCTCCCGGCCGTGGCCTCATCACGCCCCCGGGACTCTCGGACCGCCAGCGCCACCTGCTGGTGATCGTGGCGCACGGCCGCACCGCCACGAGCGTCACGCTGCCCGAGTTCGACCGGCGCCTCGCCGAGTACCTCGCCGAGCGGCGCCGGCAACAGAACCAAGCAGCTGGTATGTTACACTGGCAAGTCCGGGAGAAGTGTGCATGGACCTCGGCCAACACATCCTACACACACCCAGACAGCCAGCTACACACAAACACGCACATACAGACCTACACAGACATGCACGAGCGCGCACACGTGCACTCTCAAACACACAACTTACTAATAAAATGTCACTATTAGTTATAGGTTCACAATCAGAGTTTGACTATAACACGCTGAGCACCAGAGGAAGCGTAATCAGCGCAGGTGGCGGGAGGGAACGCAGCGAGGGAAATCAGTGGCGGGTCCAGATTGGGTCATCTGAGGAGTTAATTAGTGCCGTAAAATCCATCGAGAGTCATTTTTAGGGGAAAGGGAATTTTCCATTGAAAATCTATAAAAATTCTTAGTCTGTCGTAATCTTTTGACAAAATGATTGAAGAAATATTTTCTTGTTGTTTTTTTTTTAATGTAATATTGTGTGATTCAATTCTTAAGTTTGAACATTTTCGAGCGTTTCAGTATTCAGGGGCTGTATCACAGTGAGAGTTATATAATAGTAGATACACTCGTGCTGAACTATTTACCATGATGTGAAAAAATATTACTGGATAAACAATAAATAACTAATTGAAATCTGGGGTCCACCGCATATAGGTGCCACGGGTTCGGACAGACAACAGCTACAGCCCCACCACCACGAGGACGTCGTGAAACACTCACTGCAAACACACGGGGACGTCGCGGACCTTTCTCACCACCCGGCCGATGACACAACGGCTGCTGCCGTGAGGAGGCTGCCGTCGCTGTCGCCCGCGGCCCCCGAGCAGCTGTCCTCGGACGGCTCGTGCCTCGACCTGTACACGTACTCGTCTGCTCTGCCCGCCCACGTGGCCAGGTCACCTGTTGGCCGCGCAGCTTGGCCGAAGGTAGGAATCATCCCCATCCCCATCATATAGTTTGGACTTTTTTTTATTCAACATACAAGTTCTTGAAAATAGCTTCTGATTCAAAAGTCCGCAGTTATGCTGGAAGTTGTCTCATCTTCCTATTTTTTTGGAATTTTGTTCAATGTTTTGAAAACAACCTTTCATTCAACAGTGCTGGCAATGCTGGAAGTTAACAAATGCGTGTTTATCCTGGGTCAGTTTATTCATTTTAATGATGACATGGATTGATGCGTTTTGAAACCTGTCATGTTATCATTGGAATACTTTCGCTGATGTCTGGGTGGTTTTGGTGTCTGGGATGTGGGCGCTGGAGGTACAAAACCTGGATCCACTTAATCCAGCTCTTTCTACTACTATCCAGACACCTCCGACAAGCCTAAGCTGGCACCCAAGACCAATCAATAAATGACCAATGCAGGTCTCTCTGTCATATTATTACTACTCTTCCACGCTAAGCTTTGAGTCCTGGCCTAGAATCAAATTATACATCAGTAAAGCAGAAAGATCGTATACACGTGACTATCCTTGAGTATAGCAGTCATTTTTTTACCCAATACGCTAAAAGCGTCTCCAAATTCAAGTCCAGACCTACGAGCAAACCGTATATATAATTGATGCTGTATATGAAATATTCAATTAATCTTAATCAAAACCACCTCGCTCTCTTCTACCCGCAGCTGGCCACCCTGCTGCGCCCGCAGCCGTCCATGCGAGCCTTCAACCAGAGCAAACTGGCGCGCAAGCCCGTGCTGCAGGTGACGTCACAGCGCTGCCTCATGAGGCGCGTGCGCACCGCCACCGTGTGACGTCAGAATGTGACAGGTGCTTGGTCAAAGAAAGACACCCTACAGTTAGACATTTGAAGAGAAATGTATAAAAGTGTACCTTGCTTTGCACATTCTGTATCCGGTGGCAGATGGTGGGGGGGGGGGGGGGTTGCGGATTTCGACTAGATACCGGGATCTCAGATCATGTTTTCCAAAGGAAAATCCTGGAATCTTCCATTGGTACTAGTATTCCCCACCAAACGTAATTATGAGGCTAATATAATCTATTTAAAGTTGTTTGATAATCTCTTGATTGTCATAATATTAATGTAGCTTCTTTGAGTGGAGAATACTTACGTTACGTGAGAATACTAACGAATAATACGTTTGAATGTCGAGGTGAGCATGAGTATGGATGAACCTCCTATATCGGTGTGGTGTTCTTCAAGAGACAACTGAATAATGGTCATACGAAGGGTATTGGCACGGGGTAACGGTGAGATGAAACAAAGATAAACGCAACTATCAACAGTGCATATTAAAACCAAGGAAAGAGAAAAAGTTAGAAAGTTTAATAAAAGACCATCATACGACCTCTAAATGGACTAAATGAGATGTATTTGCGGGAACCTTTGGTAGAGTCATTTGCTAATACATAGATGTCGTATTCTATCAGTATGAGGCGGTATTTTTGAGCATGCATTTAACTTTCCAGACCAAGAAACTTGTTTTTAGAGAAATTGCTATTTTTGATTTGGGGTAGGACAATTCTGGTTAATGTCGAGACTTGCTGTGTTATTTATCAAGCAATATGACTTCCCTCATGGAGTTTAGAATGACAGTAATGTGAATTATGTTGATGTAAAAAATACTTGTGACTTTAGAGTCACAATAAGAGAATGAATAAATTATGGCATACTGAATCATAAATATTGAGTTGGGATGACTTAAACCGAGAATAACAGTAATTTAAACCATGGGCTGAAAACCCAGTTTAATAGTTATATTGACACAATTCACTCCAACTATATATGTGAGATTTCACGATTGATTTTTATCTAATTGTTAAATACATTCCGAGTGGACAATGCAATCTACTTTGCTGCACTCGGGTGTGGGGGTACTTCAGGGGTGAATGGGTAGAGGGGTGCCACTGAAGGTCCAAAATTGTACCCCTTAGTGAAACCAGTGAAACGATGAAAATGATACTCCTGGTGAAACCACCAGATGAAAACAATCCCAAGGGGTATTATTCTATGTGATACTGTAATGAAAACAAGATTTTCTACTACTTATATTTACCTTTTATGCCTTTTTTATGGCTCACTAATGCAAAATCACATGAAAAGAGAGCTAGAAATTGAACGTCGATATTGAAGCTCCCATTAGTGAAACTGGCTGGAATGTTGAAATCATGACCCCTAGTGAAACTTAGTGGTGGAAAAGGTGACCATTAGTGAAACTGAGTGGTGGAAAAGGTGACCCCCCTATCAGTGGCACATGCCGTACAGGGCGACTATGGAAGTATACTCCCCCCCCTCCCGAGTTGCTGCATCTATGTATATGTTCATTGTGATGTCATTCAGGTAATATTGCTATTGTTATTTCATATCATCATAAGTATGTGCATGAATAAAATATAGTTTGCTTGGTAGACTCTAACATTTCTTTTCTTTCGGATGATACCTTTTTGGGAACAAAAGGAAACTTGCTTTGCACATTCTGTATCCGGTGGCTGATGGTGGTGGTGGTGGGGGGGTTGCGGTTCGACTAGATACCGGGATCTCAGATCATGTTTTCCAAAGGAAAATCCTGGAATCTTCCATTGGTACTAGTATTCCCCACCAAACGTAATTATGAGGCTAATATAATCTATTTAAAGTTGTTTGATAATCTCTTGATTGTCATAATATTAATGTAGCTTCTTTGAGTGGAGAATACTTACGTTACGTGAGAATACTTACGAATAATACGTTTGAATGTCGAGGTGAGCATGAGTATGGATGAACCTCCTATATCGGTGTGGTGTTCTTCAAGAGACAACTGAATAATGGTCATACCAAGGGTATTGCACGGGGTAACAGTGAGATGAAACAAAGATAAAACGCAACTATCAACAGTGCATATTAAAACCAAGGAAAGAGAAAAAGTTAGAAAGTTTAATAAAAGACCATCATACGACCTCTAAATGGACTAAATGAGATGTATTTCGGGGAACCTTTGGTAGAGTCATTTGCTAATACATAGATGTCGTATTCCGTCAGTATGAGGCTGTATTTTTAGCATGCATTTAACTTTGCTGACCAAGTAACTTGTTTTTAGAGAAATTACTATTTTTGATTTGGGGTAGGACAATTCTGGTTAATGTCGAGACTTGCTGTGTTATTTATCAAGCAATATGACTTCCCTCATGGAGTTTAGAATGACAGTAATGTGAATTATGTTGATGTAAAAAATACTTGTGACTTTAGAGTCACAATAAGAGAATGAATAAATTATGGCATACTGAATCATAAATATTGAGTTGGGATGACTTAAACCGAGAATAACAGTAATTTAAACCATGGGCTGAAAACCCAGTTTAATAGTTATATTGACACAATTCACTCCAACTATATATGTGAGATTTCACGATTGATTTTTATCTAATTGTTAAATACATTCCGAGTGGACAATGCAATCTACTTTGCTGCACTCGGGGATGGGGATGGGGGGGGGGGTACTTCAGGGGGTGAGTGGGTAGAGGGGTGCCACTGAAGGTCCAAAATTATACCCCTTAGTGAAACCAGTGAAACGATGAAAATGATACTCCTGGTGAAACCACCAGATGAAAACAATCCCAAGTGGTATTATTCTATGTGATACTGTAATGAAAACAAGATTTTCTACTACTTATATTTACCTTTTATGCCTTTTTATGGCTCAATAATGCAAAAATCACATGAAAAGAGAGCTAGAAATTGAACGTCGATATTGAAGCTCCCATTAGTGAAACTGGCTGGAATGTTGAAATCATGACCCCTAGTGAAACTTAGTGGTGGAAAAGGTGACCATTAGTGAAACTGAGTGGTGGAAAAGGTGACCCCCCTATCAGTGGCACATGCCGTACAGGGCGACTATGGAAGTATACTCCCCCCCCTCCCGAGTTGCTGCATCTATGTATATGTTCATTGTGATGTCATTCAGGTAATATTGCTATTGTTATTTCATATCATCATAAGTATGTGCATGAATAAAATATAGTTTGCTTGGTAGACTCTAACATTTCTTTTCTTTCGGATGATACCTTTTGGGAACAAAAGGAAACTTGCTAAAAGTAAAAACCTTTTCATGTATATAGTATTTGTCATTGCTCTTATATAATGACATGGAAGTGATGAACTTATATAATGTAATAATTAGTTAGAATGTTGCTAGTAATTAACTTAAGTAAATAAACTTTAAATTTTAGTGTTCATTTTGTAGCATGATTGTATGCAAATGCGTACGTGTTTAATGGATACTTGTTATGTACAGTATAGACGTCAATTGCAACATGAGCCTGTTAAATTTCAATTTATTACATTAGGAACACATTGTGATTATATATATATACATTTATTGGAAGGAGGAAAATAAAAAGCTTGTTTACTCTAAGTACGAGATACTCGTGCAATTAATTTAAAATATAGACAAATTAGATTTGAATTCTGGTCTCACCACCACAGGGGTTGAGAGTTTCCGTTCCGTCAGGACCACCGGATGTAGCAGTTACATGTAAATTGTAGTTTATGTTGGGTAACACCTGTCTTCAGCTATGCCACGTATAGTAATAGGATCGTGCTTGCAATAGTAAACAGACAGAGTCCAATTCCAATGTAATTTATTTTGAATTATAATATTTTTACGACTCAATTGTTAAAATAAATGGTTAGATAAAATGCCAGATCCAGATTTTTTTTTTTTTTTTTTGGAAGGGGGGCATTGAAGGGATTGCATGTGTTTCATATGAAAAAGAAATATTTCGGTGGGAAAAGGGAGGCCCATACCCCTGCGGCCCCCCCTGGATCTGCCTATGAGATACAAGCATTCAACATATTATAAACACAGACATATTTATTAGGTTGACATCCCGTTCTGTGTATCTGGCTTTCATCTTGCTTCCAGACCTGTCAATATTTTTGTGTCGCCAATAAATAGCTTATGTATTTTTTTGAATGGCACTTGCACCTGCCGTTGATTACAGGACGTTCGGCGGAGCTGACTTTTCGCCGACAAAACGAAGCACGATTCGTCAATTTACTGTTCGTCGGCCTTATGACTAATTTCTTTTGCCTCCAAGACGTGCATAAAAATGATTAGCAACCTGCCTAGTTTGTGTAATGGGTTGGTTTAGTTTTTTAACGATCGCGAGCACCAAAATAATCTGCATATATCTTCAAGATAAAGTCCAAATGCACATTTTGATACCTAACAGCATCCGCTCACATTTCTCTTTCAAGAATATTATGATTAACCTTGTGATTCTAACATTGTATATATGAAGTATATGAATAGGCTATTTTTTTTATTTAAATAACACTCATAAAAAAACATGTAGTGTTTTAGACCATTTTTGGTTGATTCTCATAGCTTAAATTTTGACCAAGCAAATCTATGGCCTAAGTTCTCTAACTACTTTAAATTGAGTTTTCTTAACTTTACTTTCTGGAGATAAAAACATTTGGAGATAAAATAAATCTCAAAATGTGCTTATTTTTTTTTTTAATTTTAGTATAAAAGTACAATCATTTCCCTTTTTAAAAATGTATAACACTTTAGGGGTTTCGGGAATATTGACTGAATTTTTTATGGTCTTTTGTATAATCTTTTTTATTGTCCATAAACGAAATTCTATTCCCGAAACCCCTAAAGTGTTATACATTTTTAAAAAGGGAAATGAATGTACTTTTATACTAGAATAAAAAAAACAAGAACATTTGGAGATTTTTTTTTATCTCCAAATGTTTTTATCTCTAGAAAGTCTCCTTAATGCGTTAGTACATTGTAGGTTATTGGGTAATGACATTTGGATGAAGTTGGTATTCATTTACATGTATGTGGCTATTAAAGATTGTATCCATGTATTATGTTTTGAGCTTGCAGACATCAATTGTGAGTTAATAATCGAACCATTTATCTATGCTGCGATTCCCGCACAATGTTTTATATAATAAGCTAGAATGAATAACCTTTCATTTTTTAATGTGCTGATTGTATCACATTTTATGTGAATGCTTGATTTAATAATTTAATAACTGGATGGTAACGTATATAGAGAGCACACCATTAGTCTACCAGATTTCTTATCGCACATTGAGAACATTGTAGATTGTGACTTGCCCTATATATATAGTATGTTACTTCATTTCAAGATATTTTGTGAACTCTGGAATGTTTTTATTGCCAATGTCACTGCATCTATAATATCTTTTAAAGACAAATTGCAACAATTAAATGACCTCCTAATTTAAGATGATCAAATACTACATTGTAATAAATCTCTTCGCCATAATTAACCACAGTTAATAATATAAATTTTTCAGTTCGATTTTCTTCTGTTGATAGGCGAATCATACTTCAATAAATTCATGGTCGTTCAGATATCATGCACAGTAACTATTAGAATTATAAAACATTGCATTGTTGCATTATCATGCTTTACATAGACATATACACTCGAAATTGCATTGTAAAGTACAATGTACAAGACAATTATTACTTTTGTGGTTTTTGTGTTTTGTTTTCTGAACATAAGCATGGTACCATAGTTGCGTCTACGTTAATTACATAAACATTTATATAAACATATGACTAGAATGTTTTGCAACAAATAAATTTTCAGAATTTGAAACATTGATTATTTGTACGTTTTCATTGTGCGTTAATAACAGTATGTATATAAAGATCACATTTCCCTATACATGAACATACATATTCCTATTTTTTTTTATCAGCGCAAAATTGAATTACAATAAATGTGCGTTAACATACACTGACAAGTTGATTTACATTACCGTTTACAGGGCATTAAGATATTACTACATTTGGATCCACTGGCATAGCTAAGCGGCCATCGTGATCCAGTACATTATTATCTAGTGATGAGCATTTAATAATTTGCGAGAAAAAATTTCACAGCCTACTTGTTATAACTAGTAAATTTTGCAACTTTGTATTTATCTGTACAAACTTATAAAATAATGAATTCAGCACAAATATTTCTAGTTTTGCAGTAAAAACACTACTCTGTTTAACACATTTGTTATGTAATCAAATAAGCTGTTTTCAGGAGCAGTACCTGGCCATGATTGTTAATTCTAGTATAATATATCGGACACAGTAGACGCAGGATAACTTTTTCAAAGTACTTTCCCCAAAAATAAAAAAGAATACATGTTGGATAATAATTTGTACGTTTTCATTGTGCGTTAACAACTGTACTTAAACGCTATGTACATACACATCACATTTCCCTATGCATGTTCATACATATTCCACTTTTTGATGTTAATGCAAAATTGGAATACAATAAATATGCATTAACATACACTGACAAGTTGATTTACATTACCGTTTACAGGGCATCAAGATATTACATTTGGATCCACTGGCATTACCAATACATCAAACTGACACATGAAGCATCAAAACCATTGAATAATCAATATGATGTGTGGCCATCGTGATCCAGTACATTATTAACTAGTGACAAGAATTTACTAATTAGCAAGAAAAAATTCACAGCCTACTTTTTATAATTAGTAAATTTTGCAACTTGGCATTTATCTGTACAAACTTTATAAATAATGAATTGAGCACAAATATTTCTAGTTTTGCAGTAATAACACTACTCTGTTTAACAACGTTTCTTATGTAATCAAATAATAAATAATAAAAGAATACATGTTGAATGATTATCCAAACATTCTGGGTTATAATGCTAATAATTTCAACAAGCCATCTTTCATTCTGCACCAAAGCAGATAACTATAATGAAAAATGCGTTTAACTTAAGATTAAAAAAGAAGGTATGGAGGAAACGGTGGGCTGTCTGTTCATTATGGAACAAAGTATAACAAATTACATCACAAATTGTTTAACAATATCACATCAAGTTATTCTTTCATTAATAACAAGTAAAAATATGTATCATCATTAATACTAACATTATACATGGTCATCATTACAAACATAACATAATGAAATAAAGGAAAAAGTTTACAATTTTTGTACATTGTCTTTTAACTAGACTAAAGCAACTAAATATGCACCGATGGTTTACGTCGTGAGAGCTTCGATCTTATCTGACCAGCAAGCAAGGGATTGATGGCATACAGCCATTCATGGAACTCTTTATCATCAATTGTTTGTAGAAGAAATCCACGATGCTTGGTCATTACTGAAAACGTGTTCAGTGCCCGTATCATGGCCTGGCTCTCTTCACTAAATTCTACTTGTGCAGTGGCCAGATTAATTATAGCCCGCTCAACGGGATCTTTTTCGCTAGTGTAAATATATACATATGGTCGTCTCACAACCACCCATCTTTTCATCCATCCACTAGTATTCTCTTCCAGAATGTTGAGGTATCCTTTGCGGGACACGACAGGTGACACCCTCATTTCCTCTACATCAGGTACATAAAGACCATCATCATTGTCACCACCACCTGACATTGCCACACTTTGGCTGCCAGTTTTCATTGCCAGGCTGTCAGACGAAATCGACTTCTTGGGCTCACTCTGTAATGGTCGCCCTAGCAAAGATTCCACAGAGCTAGCCTTTACACAACTGTCCATCTGCCCGCCTTCTATAGTCTCTACCTCTGTGTCGTCTGCTGTTACATCAATGACCTTTGGTTGAACAGTAAATCCTGACGAATGCTTGTGTTGCAGATATCTCAAACACTTGATGATAAGCTGCTTCTCGGGATCCTCCTCTTCTGCCTTCTCATTGTCACATGCCACCTCTGGTAGCTCAGCTAGCTTCTGCTGCTCACGGCTCAGCTTGTTGGAGGCTTCTTTATCAAATTTGCTAAGTTCACCAGTTCTATTGGTTTCTTCTAGCTTCTCCCGCAAAAGTAACACATGACGAGCTTTCTCGACCAGCTCAAGTCTTTCTAGCTTTTCAAGCTCCCATTGGTGGTCAATAATGAGAGAATCTCCACGAGGACGCCATCCCTGCAGGTTTTCTTCTCCACGCACATATGTGGATGATGTGTCAAGCACTTTTCTCTGTATCCTCTCTCCTGAGCTTCCCTCAGCAGACTTGCGGAATGTAAGATCATAAACACCAGTGACTTTGTTATAATCAGGACTCTTGTAGAATGCTGAGCCAAACAGAGACTTCAACGACCTTGGCGCTGTAAGCCTGACGTCTCGTGCGTAGATGATCATGGACAGGTCTTTAGTGATACAAGCTGGCTGTGTGCAGTTCTCTACGTCAAAATATGCAGAAATGGTCATATATATGCGCTCTCCATACGGTGTGATCCTGTTGAGGAGTGGAGAGTTATGAAGTGAGCTGTCCCAAGCTGCTTCAAAACGGAAAAACACTCTGTTGTCATCCTGCTGCTTGATGTAGTGAGCAGGGAGTAGGTTGAGACTGAGCGCTGTGTGCTCACTGTCTGGATCAAGCCACTCACGCGTTGTGCGAATACGGCCCACCACTAACTCCCTCGCATTTCGCCAGATGAGCTCAGGCCCAGTCTCATGAACGACTGTAACCTGAATGCGTCTCTGAATGCCCTGATGCAGCAGAAAGGTTCCCGAACATGGCATTTCTTCACTGTGGTCCACGCTTGTAGGAACGTATGTTCCGGAATGGGACAGTTCTTGAATCTCAAACCACACCAATAGATCATATTGGGCATGGGTGGTGCTGTTTTGGCTGGTGGCTCGTTTGAGTTGAATTATAGATGGTGATGAGTGGGAGCGGCATGGCAAAGATTTGCTGGGGGAGCTCTTTGAAGGTCCAATTTTGGGTGATGGTACTGGTTTAGAAATTGGCAGTGTTGCTGGAAAGTTTCGCCTAAGTGGAGGACGTATATATGGTATGAGAGAGCGCTGAGCCTCATGGTGTAGTGGATGCTGATGATAATGGCCAAACACTTCAAATACAATTGGCTGCGTCTTGATATAGTCAACAAAGGACTTTGAAACTGTTACCGTAAAATTCTGAACATGGTAGAAACCCAGTGGAGTATCTTTTCCAGAGTTTTTAAGTGGCTCTGTGGAAAAGGCTTCATCATGGCGATGAAGAAAGTTGAACTGGCAGAAAATATCTGCATAGTCGGGAGAAATGCCAAATGCCTGCAGTACTGTCACACGAAATGTCAACGTTGACCCAACCTTCAGGTGTCTCGGAAGTAATGCCTCATCAATATCTGAGAACATTGTTGTTTCCTTCTTTTCCATGTCATTAGCAGTATCCTCCCTCGGCGGTGAAGGTGTGTCATCTAGCTGCTGGCCTTCAATGACACGCACATCGTCACCCGGCCCACACATGCTGCCACCATCCGTCTCTGCTGTTACTGATGCATGGTGCCGGAAGTAATCATCATCGCGGAACACAATTTTTGCATTACCTGACTGCTTTATATTGGCTGTAGTCTCCTCGTCTTCTGTCACCATTTCTACAGAAATCCTCAGATAGCCCTTAACGTCACCCTTCTCACTGACAATGGCTACTCTATGGACCAATGACACCGGGTAGAAGAGATTACTTAAATACACAAATGACCTGCCAACTAGCCTAAACCATGGGAAGCGGTCGTAGAAAGGATCTCCACCAGCGACCATGTTTTCCACGTTTGATTTCTGCTCCGGCTCTTCCTCATTGTGGTACATCTCACGCATCACCTCCAGACGCTGACGGAGCTTCTCCAGTGACCAATAGTGAGTGGCTCCATTCTTCTCATCAGTCACCTCCACAGCTACCACTGTCTGTGGGAAAGTGTGTGCAGAATGATCATGGACACGGGTTTCACTGGCAATGGGAAGCAAGTCTGATGGCAGTGGAGAGTACAACGTCCCTCTGAGCAGCACAAATTGGAACTGAACGTTTTTGCGAAGCTCCACACTGATGGCATTGGCCTCCTTCAGAAAGATCGCATTTCCCCAAAGATCATCCCGGAGTGATGTGAACTGGTGGTACTTCCACTTGCGAAATGCCCACATTGCAATATCCCGCTCATGCTCTGTCCATATGCACTCTTCATTGTCATCATCATCATCTGGGCTGAACATGGATGACATCATGGATGCGCGCATTACCTCCTCCTCTAACACTGCAATCTTGCTCTCGTATTCCGCTTTCTGCTTTTCAAATTCGGCTGATGTCTGCTCCTTCTCCTTTTGATACTGCTCCTCCAGCTCCTTCAGTCTGGTCTCCATCTCTTTGCGGAGATCGATGCCCTGCTTCTCTAGCAACTCCACCTGTGCAAAGCTCCAGTCTTCTGCCTCGCCCCCAACTGATGTTTCAGCAGTGGGTGTCTTTTTCTCAGCAATTTCACGAGCTTGCTGAGGATCAGTAAATCTGAAGACATGAGACTTTCCGAGGATAATTCTGGAGCCAGTTTTAAGTGTAATCTCATCAACACATTGCTTGCCATTAACATATACATCAGCATCAGCATTGGGACACAATGTCACTATGCCTTGAGATGAGTGAAATGTGCAGTGCTCGTCAAGGATGTGAGCCCCAAACAACTGTATATCCTGGTGGACATTAGCTTCAGGCCGGCCAACATGTGTCACACCGTCCTTGATATAATATAGCAGGCACTCGGACATGAGTGGGTCTTCGTTTAGATTCACCAGGTGCGGTGTATTTTTTGGAGAAAAAACACCAACAGTACCCCCATCTTCACTAAGAGCCACACCCATTTCTTCTAACATCTTTTCTCTTTCTTTGCGAATTTGATCAGTTTTCTTCATTTTTTCCTCCCATGTTTGGTTGAGTTCCTCGATAAGTTTCTCTGTCATTTTGAGTCTCTCAATAGCATCTTCTCCCCCTTCAATGGCGACTGAATCTTTATGGCCTCGCTGGATGCGGCCTGGTTCAGGTACACCACTCAAACCTTCACCTATAATTATTCCTTCACTATGGAGCAGATCTCGCAGTCTCATAACTTCATCTTTAAGGTCTCTAATAAGCCGTGCATTTGGATCTTCATTGACAACAGCTTTACAAACAATCTGCTTAGCACGGTCTGCATATCTGAGGGTAGAGAGTGTCTCATCATAGTTGATGTCTGCAGGGGAGAGTGCAGCAATCATGGCAGTTTTTGAATTGCCACCGAGGTTCTCCCGCAGTAGCCATGTAAGCACAGAGTCTCTGTATGGGATGAAATCAGCTTTCTTCTTACGCTTAGTAGCTTGAATTTCCGCCAATGCTGAGATGACTTTCCCAAGTGTGGTGAGACTTTTATTGATGTTAGCTCCTTCCTTCAGCCTAGTACCTTTTGCCCCAGTTGAGTCAGCTCTCTCCGAACCAGCCAAATCCACAAGGCTGATCTTGCTCACTTTTTCGCCTGTAAGGTTTGTCTCCTTGTCGTAGTGTTTCTGGGAAAATATTATTGTGAACACTGCATGGGAACGACTACTGGTCTCATTCATGTTTGTTGCAGCAACAGTTCTTGCTTTATTTCCACCATCAATAACATCATCAATGTCTTTGAATGATGTTACAGCTAATTTAGACAAATCTTCTACATAAGGTCCCAAGGCTGGATGTTCACGAACACGTAAGCTGTTTTTGTTTTTGGGGTTCAGCAAATCCCGTACTCGCTCACAATAGATCTCCATATAGCTAGCCTCTACTGAAAACTTAACATCAGGATTTTCTTGCTCACAATTTTGAATTTTATTGAACAAATCTTCACAGAGCATAGGAATTATTCCAGTTTGGCCTGGTTCATTTCGACCCATCATTGTGTAGGACTTGCCAGAGCCAGTTTGTCCATAAGCAAAGATGCAAACATTGAAACCTTCAAATGCATGTTCAAGCATTTCCAGGCCAAGATCTTCATAAACGCGACGTTGAGATGCAAAGTTTGGATCATCTAGTGTTGTAGACCAGTATGAGTAGTCAAAATTGTAGCTTCTAATCATTCCAAAATCATGACCAGGCCGTGGATCTCTAATACTTGTCGTTGCTCCATTCATCTCAATTATACCTTCACATTCTCTGTTTTTCTCTCGGTTGTTGAACGGGCGCACCCGCACTGCTACCTTTACAGATGACATGGTGGCACTGGTGATCAATTATAATTAGATGACAGTGAGAATATTCTAACCTATTTGCACCATGAGCTTTGATTCCATTTTGTTTCTCCACTAAGCAACACCTACAAGACAAATTAAGATAAATTATAATATAGATTAATTACAATATATATTCCATACATTGCAGCATATACAAGATAATAAAAGCAGGGACCAGGTTCGGCTATTATGGGGGGAAGGGGATGGTAGATTGCGGATCGGAGGTGGGGGATCACAGCCTTCTTTTTAGGTATGGTACTAAATTATGTACTACTTAGTATTTCTTTAATAATTATTTTCAATTCCCAACCTGATTTCTCTTACCGTGTTTCAAAATGCTATTTCCCACTTTGTATTCTCGTATTAACCATAATAGTGTACACTCTACAATCAATTGTTAAAAAATTCTCACCATACATTGTTATTTCAGACTACTATTATTATGTTTTGACATATTTCTTCCGCCCTAATTACACTAATTATTCAGGGTATATTCCACCCTTTTCTCCTATACCCCACTTTATCACAACTTATTTTAACCGTTTTTTCACCCTACTAGTATACAGATCCTACTATATACTATTATCCCCTTCGATTAAACTATTAGTATCCATATAGTATATATCACAACGTATAAAATACACACGATACAAGGTAAAGTATATAATTTTCCTACCATCAGGATGTCAACAGGGCCCCATAATCTGCATAATTTATAACAGGTGTCGCCAATAAAGAGATTTTGTATTTTTGTGACTGCACCTGCACTGGCACCTGCCGTTTTCCTTCACAACGAGGCACATTCCTAAAGTGTCTTCTTCAAAATGATATAAATGTTGATTCTTTTCTTGTGATATCTGATAGGACAACTTCATTTAGTGGATAATGCAACTTAAACATATGAAGACATTAATGCCCCCTCAGGTAAGATATTTATCTGTTCGGTATTATGTAAACTAGAATGTTTTGATTTGTTTATGCAAGTTCGGTTTGACAACTGAATATAATTTATTAATAAATAAATAATGAATAATAAAGATTAAAGTCAACGATTTGATTTGATTCGAACTCATTTAGACCGCTTTATATGAGACGAAATTTTTTTATTCTGTCGAATGACTATGTAAAAAAACCTAGGTTATAAAAAGGAAAGAAAGAACTGACACTCAGAGTGACTGTCAAATACTCTGAGGTTAAGTAGCTCTACTAGTACTACATTCTAAAGCAGCAATCGCCCAAACCTATTGTTGGTTCATTAATAGCTGTGCTACGATGTTTTAAATTAAAAAAATATAAGGGATGTGTGTGAAGGGCTCTACTAGTACTAATGCTCTTATAGGCCTTTAATGTTGGAGCGCTAACCACGTCTGCTGTGCTAGAGGAGAACTAATTTCTGTAATATCAGTCGCTGTTTGGTATTAGTACATTAATAGTACCATCATTCTGTTTAGAAAACCTGGGTTGGTCTGTCATGATAATTTCTGTACACCGTTTGCGGTTTGGCAATCTTCAATCATGGTTTACTTGCGTCACTGATTATCACAGCGAGACTTGAGTTTCTGATTCCTCTCAAGAAAAAAACCCGCACATTTACATAAAGCCCGCAGCGGCGAGCAATGGTCATGCAAGTTTACAGAGAGAAAGAAATAAAATTCTACTAGCTGTCTACCCGGCGCTGCTTGTGTTGAAACAGATGAAATCGGGAACACATCCCTCCTCATCCTTCCCTCTGTCCCCAATCCCGTACAACAGCTCCCGTTAGTATACAGGCCTGGGACAGACTAAATGCATCTCCATCACCCCCTTCCCATGTGACTTGGGTTACAAAAGATGAGATCTGGAGCCGGACTAAATCCCTCCTCCCTTCCCCTCCCTTCATTTGCAGAATAGATCAATTGTTTCACCCCCTTCCCCTTCCCCCTATGAACCACACACCCTTTCTGCCACCACCCCTCCTCAAAACAGGTCCGAACAGACCTGCATCTCCATCACCCCCTTCCTGTGGGGCTGCTTGGGTTGAAAAAAGATGAGATCTGGAACGGACAAAAATGTTCTCCCTTTGTTCACCACCAACCTTATTTTTCCCCCTTATCCCAAGGTCTATCAAAATAGTCTTGGGTCACCACCATGGTATCCTCCACACCAAACATCTCATCAATAACCCGAGGTGTCCGGATAAGCGGACTTGTGCTGTATTACAAAATGGGAATAATAACAACTTGAACATGCACTGAATTTCTATGTCAAATGCTCTCTTTTAATAAAATCCTGACTTCTGCTTCACTTGTGGTTCACATTAGAAGTATGTCATGCTGTGAAAATTGTTGATAATTATCATACATTACATTTCATTTATCCAGGAGGGGGCAGCTAAGATATGTGCTATGACATGGTCACCAAATAATCTGAAGCTTGCTGTATGTACTGCGGATCGTGTCATTGTTTTATATGATGAACAAGGAGAAAGACGTGACAAGTTTGCTACCAAGCCTGCTGATTCCAAGGTAATAAACAGTATTTAAAATGCAACCTTGTTTGTTGATTACTAAATTGATAATGAACAAAGCAAATATAGCATGTAACTGGTTAAAGTCTGTACATGTATAATTGTGGTGTATATTTTTAATTTTAAACTCAAACAAAACTTTTTCAGTATGGCAAGAAAAGCTACACAGTTAAAGGGCTGGCATTTTCTCTGACTCAAACAAAAATTGCCGTTGGACAAACTGACAACATTATCTATGTCTACAAAATTGGAGATGATTGGTATATGAATCCAGAATTTCTTTTTATGTATACCATACATGACCACTACATAAAAAAAAAAACTGTACATATTTATCCTTTATTTAGTTGCCAATGTCTCATGTATTTATGTTTATCATTACAGGGGTGACAAGAAGACAATTTGTAACAAGTTTGTCCAGCAAAGTGCTGTGACATGTTTGATCTGGCCCCCAGAACAACAGATCATATTTGGAACTGCTGATGGCAAAGTATGCGACATGTTTATTTTATTCATAATAGTACAATGGCTTTTTATATTAAGATTGTTAGTTACAGTAACTGTAGAATTTTTCATTATAGTGTTCATTTTTTGATTTGTGAAAACATTTTAATATTTTATTTTACTTTAATATTTTGTACTGAAGAAATTATTTTATAAATCTATAGTTTGATGTTGGTCATTGTTTTAAAGACAGACTTGAAAAATATTGAACACAAAATTTTGTTTATAGGTGCGAATGGCAAATGTGAAATCCAACAAATCTGCCACAATTTACAATACTGACTCTTATGTAGTTTCTATCACCACTAAGTAAGTTCATGTTGATTACACCATAGACAAAATAAGAACTTATGTGACTCATCCTTTTTCCTTATAATAAATGATGCAATTGTAAACAATGGTTTACAATAAAGAATAAAGTAGACAAATCTTGATTAATGGAAGTAATTTGATGCAGCAGTTCTTTGTTAATGTAGCTATGTATTTGTCATGTTCTAGTCCATCTGGTAAAGGCATCCTCTCTGGTCATGCTGACGGTTCCATCGTCAGGTTCTTCTTTGATGATGAGGGAACCGGAGACTCTCAGGTGCGTCGTATACCTTGTACGCTAAAGCCATTTTCAAAGATTATTAGCAGGTTTGGCAATCTTCCAGAAGTTTTCTATCTCTTCACAGGAGTATTTAAATTGAAAATATTTCAACTTGAGAAAAAATATCAAGATTTGTAAAAGATAATATTTTTATCATTAAAATGTACTAATTTTGGTGCTTTGTGATTTTTTCTTGTTTTTTGTCATCAGATCCTCGCAACCCTGCTATTGTTATCAATTATGATTTCTCTGACTCCCACAGGGCAAGCTGTGTGTGCACCCATGCCCGCCATATGCTCTAGCGTGGGGCAACAACGCCCTGGTGGCTGCGGGCTGCGACAAGCGTATCTTCGCATACGACCGCACCGGGCGCATCATGCAGCAGTTTGACTACAGTCGGGAGGACGACGAGCACGAGTTCACAGTGGCTGTCTGCTCTCCCAGTGGACAGTCGGTCGTCATCGGTAGCTACGACAGGTCAGTCATGCTGGTAGAGTGGTCAGTCTGGCGTTATAGACATCTGCGGGTGGTATCATTTATTTCTTAAATTCATGCCAAAGCTCTGGTCGGCAGGTTAGTGTACAGATGACATGCAAGGTTTACCTCTGTTTTTCCCCTCATCCACAGACTACGCCTGCTGAACTGGAGCCCTCGTAAGGCCATGTTTGATGAAGGCAAGGCGAAGGAGATCTCCAACTTGTACACCATCACTGCTCTCGCCTGGAAGAGGGACGGATCACGTCTCACAGCTGTACGTACTCATCTTTGAATCTTGTTTAGAATCCATAAGAAGAATGCCTCCAATACTTTGTTCTGAAGCTATTAAAAAATCTTATTATATAATCTTCAAGCATTCAGAATGATCTGTTTATGTGAATTGCACAAAAAAGGAGAACAAATGGCGGTATTAAATAAATTAAAAGAGTGCATTTAAAGGTTATGCTCATTGGACAAACATTTTGAAAGCTCCAAAAATTCAGACCGGGCTAATAGAGAAACTAGAACCATTCAAGTACACATCCATGAAAGGGCAGTTATGAAACCATCAAAACTAGTGTAGACGAAAAATGTTAATAGAATGATTTTCATCAGACGTAATTTGACGGTGCTCTTAAAACGCTATCTATCTATACAATTTTAGATGTGCATCTGTTGTGGAAACCCATGCTAAGTGTGGCAAAAACAATCCCTTTATGTAATATGAAAGTGACCATAAGAGGTTTAGAAGACATTATACATGGAACTTACAAGTCTTATTTTCCCAACAATACAAACTGAAAAAGTATTGTTCATAGATACCAGTTTTTACAGAGCAAATATTATTATGACTGAGCATTATCTTTAAGCTTTTTGCCAAGAAAAGCGATGTGGTCTTAAGGGGATTAAACCTCTACCATGATATGATGGGATTGCCCTGCCCTGGCCATTTATGGGGCAACAGGTGAAAACAGCTAATTTCAAGTTCTTTTTTTAATGCAGGGCACGTTGTGTGGCGGTGTGGAGATGTTTGACTGCTGCCTCCGTCGCTCCGTCTACAAGAACAAGTTCGAGATGACATACGTGGGGCTGAGTCAGGTGATCGTCAAGAACCTGTCGAGCGGAACCCGAGTCATCCTCAAGTCATTCTACGGATACGAGATTGATGAGGTCAAGATCATGGGCAATGACAGGTAAATGTTCTCCAACATCATCTATCACATTGTCAATCACTAAAATATATAGCTAGAGGCTAGGTATATATCCATGGATTTGGAGAGCTAAAATCAAAGAACTACTCATTACTCTATCACTCTTCCATATATCCGTCCCTCAGGTACCTTGTGGCCCACACGTCTGACACCCTGATGCTAGGCGACCTGCAGACCACCAAGCTCAGCGAGGTGCCCTGGCAGGCCTCTGGGGGCAACGAAAAGTTCTTCTTTGACAGCGAAAACGTAAGTCATGTTTGCCATTTGTTGGTCAAAGAATGTTGAGGAATAGAATTCAACAATGTTTTTTTGTTTTTTTTTCTTTTGTAATGTATGCGTGGCAAAATACAGAAATATTGTTCAAAATTAGATTGTTATCAGGATGAATACTGAAGGAATATATAGATACCATGTTTATTAGTTGGATATTTGTTCATTCACTGTCCACATTTGTGAATATATAACACAATAAAGACACACAAATAAGGGCAGTGAATTAACAGATATCCAACTGCTTTAACATGGTATATTATCATGATGCCACAACAAACCTTCAATAATGTCAATTTCATAACAAATAAACACAAAATTTACATAGTGTTTATGTTAAAGATAGAACTTCTCATGGCATTGAACGTCTTCACTCTTGCGTCTCTGTAGCCAATTTTTAACAAGCACCATCAACATGCTGAGGGATATAAATATTGAAACAATGTCAGACAATCAGTTGACCTGTGGCCAGATGTGGAACTCCTCATGTATTACGTACCTTTCCAGACGTGCATGATTTTCAACGCTGGCGAGCTCGCTGGTGGAATACGGTCAGAGCGAGATCCTGGGCTCGTTCGCGCGAGTTCATGAACCCGCACCTCATCTCTGTGCGGCTCAACGAGCGGAAGCAGCGCGGCGTGGAGGACAACAAGAAGATGGCCTACCTCATCGATCTCAAAACCATTGCCATCATGGATCTCGCCTCAGGCGTCAGCATTGGACAGGTTGCAGCAATATGCTTGTTATTGCCAAATTATATCTTACTTTTGCTGCTTTATGCATTAGATTTTTATATGTGGTTATTTATTGCTGGAATTCAGAGGGTTTGCAACAGTTTTTTCGGTGTTGTTTTCAAACCTTGAATTATTACAAATGCTAACTTGACGATGAAAAAAAAGGCCCAAATTTCTAAAAAAATTACTCACAATGATGGGTAATATCTGTGCTCATAAGTTATATCTGATGCAATAAAATTTTCCGTTGCAATGATACAGCTGTGTTATTTCAGGTGAACCATGACAGTAAAGTCGACTGGCTGGAGCTCAATGAGACTGGGCCATAAGCTGCTGTTTCGGGACAAGAGGCTCAAAGGTGGGGAAACGTGTGTGCTTGGTTTACATCTCAGGGTTCAGGCTTCATGGCCAAATGGCATAGTCTATGCTTAAGTTAATTTTCATACATTAAATGAAAGTCTTAACAAAACCTTTTACACTTACATTGCAAATTGTTCTTTAGCCAGTGGTTAGATAGCTCAACTTGTGACAAAGCAAATGATTATTCTTGGTGCTATAAAACATTGTTTAAACCATCACAGCTTATTTTTCACCATGGATGTATCAGGCTGCAAGTTTCACTGTGTGTT
>CM032664.1:37996092-38085342 GCA_019095985.1 Streblospio benedicti | reverse complement strand
GGAATATATAGATACCATGTTTATTAGTTGGATATTTGTTCATTCACTGTCCACATTTGTGAATATATAACACAATAAAAGACACACAAATAAGGGCAGTGAATTAACAGATATCCAACTGCTTTAACATGGTATATTATCATGATGCCACAACAAACCTTCAATAATGTCAATTTCATAACAAATAAACACAAAATTTACATAGTGTTTATGTTAAAGATAGAACTTCTCATGGCATTGAACGTCTTCACTCTTGCGTCTCTGTAGCCAATTTTTAACAAGCACCATCAACATGCTGAGGGATATAAATATTGAAACAATGTCAGACAATCAGTTGACCTGTGGCCAGATGTGGAACTCCTCATGTATTACGTACCTTTCCAGACGTGCATGATTTTCAACGCTGGGGAGCTCTCGCTGGTGGAGTACGGTCAGAACGAGATCCTGGGCTCCGTTCGCACGGAGTTCATGAACCCGCACCTCATCTCTGTGCGGCTCAACGAGCGGAAGCAGCGCGGCGTGGAGGACAACAAGAAGATGGCCTACCTCATCGATCTCAAAACCATTGCCATCATGGATCTCGCCTCAGGCGTCAGCATTGGACAGGTTGCAGCAATATGCTTGTTATTGCCAAATTATATCTTACTTTTGCTGCTTTATGCATTAGATTTTTATATGTGGTTCATTTATTGCTGGAATTCAGAGAGGTTTGCAAGAGTTTTTCTTTTTCACTTTTTCAAACCTTGATTTATTCCAAATGCTAACTTGACAATGAAAAAAAAGGCCCAAATTTCTAAAAAAAAAATTACTCACAATGGTGGGTAATATCTGTGCTCATAAGTTATAATCTGATGCAATAAAATTTTCCGTTGCAATGATACAGCTGTGTTATTTCAGGTGAACCATGACAGTAAAGTCGACTGGCTGGAGCTCAATGAGACTGGACGCAAGCTGCTGTTTCGGGACAAGAGGCTCAAGGTGGGAAATACCTGTGTGCTTGGTTTACATCTCAGGGTTCAGGCTTCATGGCCAAATGGCATAGTTTATGCTTAAGTTAATTTTTCATACATCAAATGAAAGTCTTAACAAAACCTTTTACACTTACATTGCAAAGTGTTCTTTGGCTAGTGGTTAGATAGCTCAACCTGTGACAAAGCAAATGATTATTCTTGGTGCTATAAAACATTGTTTAAACCATCACAGATTATTTTTCACCCATGGATGTATCAGGCTGCAAGTTTCACTGTGTGTTTCAGCTGCACCTGTACGACATTGAGTCCCAGCAGCGCAACACGATCCTCAACTACTGCTCCTACGTGCAGTGGGTGCCGGGCAGTGACGTGATGGTCGCTCAGAACCGCGGAAACCTGTGTGTGTGGTACAACATTGATGCTCCCGAGAGGGTCACCATGTTCCCCATCAAGGTACCCGATTCTTTAACGATTATATTGTAAGGATGTCTATGCTAGTCATATAAAGCTAAAAAAATATTGACTTATAGTCAAATGTTGCATGATGTTTTATGCACTAACTGAATTAAGTTATTGGGACAAAGTAGGATCATAATAAATGTGTAATATTTACTTCTTTACTTGTAGAAACAATTACAAAGTAATGTCTATTATAGGGAAATCAATTTAAAACACAATATTTTTGTATTGTTTGGAAGATACATGATGAGCACAGTCTGAATGGATCACAGTATAGTGAAACATAGCACTTTTTTCTAGTCCTACCAATGTTACTAAAATGATCTTTTCCCTGGCAGGGTGATATCATTGAGCTGGAGCGCAGTGATGGCAAGACAGAGGTGCTGGTGAATGAAGGTGTCACCACCGTGTCCTACACTCTCGACGAAGGGCTCATTGAGTTCGGCACTGCTATTGACGATGGAGACTTCTTCAGGTAACAATGTCTGAGAAGACTAGAATCATGATACAGTCTCAGTTGAACTTGCCTATTGCTTCAATAATAGTCAATTAAAAGTGGAACCGGAATATTAATTTGTATTACATTGTACTATTCAAATTCCTATAGCCATTATGTTAAACAATTGTTAATTGACATTTGAGTAGAGCTTGGATATGAATGTGTATTTACAATGGAGTTTCAATTGTCTAGATTTTGATATGGTCCAGATGTTTTTGTGGGCTTTTACATAGAGATGGGCTCTTTGATGGCTGTATATGATGCATACTATAACTACATGTATAAATTGGAGCATTTTGTGACCTATTGTTTTGCCCATGACAGGGCCGTTGCTTTCCTGGAAACCCTGGAGATGTCATTGGAGACTGAGGCCATGTGGAAAACACTGAGCCGCCTCGCACTCGAGTCCCAGCATCTCCACATCGCAGAGAGGTAATTTTTATACAAGAAGCTTTTGTATCTCACATAATTTTCAAAACTTGATTCTGCATGTGTGAGAGGTAGTAGTACACAGTATTCATGCAAGTTAAATAACTTTATCTTGCTTCAAAACAAGGCTGATTAGATTGGAGACATTATCACAAATCAGCCAAATAGCAATTTAATGTAGAGAAATCTGTATAAAGCATGAATATTTTGTTCTCTTTAAAGCACATCATTTTGAATTGGAATGACCCACAGATGGCAGGTGTTTGGTCTTTTTTCCTGCTTCTTTTTAACATTTTCTGTGTTTACAAGTTATGGCTCAGTAAATGCCCTGTTTCTAGGTGTTTTGCTGCTCTGGGCGACGTGTCCAAGGCGCGATATCTGCATGAGACCAACAAGATCGCCGATGAGGCTGCAAGGGCGATGGGTGGGAACGGATTCGACCATTACAAGGTATGGAGCAATGTCCTAGTCTGGAGTGACCTCTTATACTTATTCATTTGACAAGGGTCTGTGAAATGAAATATGGATGGACTTATCTAATGTTTACCTCAAAATGGAAGTGAGTAAATAAAGATTCTGATTAATCGAAATCTTGAGTTTTCAAAATATTTATGAACAAATGTGCGCACATGAATTTGCTCTACAGACATTCATATTGTACTGTGTAATGTATGTGATTATTTGCTTGAGTTATTTACACCCTTCAAGTTTGATTAAATAGGTCCAACTGTGAAATAACGATATGCTTCTCATGGTGGGGATTTGGCTCTGTGGTCTGCTGGCCTGACTGTGATTATATTGTGTAGGTTCGTGCGAGAATGGCCATCATGGAGAAAAACTTCAAGCTGGCTGAGAGCATCTACCTGGAGCAGAACAACATCGAGGAGGCCATGGAAATGTACCAGGTAAACACGCTCATGTGCAAGTGTTGAAAAACAGATAGGATTGAAACAAAGTGAGCAGCTATCCAGAGAATTCTTCCAACATTTGAAAAATTCATATTGAGAAATTTAGTTTATGGAACAAAGCAAAAAGTAATATAAAGCTAAAAGGGACAACCACTGACCGAATTCGGCGAATACTGAAACATGTGCATAACCATAATAGCTCCATCATGTGCACTGCGTCAATCAGATATAGATAATGTATTATGCATCGCAACTGACCATGACTGTTGTTTGCGCCATCAGGAGATGCACAAGTGGGACGATGCGCTGGACGTGGCTGAGGCCAAGTGTCACCCGGAGCTGGACAACCTGAGGCGCTCATACTACCAGTGGCTGATGGACACCAACCAGGAGGGCAAGGCTGGTCAGTAGCCACACCCCTATTACCCGCAACAATCTCGTAACGGCCCCAGTGGTTGGACTGGTCAAGTTGTGGGTCAGATATAATATACAACAGTTTTCTTTGCACACCCAAATACCTGCAGTAGTATTGTATTACACCAAATATGACTGTTTGAAATCTTATGGAGACTAAATGTTAAACTAAGAGTTAATTCTACATTCCCACATCATAATAATGACCTAGATAATCTACTGTTGAAGAGTTTGTATGTATTGTGTATTTAGGAACACCACTCAAGAAGGATTTCACCACACTGAATGCTTTTTTATTTTTGAAACCATATATATATATATAATTATATATTAATATATATATATATATAAACCAAAGGTGAGCTGAAGGAGCATCAGGGCGACGACATGGCAGCCATCAATCTGTACATGAAGGCGGGGATGCCCGCTCGCGCGGCCCGACTCGCCACGTCCCGCGACGCTCTTATGACCAACGACGACCTCATCGGCCGCATCGCAAACGCTCTCATCAAGGTACGTCCATACCATAGTTTGTATTTTCATTTTCATCTCTTATTTGGCTTAAGTTTTTCACCGTGTATCCTCATCCAAACTATAGTTTACATACAGCGCTGGGTAAAAATGTCAATTATCAAAAAGTGTGCACGATCCTGCTGACTGTTGGGTCCCACCTTCTTCAGGGCGACATGCACGAGCAGGCCGGCAACTTGTACGAGCAGATCCGCAAGCCGGAGCAGGCGCTGCAGTGCTACCGGCGCGGGGATGCGTGGGCGCGCGCCGTCGAACTCGCACGCTACGCCTTCCCAGCCGACGTCGTCAAACTGGAGGAGCAGTGGGGAGACTTCCTGGTGAGCCAGAAACAGCTTGACGCAGCCATCAACCACTTCATCGAGGGAGGGTGAGTTCTTGTACAGTATTATTATAAGACCTTTCGAACTCTATCATGGGCTTTTAGTTTGAAAAATTGGGAATTTAGCGACTGTGCTTTTAGATGAAAGTGCGATTACATCTGAATTCAAATGATCTAGATTTTAATATGAGGTTAGATGTCGGATTTTTTGAAAAGAAATGAATTGCAATTTACACAAGGGTGGACCATGTGACAAATGTTTTTAGTTGACTGAAACCTTCCATGGGGCATTGAAACCTTAATTTTATATAAATAGATTTGGGAAGCAAACTCCTACCAGGTACCAGCAAAATTCTGGTTGGATTTGTATTCTGTGAAATACTTGCAGGTAACATATAAACCGCAGAGATCCATCAATTGCTTAGGATTAAGGTCTAAAAGGATTGGAAAATAAATGAGCAAATTCGTGTTGTTTCAAGGACACTGCGAATGAGACATCAAGTGTCTGAAACTGACATGGTTTTTCAAGTGACAATATTCGTGGCTGTTTCAGTGCAACCATGAAGGCGGTTGAGGCAGCCATCCAGTCTCGTCAGTGGAACAAGGCCATCCAGATTCTGCAAGTGGTGGGGGAGAGTCCCCAGGTGGAGAAATACTATGCCCAGATCGCGCAGCACTACTCAAACATTGGTGAGTCTCACTCAGAACTACTCCAACATTGGTGAACTCAGCATTACATGCACTCAATATGTTTTTAGCATATCAATGCACTTTCCACAGTCTTTCTAATCTATGAAGGTAAACAGCTATATTCATGTGACTGTACTGTTTGACCTGGGGTGTACAAATTAGCAGAGAAGTACTTTATGCAGTTGGTGCGGAAAAAAAAACTTTCACACTCATCCATATATGTACGTTCTCTACAACAACTGTACTATGTCTCTGCAGGCGAGTACAAGCTGGCAGAGAAGTACTTTGTGCAGGCGAACCACACCAAGATGGCCATCGACATGTACAACACGCTGGGCAAGTGGGAGGACGCCCACCGCCTCGCCGGCACCTGCATGAACAAGTCCGACGTCTCCTCACTCTACATCTCACAAGCCCAGGATCTGGAACAGAAGGCACGACACAAGGAGGCAGAGAGGTCAGCGGTTGTCTATTGTTGTTCACAAGTAATGAGCTTGAATGGTGAATTAGATTACAAAGTCGCCATTAACTGCAATTTTCATGATAGTGTAAAGATGTAGAAACATTTTTCAACTGAACTGTCCAAATGATTACATTGTATATATTTGTAGACTGTCCTGTCCAACTGATGGGTACATTGTGTATTTTCAGATTGTATTGTCTTGCTGACGAACCTGATCAAGCCATCACCATGTACAAGCGGCTCAAGATGTACAAGGACATGATCCGCCTTGTCAAGCAATATCATCCAGACCTTCTACAGGTAACATTCTGTCAAAGTTCTCCTAATTGTCTCTTCTCAAACACATCTGAATCGAGTCGCACACATTCTAATTACTTGACAAATGCATTATATATGGGGTTTATTTTAGTCAAATTTGTCCTATGATTTATGATATCCAAAGAGAATGTCTTCACTTGAAATCTAGACCATTTGAAACGTCACGGTAATACACATTCATTTAAAAGCCTCTTTCTAAATTAACAACTTTACAACAAAACTCCTCTTTAGAGATGTTTGGCTGTACAGTATGTAATGTCATCCCGGAACACCATCCCGTTGTGGCTGTAATGTGTTTGTTTTCCGTATCCAGGACACGCACATTCACCTGGCCAAGGAGCAGGAGGCTGAGAACCAGCTGCGGACGGCCGAGTACCACTACCTGGAGGGCCACGACTGGAAGGGCGCCGTCAACATGTACCGCACCGCAGACATGTGGGAGGAGGCATACAGGGTGGGTGCTGCACAGACAGAACAGCATGCGCCCATTTCTCATCAAGTTTTGATTTTTCGTTTTAAATATCATTTTTAGATGATCAGCCACGTAGTAGATCAGATTTTGCTCAATGTGCTGATTCCTCCACAGTCTATTTTTGAGGACCTTGTTTGCTAAATGATATGAATAATCTTTGATAGTGTAAACTCTATTTTATTGGGTGTCCAAGTAATGAATGTCTAGCAGAAGCTGATTAAACTACAGCATACTTTGGCCAATTTTGACGACCAAACTATATCAATATACCAAACCATATAAAAGCATGCCCTGTTTTGGGACCGTCTGGCAGGTGGCCAAGTCTCACGGCGGGACGAACGCGGCCAAGCAGGTGGCGTTCCTGTGGGCGCGGCACCTTGGCGGAGACTCGGCCGTCAAACTCCTCACCAAGTTCGGGCTGCTGGAGAATGCCATCGACTACGCCGCAGAGAACTGTGCATTCGACTTCGCTTTTGACCTTGCCAAGTCTGCCATGAAGGTATGAACTGGGTTTTAAATGATGTTATAAAAGAACAGAAGTTTGATTAAAGTTTGAAAGTTTCGTCATGTACTTCTATGTACATGATATTGAGCTGTGTATGCGTTCGACCCTTAAAAACATGGTACTTCTAGTGAAGCCTCAATAAAGAAAATATATTAAATAAGCTCTGCTATACCACAATAGGTGTCTAATTCATCTTGGTAATGTGAGCCTATTTTAGGCTTTATTCTAGGCTGTAATTCTAGGCATCAATGACTAACCAACCATTAAAGTGTTAATTAAATAAGCTCACCGCTCAGTCTTGCGGAGACTTATTAGAATGGGTATCAATGAATACATATACAGTAATCATTGATATGTGACAAAGGACAAGATGCCGGACATCCACCTCAAGTACGCCATGTATCTGGAGGACGAGGGCAAGTTCCCCGAGGCAGAGGCACAGTTCGTCAAGGCAGACAAACCCAAGGAGGCTGTACTCATGTGAGTGTTGGGGCTTATTGGTAAATTTGATAAAGAGAATACCCGAAGTTTCACTAAAGGTCAAAGAGATATTTAGTATAGCTTTCTTAAGCAAACCTATAGTAGTGAAAAATCTCATTTCACAACCACATTTTATATATGATAATAAGACCTGGCACTTAAGTCAGTAATTTTACTGCAGAGCTATATGAGAAACTATAGGAAATAGCCATATTCCCGTGGCCTCAGATGATATAAATGTAAGTTAGTCCTTTCATCAGTGTCTTCTATAATGTACCTTCACAACAATGACTTGGACTAATTAACATTGCTGTATTTCTTGACCTATAAATTTTTACTTTAATTCAGCACATGCACAACCAGGCATGAGAGTCTATTTTATTCTTAGTGGTATTCCCCTGTCCTTAGTTCCATGCACAACCAGGCCTGGGCCTCTATTTTATTCCTATGTCGTATTCCCCTGTCCACAGGTACGTGCACAACCAGGACTGGGACTCTGCACAGCGCGTGGCTGAGAAGTACGACCCCGACTCTGTGGCTGACGTGCTCGTGGGCCAGGCCCGCTTCGCCTTCGAGGAGAAGGACTTCCAGAAGGCGGAGGCCTTCCTACTTCGTGCACAGAGGCCGGAGCTCGCCATCAAGTATTACAAGGTCAGTCCTATCTAGCACAATTTGAGATGCATGCTAATCTCTCGCTATTTATTACTAGGTCTGGCCGAAATACATTTATGTAGATCATACATTCAATATGTATATGAAAATCACTTGAAGTTCCGGCAAAAAGAAAACTTAAAAGTATATAATAAACAATCCTTTATGCATAATTTCCTTTTTAATTTTTTGCGTGTCTGATGTGTGGTTGTTGTGTGTTGCAGGACGCTAACATGTGGCAAGACGCGCTGCGCGTGTGTAAGGAATACATTCCCAACAAACTCGATGCACTTCAGGTAAACAGCTTAACACATTCATATTATGTCGTTATTTTAATAACTTTGTTTCAAAGTAGTAAAATCAGATTGAGCATGGCAAAATGTGAGTCTGTATAGTCTCCACAACCATGGCCAACGTCCAATCTAATGAGTATGGAAGAAAGTTCAAGCTCAATTCCTCATTTCAAATCAGTGTATGAAATATGAATTAAAGTGGGCTAAATCCAGATGCGTTTGAAGTATTTGCTGTTTTTATTCTACACCATGCTTGTCGATGATGTAAGAGTCTGTGATGATGAAGATAGTAAAATACCACCTTTCTGCCCATCACATTATAATCTTGCCTCACCCTCCTGCCCCAGGACGAATATGAGGCTACGTTGTCCTGACAGTCACAACACTTTCACACACAATACTATCACTTAAGTTGTGCTCAAATTCAGGATGAGTATGAGTCCATGATGGCCACGACCTCGTCAAAGGGAGTCGAGACTTTGATCCAGCAGGCTCGCCAGTATGAGTCGTCTGGTGAATACCAACGTGCCGTTGAATCGTACGTCAAGATGACACCCAAGATCACCAGTGACAAGAGCATCCTTGAGCGATGCTGGACCAAGGTACAGTCTATGGTTTCATCTTAACATCTGGTAGACTAAGGGCAAGGTTCTTAAATATACGCTAGCTTTTTTCTAAGTGTAAATTATACTAGTGGTACTGGAGATTTTCAGCAAAATTTGCATTGATTGACAAAAGCTCTTTTATAATCAAACAGTTTACGTAATTATAAAACAGTATGTATATTAACTCGAAAGCAGCAGGGTTGTCTCTGCAGTTTCTGGTGGTAGTATTCAGTGTGTTTTGTATCTCCCTGAGCAGGCGGCCGAGATCTCCCTGAAGTTCCTGGAGCCGGCCAAGTCTGCCAAGGTGGTGCAGGTGCTGGGGCCGCGCCTCATGGAGCTGAAGCGGTTCGCGCCGGCCGCCGAGCTCTATCTACAGGTGGACATGGTCAAGGAGGCCATTGACGCCTTCATCTTGGGCGAGGAGTGGAAGAAGGCCAAGAAGGTGGCCAAGGAGCTCGAACCACGGTAACTAGCTCGCTTGTTTCTTTATTGCTGTGTTGTATCATTCAAATCACACTAGGATTTGATATCTGGTGGTCTGGATTCATAACACTGTCGACATTGTTGCTCTAGATGACAAAAAAACCTTTGAATTGAAAGTTAATTCGTTAACCTTCATACCTCAAAATCAACACTTCTTCATCTTTTTTTCTTTTTTTACTATCTTTTCATCCTTTTTTATTTGTTATATTGTCATCCTATCATGATTAGAATTTCACACTTGTGTGACTTATTCTGAAAAGGAACATTAAAGGTGTTTTTGTATTCTACAGACTTGTTTCGTATGTGGATGAGAGATACAAAGAATACCAGAAGCAGGAAGGAAACGTAGAAGCTGTAAGTTATAACCATGATACATATTTGATATATAATTTGAAGAATTGAACCTTATGTTATCAAGACTGAGTAGTTGTTTGTTACTGTAGTAACAGATTTGGCTGTGAAAATGAATTCTTATCCAAGAAATTTTAGTGTGTCCCTAGTTTGAGATTGCATATTATCATATTAGAGGCTAAAAATCATCAAGTGTATAAGCAAAATCAGGGTTAGCAACAGCAGTGTTGTGCTTGAAGAGACTGAGTGTTTCTGTTGATGTTGTAGCTTGCAGCTGTGGACGTGGAGGGAGCTATAGAGATGTATGTGCAGAAGGGCGACTGGGAGAAAGCCATCTCCACCGCAGAGTCACACGTGAGTCTCAAACGCAAAACAAATGGACCTGTTTACCTCAATGTGAAGGGCATTACTATAATTTTGAGCTATCCAAAATTTGAAGTTATGAGCACTGAATCTATTCTAATTCAATTAATCTTTATTCCAAACGTTTAGCAAACGTTAAAAAAATCGCACTTGAAAAGAGTGCGTTACTCAATTTCATGCGATTGGTTCTCTTTCCAGAACCCGAAGGTGCTGCACAAGTACGTGGCTCAGTACGCTGCCAGCCTCATCAAGGAGAAGCGCATCCAGGACGCACTCGAGTTGTACGTCCGATATGGCACGCCGGCCGCTCAGCAGAACTACAACATCTACAGACGACTCTTCTCTGACGTCGGTTGCACACAGCAAGTGGCGCACTGTATTAGGTTTATGGGAGTGAATAGGGAGTGGAACTTGTGACCAGAAGGTTGTGGGCTCAATTTCCGGTTGGGTCTGGTTGTGAATGTTGGGCAAACTCATTTCTAAACAGTTGCACACAGCTTCATGGTACCTACATTTAGGTCAGGCAATTGAATGATGATCGAAGGATTGAGTAATGTGAACAAAAAGCATGTTTGCCCCATGGGTGAAAAATTATCATTTTTGGGATGAGTTTACATAAATGTATGTTCACATTGAAATTCAAAGGTCTATATTTTGACCGACTTTGAAGATTGCCCTTAACTTGGGACTATCGAGAGGGTTGGTCAGGGTATGTCAGTAGGATGATTGTTCTTGCTTGTGTTTGAAGCAATTTATTTGATTGCATGATTGTTTTCTATTTTATTTGAGTGAATGTTTGTTTGTAAAAGTAAGTGGGTGCCATACTCTGCAGAATATATCTTCCTCAATGTAGTCAAGAGTGTACTTTATTGACTTGTGTGTGAATGTCCATAATGCTATTGCTGGAAGCAATTATTTGAATTTTTTTCCTTACATCGAAAATTTTGTTATACCTGATAAATTCTTAAGTTGTAGGCTGAAAAATCTATAGAAATGTTATGAAGCAGGACAGATAAGAGTGACAGGTTGATATCTTTTAGAAAGAGTCTTATAAGTAAGATGCTGATGTAGATGCTGCTGTTTCAGGTGGTCACCATGCAGGATACAAACAAAGTGGAGGCGTACAATATCTGGGCCAATCTCCGCAACATGCTGTTCAGCCTGGTGAGTAGATACCAGAGAGAAGAAATGCGCATATACATCATCACTAGATTGCTACTTAGATTTTTATATTTGTAGGTTTTAAAAAAAGCAACGTTTCTTTTTACCTTTTCACTCAAATGGCTTGAGTTATCATGGCTGATAAAGTAGTAATTGTTAGTTGTTGAAAGAAAAATGTTCTCAAATGTTAAACATTTCTTGTGAATGCTGTATATTTTTGTTAAATGCTGGTACTTTACTTCATAAGGAGATTATCTAGAGGGATTATTGTATTTCTACACTCTGTTTCATGTGTGAGCACTGCTCACACATGAAACAGAGTGTAGAAATACAATAATCCCTCTAGATAATCTCCTTATGAAGTAAAGTACCAGCATTTAACAAAAATATACGCTGAGCACTGTATCGCTATAGTCCGTTTTATTTAACACTGTATCTCTACACTCTCTTTCAGTGTGATAACTTTGAAAAGTCAAGCGAGAAAAATTCTTCAACACACGAGGAGTTTGAAAAAATGCTTCTCATTGCGCATTATTACGCCACCAGGTAAAATACTTAATTGTACGGGAAAAAACTGCTATCATAGATTGTTCTATAAAAATTATGTAGACCATTTCAGTAAATACTCACCCTTTTGATGTAGTTTATTCCATGACGACAATGTCGATTTGTAATTTTGATTAATAGTGTCCATCTACAGAGACCTATGGCAGACAGCTGGCTATGTTCACAGCTGGTTCAATAGTTGCGAAAAGACGACTATGAATGTGCCAGTGTCCATAACTACACTACTGACTGCAGAACGGCCTGTGTTTCAGGTCTGCCGCTAAAGGCCACAGTTCCCTGGAGACGGTGGCCACCAAACTGTCGGTGTCGCTGCTCAGACATTCAGACATCATCCCAGCAGACAAGGCTTTCTACGAGGCCGGCCTAGCATGCAAGGTACACAACAAACTCACCGACAAATATGCCAACCAAGTGCTTGACAAACACACTGTAATTGCACTAGCAAACACCATGGCACATGCACTATCATACACCAAAACAAAGAAAAAAACATTGACAAACAGTCCTCCACAGTGTGCAGTAACTGTCCATTTCTTTGTGCTGGGAGAACATGGCGCACAACCCGACAAACACGCTGACAAATATGCTGAGAACACACTAACAAACAGCCCTTCCCCATTTCAGGCTGTTGGCTGGGAGAACATGGCATTTGTGTTCTGGAACCGCTACCTGGACCTGGTGGAGGCCATTGAGGAGCAGTCCCTCGACATGATCGACCACTCCGACTTCCAAGGCACTGATGTGCCCTTCGAGATCCAACTGCCTGAACACCCATACCTGCCGGTAAGTTGTTAGCAAGAAGCCATCAGTAATCTCTACCTGCCAGGAAGTTGTTTGGAAGATATCCGTCAAAGTTATTGGTGTCTCCATGTACCGGTCATAATCCAGATCAAGAGATCACCTCTGAAAGTATTGAATGAATTTTTGCCAGTTTTTTGTTTCATCATCAAATCCTCCCGTGAGAAGTTTAAAAGTTTCGTACAAATCTATGTGTATTTGCTGTGTGGCTGACAGGAGAACCTGCATGACGAGGTGAAGGACTGGGTGCTGGCCGTGTCCATGGACCAGCGTGTGGAGCAGGTGCTGCCGCTTGACGCCGAGCGCCAGTCGTACGAGGCGTCTCTGGTCGCAGCCAACACCGGCATCCGCTCTCTGCCCTGCGTCATCTCAGGTACGCACGTGCGGTCTCAAAGCTCACGTGAACGTGAATGATAGATATTTATCGAAATACAGTAGAACGTCCAATTAAGGCCACCTCTCTATTGAGACGACCTCTATAATAAGCCTACCTTTTCGTGGTCCCAAACCTTCATAATGCTACCAAAATGAACCTCTGTATAGAGACCACCTCTCTATTGAGACCAAGTAACACTGGTCCCAAAGGTGGTCCTAGTAGAGAGGTTCTACTGTAGCTAACTGAAAATTTTCGAAGCTTGTTTTGATAATATTTTTGTACAGAACGCTGCTCAGTAAATAAGCCATCTTTGTCGGTGAAGAATCTACTAGCAGTAGATAATCCACCACCGATGATAAGATAATCCACCACCGGTCATCAGGTCATTTGCATTTAGCCTCACTGACCACATTGTTTTTTAAGGCTACCCTGTGCTGAAGAACAAGTTGGAGTTCAAGAAGGCAGGTCGGGCGGCCAACAAGGATGACTGGAACAAGTACCTCATGGCCACCAAGGTATGGACTGTCAGACGATAAATTGAACATATCCAGATGGTGCTAAATACACCACCATTGTAGGCTAAATGGAACATTGTCAACTCCACTAGAGAATATAGAAATAATGTTATAGCCTAAATAATCCACATATTGATATAGATATGTAATATAGCGAATGTGAATGGATTGAATGAGCACATAGGAATATCTTGAGCCTAACAATGCGTGTATCTCTACATAAATGTTTACATAAATGCCCGTGGTCACTTGTGGCATCAGGGTATGAAATAGAACCTACCCGGCGGCCCGGTGCCGGCAGATTTTGGCCCGGGCCGGATGGTTTCTAAAGTTCATGGCCCAGTGGGTAGGCTATTTTTAGGGAGTTCTCAATATTAACATAATTAAGGGGCATACACTTTTTGTCTGGGCCGGCTACATTTTGAAGTTGCCGGCCCTGTGTTCCGTGAACAAATTTTGATGAGCTTCATATGCTGCGTGGGGTTGATATCTCATTAGTGCTGATATTCTGATAGGCTTTACATATTTGACAATATTTACTGGTGAGCTTCTAAGTGAGCATAGGCACTTTCGTAAATTTTAGGATAACTGAGACTATTGCTTGCAGGTTTCTCACAGTGCCGAGTGTCAGGACGTGCTGAAGTTTATTGGCAACTGGTGCGGAGCGACCCCCAACCCATCCTACTCCTTCCAGTAAAATAAATGCACAGACTCACAGCAAGGAAAATATTTCAAACTATGTCACGTGAATACAATTTGTTGTCCAATGGAGGTGTGAATTGCAACAATAAGAAATTTGACAAGTTTGAATAACTCAATCCCCATTTTACAGTTGAAAGTTTTGAAAACCCATGTTGTTGGTATAAAGAGACTCAATTAAAAAGTATTGATATTCACCTTTAGTAAATCTATGAAAAATATAGACAATTTTGTAACTTTGTTGTGTATAAGTTTGCACTTGTTGAATTTTCATGTCTTGGATTTACATTACTAGTTATCAAGTTAAATGTCTTATATAATTTATAGCAATAATTATTATCTTTGTTATTGTTTACTGCAGCTGTTTGTACTGTGCCTGTTGAATTTGTATGCTTCGGTGAGTAATGTATTGTTTTAAGGTGATATGCGGAAATGCAAATAATTGCTATTGCTAAGTTTATTTCTATTGGATTAAAGTTTAGTAATTTCCATCCCCAGGTTTCCGTCCATGCATTGAAAATCAAACTTTGTAAATTTACTGTGATATGTACGAGACTTTTGAAACTGTCTGTTTCAGTATAATAAATCAGACAAAATGTTTGAACATGTTATAAAACAATAAAGATGAGAATAAAGATATATGAAAGTTGTTTGATTTTGAATATGACAGATGCTCTTGTTATTTTCTTGTTGGAGAGTTGTAAAATATTTTGTGGGTTTGTCAGGGGAGAGGGGTTAGCAGAGATTCCATAGCAGTATTCTGCATGTTCAACAATGGGCAAATCACAGCAATATCTAAAATGCTACATTGTATGCATTAATTAGGGTTTTGTAGGGCCCATCATACTCAATACCGCCTGTTCACATTTTGCACCAAATCATACAATTAGGTGCATAATCTATGTAGATATTTTTTTTTCAAAATTTGATATACAATATTTGAAAAATATACCAGAAGTTAAAATGAATGTGTGAATCTAGTTACCATTGCATTTCATATTGAAAATTATGTTTCTTGCCCCAAGCCTAAAATGAGGGGGCTCCCTAGACGCTGCATACTTGGATAGCAGCTCATGCTCCTTCCGTTCCTCTTAATCACGTGTGTTAATCATGGATGGATTATCTAAAGTATGTAATGCGCACGGCATTTCAACTGAACTTGTGACAGTCTTTTTTGTTCAGTAGTTCAAAACATAATGCAAACTTACAACAATGCCGTTTGCAAATGTTTGTGGCGCCGCAGTACATTTGTATTAATGGCCATAATGCATAATAAAAGCACCCATGATGGCTGATTAGTTTCCTAATTGAATGTAGTTAGACCTTAAAGGTTACAATGCACATCTTACATTGTAACAGCGTTAGTAGAGAAAAGTATGTGTAAATTTTCTTCTAAAACAAAAGCGTGACCAACTCCAAAATTATGAACACTGAGTCATGCTCCATAGGAGAGTGGGGTGGGGGGGGGGCGTCATCCTGAGAGAAAACTAATAGGGATAAAATAATTTTATTTACTGTTCTGAGTAGCCAAGTAGTTGAGGTATAAGCCGTATGAATTATAGGTTTCCCTCTAAAGCAGTTTTTTTATTTTTTTTATTTCAGAGGTGATTTTGCAGTGTGGGTATTATAAGACGTATTAGCAGAAGCTGTTTTTTTATGTAGGTCTACATTTAGGCAATTTTTCTACTTTCGCACAGGATAAATTTAGTACAACAGACCTAAGATTAATCCTGAAACTCCAGCAATCATTTTGGTGCATCATACATTTTTGCCAAGCGAGTTGATTAAACTCCCTAAGTAAGAGCCCTTTGAAAGAAATCCAACTCCCCTATATTGGCTTGACTGTTATGAACGTTTTGACTGTCCCGACTTCCTTATGACTGTCCTGGTCCTTACTGCATTTTGTTCTGCAGCTGATAATGGTTTTACACTTGAAAACTTTAAGACCCTGTCTGTTTGGAAAAGACAAAACAAACAGTCACTGATATAAATTTATTATTCATAGCAAGCCCTCGTTACGAATAAAACGTTTAAACAAAAATCAATGATTATTTGGGGATTATGGCAATCTATTATCAACCCAACAATAATCAAACCCTTAAAGAGGGGCCCTAAAAAGAGTGTATGCAGTGGCAGAAATGGGTGGGTGAGCGGGGTTGGTGGTTGTGTGGCTGGGTGGCGTAGGGATTGTAAATACAGAATTTCAAAATTCCAGCTGTGAATTTTTGTGTGCAGAGTTATCCCTTAAACCCGCAGCTTTAAACCCCACTCCCAAGTGTGTGTGTGGTGTGGTGTGGTGTGTGTGTGTGTGTGTGTGTGTGTGTGTGTGTGTGTGTGTGTGTGTGTGTGTGTGTGTGTGTGTGTGTGTGTGTGTGTGTGTGTGTGTGTGTGTGTGTGTGTGTGTGTGTGTGTGTGTGTGTGTGTGTGTGTGTGTGTGGTGTGTGTTGGTGAGGGGGGTATGTGGGGTGAGTGAGTGAGTGAGTGAGTGAGTGAGTGAGTGAGTGAGTGAGGGGTGAGTGAGTGAGGGGTGAGTGAGTGAGTGTGAGTGTCCCCGTGCTACTGAGAAATACAACAAATACACACTACAGGTTTATAAAAAGGTACATTTATTTTGCTCTACTTCTTGACTTAGGAAATCAAATGCACTGAAAAATGTTGCACCGTGTGGTAGTAACAACCCTACTCCTCACTCACTAGTCTAGTCAATTCCGTTCGCTACCATGGTCAAGATGTGACAACACAAAATATTAAGCATTAAATCCCGTTTGGTTTTGGGGTCTTGTTGCGATACACTTGATACTGCATTGATGTACATTGTATTTAAGTCTTAGCTTAGTTTCCACACATGTGATACTAGTGTGTGCACGAAGGGTTAGAACAATTGCTTTTTAAAGTTTGCTATTGTAGACTATTGATAGAGGTTGGATTGTGACGAGAGTAACTCGCGTTAACCTAACCCGAAGTTGGTTAGCGTTAACCTAGTGTAAGAACCACAAGCCGTGCCAGTCATGGAGCGGCAAACCAAGATAACCAAGATGCGGCAGGGTGAATTCCGCGTCCCGTTGCCTCCGGCCCGAGCCCGAGTCCCAGCCACAGCAAGACCCTCCACAGCGACAGGAGCAGGAGGGGGTCAGGCTCTCGACCTCCGTGGTGAGTATTCACTGATTTGATGTTAGTAATTGTAGTAGTCAACCATGATCAATAGCCTTAATAACAAGTGCTCCAACTCCCTGGTGAGTATGTGGTTATTTGTTTTTGCAATGGTCAGTCCTATGGTTTTTTCACCATAGTTCCTCGTTAGTAGGGATGGTAGGTTTTGTTGTCTTTTGGCAACAATGTAACAGTGCTGATCAGTGCTGCACTGCCACTGGAGGGGCTAGATCTATATGCTGTTCCTCAAACTCCTTGGTGAGTATACATGTATGCTGTTGAACAAATACATCCCTTATCCTATTGGTTATGGCAGTTAGTGTAGTTTGTTAATCCAATAGTTGTGACACGTTCTCCAGCAAATCAGTTAAAGGTGCAGAACATAATTGGAACGCCCAGGTGAGGTAATACGAGTAGGTCAGTTAGCTGTCAGTCTGTTGAGGAATCACGTGTTGTGTAGATGTGGATATGGGGTCATTTAGCACCTGAAAAAGAAAAAGAAATATTCGTGAGTTATGTATGCTTTGCTTGGTCTCAAAATTCTTTCTGCTTTTGCATGCTATGTTATAGGTTAACACCAGATCATAAGCAAAAAGTAGCAAAAGCATTTCCCGGGGTACCATGTACTACTAATGTACTAATATTAGTATTAATGCGAATTTCTGACCCAAAATACCGAAATACTAATGTGCCTCTTCAAATTTCACCAGTTTGCCATTTTCACAAAAGATTCTTTTTTTATTTTAACACACCACATGCAATTATATTACCCCAGACAATCATATAAATCAGTTCTGCTTTTAAGGATTTCTGATTACTCTCGGTTTTTGTATAGACGGTGACCCATTGCAGATTTACCACGGCCTACAGATTTTGACCCCTAAATTACCAATTGTGGACATCCTTAGTTTAGAAATAAACAATGAGGGGTTGGCAGCCATGCATTTCAAATTTGGGTGACCAAAATTATTATTTATATGTCTGATCTTTTTCACTAATTTCACGTTTCATATTCGTTGCTTTCAGGTCTCGTTCAAGTGTTACAACAAGTTTTGACACGCCTCGATGATTTAGAGGTGACCATGCGCGAGTGTAAGGACAGGGCGCGGCGTGATGCAGACCCCCGGAAGCGCTACCTCAGGCACAATCTGACGCCCACTCAGCAGTGTGAGTACTTTATATTTTCAATAAACCTCTACGGTAAACAGTAGGACCTGTTTATCTTGAACTTTTAACAATTCAAATTCATGTATAACTCAAGCAATTGACCGGTGCCTTCATGTTACATTGCATTATAGATTACTCTGTTCACTCAATTTTTTTTTGAATAATTTGAATTTTTGTGTACTGCCTTTGAGTTCAAGTTAAACGGATGGAATTGTACAACCGCCCAAAAGGCCAACCCCGGCATGTTAAGACCCTAGCAACACATTGGGATCATATCAAAATCTGTATCAAAATTCCCATTTAACTTCACCCCAAATCGTATTGATAATTAATTCAATTTAAAAGGCCATGGCTATTTTGATTGTTGAATATCACAGTTAGAATTCTGCTTTGGTTAATGAGAAATTATAGCTTTTACATGTATATGATTTGTGTAATAATTACCATTTAGTTTGAATTTTGCATGATATTTTTCTTATTTATTCGAATGAAAAGGTTTTTTAATCACATCTTACATGTACGCATGTGTATGTTCAATATTGTAGAATTTTGCCAAATTGATGATTATGTATGTCTTCTGAAATGCTAAAGTTTTTCCTTTATATTTAAAGAAATCATTAGTGTTTCAAAATTTTCCTCTTTTTTCGCTACGGAAAAATTGTTGAAAATCCAAGTGACAAGCCATTTTGACTAGTTATATAGTCTCTGTTTCAAATGCACATCAAATATGCGTGAAACAGGTCCATTATAATGAATAACTGCGTCTGGCCGTCTGCATCAACTAGTCCATAGTTCAAGCAGCTCACAATTGCAGAGAGACAGTGTGTCCTGGTAGTCCATAGTTCGACTTTGAGATCACTCAGCTGCCTTCTTCTACAAATATTGTGATGTTCTGTAAGTTACTGGTACACACCTCGCCCAACCCTTGCCCTAGCCCACACGGTTCTGCACAAGAGTTTGTAATAAGAGTTATGAATATTGAAGCCAAATCAGTCGTGGTATCTGTATTCTAAAACAAAAGAGATTACCAGCCTTGAGGAATTTCTTCTTTATTTAATATAAGGTTTTTATAAAGATATGTTCTTGTTAACACAGATGTTCATAAGGGCAGGTTCTGTTGCTGTATTCAGGTATCCCAAAGGATGGGCTTTCCTGTATTGCCTGTAGGACTATAATGTTGTCATAACGATAAATAGCTCATTGAGAAGCCAACTCAATTTGGATGTTGTAACCAGAGATGCAAATGCATGTGAACAATAGTCACAGATTTAATGTACTACCGGTAAATCAATTTACTTTTCTCACCACAACGGACTTTCTAATCTTATAGATGTGTAAATATTGGTCGAAGCAGTTTTGTAGATACATGTAATTGGTGTTTTTCTTGGTTCTATGTTTTGGCAAACTTAGAATTTGAGTAGACGTTTGTGTATTGTCCTTCATCTACAGCTATTGGAACAGCAACATCTACATGTATACAGTGAACGTACATGGGGTATATATATAGTAAAGAAGAGTTTAATTATTTTGTGATTAGTCTCTAATATTCAAACTATTCACTAATATGCAGTGTTAGACCCTCCACAGCTAGTTGGCCATTTAGCTAGCTGTGCGAGTTTGCGGCTGATCCAGACTATTATTGTAATATGCTGATGTCATTGTCCTATTGTTAATTATCTGTTTCTAATTTTGCATGGGTATTTTGTCGTGTATAACACTAGAGTAACTGTATAAGGCATGGTTTTTATTTGTTAGAAATAGATACAAAATGACAGACATACAACACCAAAATAGATACAATTGTGAACAATGAGCATGGTTTAAGACAGTGACTGCTAAGGCAGAGCTGTTTTTATCAGTCTATGACGTCGTGTAAATAATTTCTGCCATAATCGAATTCTGCGAATTCTATATACCGTTAAATGATGTTTCTAGTGTGTCATGTAACAAACCATGTGTTACTAGAAGGAAGAATCAATTAACATGTTAAAAACTGATGTTGTAAGTGTCCTCCAAACAGAAGGGTGGTTAAGGTAAGAAGCATGAAAAGCATCGGTTACTACAATGTTCTCAACTCTGTAAATTGCAAGAGATCAACTATTAAAGATCGCCTACGGAACTGACAACTGAAATGGTCTTACTAGAGATTGTTTCTTGAGATGTTTATATCTGTCTATTCAGGAAGGATTTGGACCTCGAGAAATGGTCTTGGTACGTATTGAGGTTGTCTCTATAGAGAGTGACCGTAACTGTATCTGATAAGAGAGGAGACTGGAATAATTGTGCTCTGTGTCTTGGCATGTCCAATGTCCAACCGGCTTACCATTGTCTATGTAAAGAAGCAAATGAACACCAGGTTTACCCACGCAATTACGAGCACTGAGCCACTGGTTTGTGCACACAGTGAGTGCAGTGCAGGTGCCGACGTGTTGATTTGATCTCCCTACTTTGTTGTGACTGGTACATGGCAGGCGTTGGCGTTTGGTGCCCAAATCTTCATATTAGGGACTGTTTTACTGTTTTTGACACCATTATGTCATACTAAATGAAATTGCAATGTGCTTAATGGTGTCAGTTTGTTAGATTTAAGAGAGATGTGAATGTCTTCCACTGAGACATTTCAAAGTGTTCGGTTTTTTGATGTGCTAAAACATGAGATTCTTTTTTTTACTTGTCATGAATTAAAATATGAAATCCTCTTTTCAAATTTTTTATTTGTTACCTAAACTATTTTGTTTTTAATTTCCCGGGCAGCGAGAGATTTAGAAATCTTTCACAATGCCTTGGCCAATCAAAGTCAGTGTATGCATCAATTTGCATTGTGTCTAGATTTTATTCATTATTATGATCAATAACCCATTTACTTACAAACTCTCTAGAACTCCTAGAGCACATTGTAGCCATACAAGACATGCAGTCCTCAATTTAACAATCGTCTTGTTATGTTTTAAAATCTCCTAAAATCTAAAACAAAAAAACAGGACCTTGTATCAAGACTTGCTACAGAAAGCGACCACCATTTTATCACTAGGCTCACTGCAGTTGTTTTTTATGATCCTGGCTGAAGAAGCATGCCATGTGCAAAGTTTTTTTTCTTCCCGCCTTTGGTGTCTTGTGTTTCAAATGGAGCAACTGTATGTGTTAATACAGGGGGAGGCAAAAATACGACTGCCTTCGTTGTGGCTCATCTGTCAGAATGTTGTTGTTCGGGTTATCAGATGACGAGACGATTTATGCTTATTGCGTAGAAGCTTGCAATTATTAGATGCTTTTTCCCCTGCCAAGATCTTGATTTGTGGAGGTTTAAATTGGTCTCTTTCAGTTGTCTGTTCGTGTGCAGTTTTTGAGTATTTTCGTTAACGTTTTAAGAGCGCAATTTATGAATGCGTTATTTTCAATTTTGACTTTAGATACAGTAGTTTTATGTTTTATTGATATTTCGACTCGTTTTATCTGTTTAGAAAAGTAATTTTGTATTAGATGGGTAGATTTGCACCTTGTTAAACTTGTTTCAACTTCTGTCCGTTTAATTATATCTAATGCTTAAGGAGGAAGATTTACATTTCACATTTAACATGTTTAATGGTCGATCTCGATGTAAATAAGTAGACAAAATACCAGCAGACGCAGACAGTAATGCTATAATTATTGCATAATACCATCTGAGATCACAGAAGGTTTTTTTTCGAAATGGCCTTTTCTGACCGATTTACTATTAGGCTGTAAATGCTAATGTTTTTGTTTTTTTTTTTCTTTTTTCTAAAATAGGACACATATTAAAGGCAGAATTACAACTGGTTGGTTAGAGGTCAATGTTTCACTGAAACATGTTTTATAGCATGATGCCCCTTCAGATCAATCCATGACTGGGTTTTATGGCCTTCACCTCCAAGTAGAACCTGTGTGTTGCCAATCTTTAAGTTCAATGTGTATGTTTTATAGCAATTGAATAAGAGTAAAATTAAATCAATTGAAGGGCCATTTTCTAAGAGTCGTGGCTTTCACAATAAGATACTCGAATTTGAATGCAAATTACCTCTTAAAAAGTGTGATCATGTCTTTAAAACATCAGCGTAAAACAAACAAAAACTTGAGTCTACCAGTGTCAAGTATGCTGCCTGCGCACGAGGCAAAGAAAAAAAATTGATTTACGTCCATCATTTCTCTTTCAATTTCATCATTTGCTATTTTTTGCTAATCCTATTGTTTATTTCAATTGTGGCATTATGTAACATTTTGTTTTTTCTGCTTTTTAATTCAAGCATTGTTCAACTGGCTTTAGACATAAAATTTCAGTGATATGCATGCAGGCTACATTCAACATTTTGCTTTATGTCCCTGAGACATGAATATAATAAAGGGAGTGGGCTTTTACCCAAGTTGGTACAGTATACCAGTAACCTCTATTTAGACCACTTGAGAACAGACTTCATGGCCTCAACAGAGGTGGTCTCTTTATTGTGGCTCATGCTGGTCTCCATATGAAGGTCTGAGACAATCATAAATGGTCGGTCTATTATAGAGGTGGTCTTAATCGGAGATTCTACTCTAATAGTAACAGTGTTTACATCAGAATGAGGGGTGAAAAAAGCAGATAATGTTTTGATATCATCTATGATTGTGTGGGCCTTTATGTGAGTGCGGGCTCCTGTGTGAATGCTTTAGACATTTGATTAGGAAGCATTGTACATTGTAGGTGCTGGAAAAAAGAACACGGAACTACAGTAACCATAATAGTGTGATTTTAGAGTTACATGTATAAATAGCATTTGTAGATTTAAAAACTCAAAAGTGCTGGACATAAAAAGAAATATGTTTCTATTTTATAATGTTTGTTATTTTATTGCAAGTGACTTTTGGACGCAAATCAAATGCAGCCAAATAGAAACTAAAATCTATACCATAATCACACTGTGTACATTCTGACGCTTTACCAATTTGAATCTTTGTTTGGTCCCCAAAAGCAACTTAATGATTATGTGGACATGCAATTAGTATTATATGTAACAGAAGCAGAGTAGGAAGATACAAATGTATAACTATGTGCGTTTGTGTCTTCTATGTTCTCTATGATTAATTACACATGCTGGACAAAAGAGATAATATCTACTCAGGACTTGGCTTCTTGTACAATGGTAATGTGTTTATAATGATCAAAAACATTTTCATTTTACAAGATTACGATTAGACAAAATATAAATCACATATAGACAATGTTTCAGTTGCTGTGGAGCTCAGTAGATCTTCGTTCCTCACTCTGAATCAATCCATTCGGAAGAAAACATATGTTTGACTTCTCCTTTTTTCTGTCTTTCTGTGAGCATACAGTTTTTCAAAATTAAAAAGATGTACGTTTTTTATGCATTACATAAGCAGCAATGCCCATAGTTGTGCTTTTTTCTCCCCCCGCCACCTTGTCTGTAATATCACACCTTGAGCTGGGGTCATAGTTGTGTTTGCTCGATTGTGGGTGGTGGGTATTTTCGCTAACGGGACCTTTTTCCCAAAGTATCAATTGCATAAATTCCGTCTGGTTATCACGATTGCGACTTCTTTGCACTGACTGAATATTTCCATGAACTGTGTACATGTACGGTATGTGGTTTTACTTGCTAAAAATACACTTGCAGCAGAGCTTCTCTATTAGGACCACTGAAAGCTTGACTCAGGTAGTCTCAATCATATTATTTAAATTCTTTGTGTCAATGGAGAGCAGCTCTCTTTATGAAGGTTTAGTACTTTCAAAAATGGTCAAATTTTAAGCCAGTTTCCTTTCATAAGTGTTCTTCATAGAATAGAAAGCTTTACAAATGCAATGATCTCAACAATACAGCTGAAAATTTGTCAGTTGTTGGGTGGGAACGTTCAACATACCAGTCTGCGATTCTGGTATACCGTAATAATAAAGAAAAGGATTTTGAAAAACATGAAAATGAATTGTGAAGACTCGATAGTTTGAATATAAACTTTAAATCTCCAGATCAGTAAATAATTGGAATAAAACATGGTGGAGAACGTTTTGCAATATTAATCCACGTATTTCATGTCAATGATACAGATTTCCAGCTGAACTTTGCAATTTTCAAAGGACTGAAAATCTATTCATTTCGATTTCTCCATAAACACGTCAGCATTTCACAATATGTCTGTAATTATCTTTTGAAGACAACTACGGGGACTGTCCTCAATAGTGGACTCTTAATGGAGGGCGAAGGTCTCTTTATGAAGTTTTGAGACTTTGTAAAGTTTTTGAGTTCATGACATGATCTAATTGGCGAGTATATTTTCACATGGTGAATCAGATATTTATTTTGGGAAATTTAAGCTTATTTTAGGCTTTGTTAAAGGCTACAAAGTAGGATTGATGACTACAGTTGAGCCTGAAATCATGAGGCCATGTTGTTGCCGTAAGATACAAAACTAGCATCTCACAATTAACATGTTAATTACCGTAATGGGCAAAAAGCGTCTGCTGCAATTATGAAATTAGCCGAACATAAACAAATAAGAGCTGACATGGTTATTGCCCTGGCACACACCTCGAGGAAACATACACGTCTTAGTAAAACTGATCTAAGCTCAAATCGGCTTAAAAGTGTCTCTCAAGCAGTCCGGTCGATTGTGGCTGCACTGTGACCTTCACCTAGTGTCAGCCTTGACGGGCTGGTTTCTACAGCTGCTGGTGCCACGTGCATCATACATACAGTTTGGAGGTGTTTTTTGTTGTTGTTGCTGCTATGTATTTGTTGTTTGCAGATTAGGTTTTGGGAAGGCATCGGCTCAATGGCATGCCCCCAGGTGCTTCTTGCTCGCCTTGTATACGCAAGGTACTTCGTTCAAAAATGGGCCTTTTTAAAAGTTCAACATCCGGGACTCTATGGGCTGTTTTTGTTGCACTGTGTAAATGTTTGTACAAATGAATTCCAATAGTCATGGTAATGATGAGGTCCTATATTTTTATGCCTTTACAGTATAACTTCTATACCTGCATACATGTTTAAATATTTGTAGGCCACCTCTAATAAGAACATTTTCTTTCCGTCCCAAGCATACACAAGCACATCACTTTGGACATCCATAAAGAGACCACCTCTGTTGAGATCAATTGAGGTCAGCTTGGTCTTAATAGGCAGATGAGAGATTAAGGCACTTCCCTTTGGCAATTCGGAAGCAGTAGCATGTTGGGCGGAGAGGAATTGGGTGCAAATCTATGCAGAGGGACAAATACTCAATGTGACTCACTTCTTCCTGGGTGCTCTTGTCTTTGTGTTCTTGTCGAAGCACCTGACACAGTGTGGATTGTTTGTGTCGAGTTCTAGGCTCTCACCTTTTCAGACTGGTATTGCTGTTTGCAGGTATGTCTATATGTCATCATACATTATGCTCAATTATAACCAGCAGATCCAGAAGCGGGGTCATGTCATGTGACCTCTATGGCCAACTCCACAGTCGCCTATCGATAGGTATGCAGTATGGAGCCAGGCTGTTGGCTCCTTGGGCTGTTGTGTTCTGACTTGGATGACTGAATTGCCAGCTACATAGCCAGGGTTGCACAGTTGCACTATCGCCCCTTCACATAGATGACAACAAATATATATCTTCAAGATTTTGGTATGGAGACATTGCAGATTTTGCCTTGTTTAGCTTTGGTGGTCTTTTTTGTCTCCACCATTATGATTAAATTATTTTTATTCTTATATCATACTGCAAATCAGTTGAAAAGTCAATAAGATGATGTCAAAGGGCAACCTGTGACAGTGGTTACACATCTGGTACCCTGTAAATGGTCCAGTCAGATTGATGCAAAGGTCGTGATCTCGAATCTGTGACATTGAGTAGGCGAAAGTGGCAATGTAGTGTAACGATGTTGCGTGTTTTTGCATAGCGTCCGATTAGGCAGATAATCGCAGCGTGATCGGCTTTTATGAATGACTGAAGCGTATGGTTTCTCTTTGCTAATGGGTTTGATGTCGTCTTGGATTGAACTTTCTCATGAATAGACAGTTCATCATATGCGTCCATGTGACATCTTTTAAATTGAACATTGACCAAATGTAAAAAATGTATAATTTTGTTTGGAATGGGCAGTCTTTTTCTAAGTTGCTTTATATACATTCAGTAGAAGTTTTCTGTTTAGACTACCTGGAAAATCGTTCTACTTAGCAAATGTTGGCAGGAAAATGACTATACCTGTTAACGCTTGAAGATTATATGAATATCTCAAGTGAAATAAACATTTAATATAAGACCATAAGGTCATTTATAGGGTACTCGACATATCAACTTCTGACCTCAGCACTACCAAAATGGAGAGTGCTCATTCATGAAAAAACCCATGCAAGAAATGTATACATGTTATGCAAATTTGATACAAGCTTTCTATCGTACAGCAATCTAAATTCATAATCTTTGGAATTAGCTATATAGTTATATACTCTTGATCAGTTTTAGTATGTGACACTTTTCCAATGAGAATAACGACAAACTCTGGAATGACTCTATGTATAAATTTGAAAGGGTGATTTTCTTGTCAATGGAAAATAAAGTTGAAAGTAAGTAAAATTTTGAGGCTATTATCACAAAACCTTTTGCTGAATTTGTACATGAATTACTAGTGTCTGTAGAAGAGCAAAATTGTAGTCAGGTCATCATGATCTCTGTTGTGACATGATATTCTATAACAATATGCGAGTATTAAGAGTTGGACTGTTTTCATACATCGATAAAGGCAACAAAGAAATTGTTGGCAATGAGTGCTGAAACAATGTGAAATATGAATAACAATCAATTGACAAGAATTAGTAAAATTTCATAATTTGCTGTTGGCGAGGCTAATTGTAGTGTATTGTTGAGATGCTTCGGTGATAAGCAAAGATTTTTTGTCTCATAAACTTTCTCTATCACTTCGTTTGTGGGCACAATAGCAAAACTACCCTACAAAAATCTAAATGAAATGGAATACAAATTTGAAATAGTCTTTCTAACATAAAAATTTTACTGAAAACCAAGCATAAATTCTAATGTTTAGGGTAAAAAATGCCCTTATAAATTGGATTGGTTGAGAATCAGAGGAGCAATTGTGCACCTAATACAAACATATTATGACAATGTCTTGTCGGTTCATAATAGTCTATGAGCGATCGACTTTGTCAGTATCGAAAGGGAGACTTAGTTACACTATGATTTCCATGTAGTTAAATGTCTCCAGAATATGATCCTACATGAGGGACTTTCACCAGGAGTAGCTTTGTGCCTTTCTTGGTCATTTTAAAAATGGCCGCCATGATTGCACAAAATCATAGTTCAGAAAACTATTTACTAATAACTTGTTAGTAAAAAAATTTATAAGCCCCTTTTATGACACAATTATAGATAATTGATGAATAAAGATATTTGAGAAATATTTTTGATTTTTATTGAGGTCAAGGTAATTAGATTTGACCTTGAATTGAAAAAATATAAAATATATGGTTAAACATAGATTCTATTTGCTATTTATGTATGATACGTTGAAATATGTGAAAATAGAGTTAAACATCATATTTGGAGAACTGTTCACATCAATTAGGTACATGAATGATTGCTTTACATGATTAATGAGCACACATCAGCCATTGAAAATGATCTCTAAAATGGCAGTTCATCAAGATTCAACACTTTAGCAATGTGTAGTACAAATAGTGTTATATACTATTATTCTTACAAGATTATAAACTATTGATGGGATATTGCTGCATGAAGTTTAATTTAAAACACAGACGTATATTTCAAAGTCAAGGTCATCTGGTGACCTTGACCTGATTTTTGCCATGGATGGCTTACTGACTATTACATGTATAAGTAAAAATCAAATAAGTTCCAAATCTGCAATATGCCCTTAATGTACTTAGAGTAGAATTAGTAGCTACTGCTGTGCATGAAGAGATTTATATGGATGTTTTGGGGAAAAGATTCGAAAGATCAATAAGTAATGTGTCCCCCCTAAATGTGGTTCAAGTTCAAGTTCAAGCTTAATTTGTCAAGGATAGAAAGTAAACAAATTATCACAACATACAATTTACAAAAATCTGGAAATGTGTCTTCAGGCATGTAGAAAAATCGATGACCTTTGTCGTCCAAGCCAAAAAACGGAATTTTTTTTCTTCCTTGCGTTTCAGCTCATTTGCAAAAATTCAATGACAAAACGTGTGCGCGGCAGAGTCTCGATCCGTGCCTGTAACAAGCTCGCACGACGCAAACACCAAAACGTTCACCCTTTGTGTGTAACGTACAAAACTATAAATGTAAATAGTGCAAATGCGCAGGCTCCTTAAGTGGCCATTCAATCGACTCACACGCCGAGTGTACAAAATTATAGAGCAGAACCTAACAGCTTGTCACACATGACTTCTTTCGGAGTATAAAGCTCGGCTTGGCGGCGACTCGGGTCTTTATGTTGTTTAGCAACCGATTAGCATCAGACAGACGGTGCGCCCCGCGCGTTCACCCAACCGGAACGGGTGGCTGGTCGAAAAATCACACCAGCCTTGCAGCAGCATACGGTCAATACAATCACAAAGGACGGAACTTAGACCCCCATAAAACATCTGCAACTCGGCGCTTTATTTCTGAAGAGGCGGACTTAAGTTGAAGACACTGCAGCACCCGATCGAAAAAAATCTGTACAGGCTCGTCACCCATCAAGCTGCGACATGAGGGTTTTTGGCCGTTATTTTTTCAAATCAGGGATCATAAAAAGTTCTTTTTGTACAAAGTATGTCAGTTTTTATTTTCAAATTGATTTTTATAGTTCGTTTTCCGGGCTATGCAGTCTTTTGAAGCGGATGCAAATTTGTTGGGTTATTTCAGTTAGAATAGTTGCAGGTTGTTGAAAGAATTTGTCGTTTGTTAATGTTTTGTATGTTAGATTCACGCCACTAGAAATTAGTGCATTTTTTATTTAAATTTCACAAATGAAAATATTATAATTTATTTTCTTACAAATGTAGCTCTTATTCAACTCTTTTATTGCTTTAATTGAAATACTGACTTGGATGAAAATTGGTACATTCGAACTGTTTATAATGACTGTTGATAAAATTTATCTTTATATGCATATAATTAAAATTAATGAAAATCAAATCTTTAATTGTTAAGCGCAACCTATTCTTTAAAGCCAGATCTCAAACACTAACTGAGATACTTTATGTAAAACAAAAGTGTAGATTTGATACCATGAAAGATTTATGACGAATATGTGGAAATTTGTTAAATACTTCCATTGAAATTGAGTTATTAAAGCCTATGATCTGGTGTAGCCATTTACTTTCTGCTGTTGTTTTTTTGTTTAAAAGTTTTCCTTCCAATGTACGACTGGCTATATGTCATATGACCATCACTCTCACAACTTGCAAAAACTTGCAACTTGGACAAACTGTAGAGGGATGAAGAGCTCTAGTTCAAAGGAAAGTGACTGTTTCTATCTCTGCTATATTGTGACACATGAAAAGAGCTTGTAAGCCAGTTAAAAGGTATAGTTTTAGTTGCTACCTAAGTAAGACAGTGACGTTTTATAGATACAAAGTGAACAACGTCTGTCCTGCACAGAAGTAGTTTGTGGTTAGAAAACTTTGAAACTTGTAAAAAAAAGCTCAGATAAGCATGGACTATTAAAGTTCAAACCCACGTCCGCAAAAACTGCTACTACCTTGTGTCAAGGTTGCGCTTGTGGTGCCTGCAGCTACAAGATTATAAATATTATATGGTAATTATGACAAAATCAGCCCGCTAATGTGTTTGGGAAAGACGAGATAACATACAGCATGGACAGAATGTGGCGGCGGTAATGACATATGCAGTCCACAATATACAAACAATATCAGGCTCCAGGTCGCAGTATTTTGTGTGTATGTGGATCCTGGTTATGAATGCAGAATGTAAAAGGCTGTTGGAAATGATGTTGTGTGTTGTGTGTTTGGGGGAGGGGGGGGGAGGAGAGGCAGTAACTGTGATCTTAAAACATTCATGTTATGAGGTGGCTTTTTTATTATGCCAAACTGCGTAGCCTACTAACGGAAAGATTTTCTGATCTCAGTATTTGTGTAATATCTAATGAATATGTTACATAAGCATATTTACATGGCCTGTGAACGAATTTGATTTCTATCGAATGACGACTTGTATAGTTGTTATCTGGCCAGGTAATTATTTAATGACATAGTCTGCATAGTTTTTGTATGTCATTTAGATAGAGCATGTTCATTTCATTTGAGCGCTATAAAGCCTTTTTTTAACATCATCTGACTGCAGGGTCATTTTAGGCACATGGTTCCCTAACCCTGTTAATGCGAGTGACAGGATGCAAAATATTGCATATAAATCACAGAATCTAAAACACTGAATGCTAAAAAAGAAAAGAAAATCGTACTGAAACTTTTGTAACATTGTAGTTTCTTGAAAAGCGATAAACCGAAGAGATACAATTTGTGGCTGCACCTTTCTGAAGCAGCAGATAAACGGAATTGTCAGTGTGAAAACTGATAGTATCACGCCAAGTGGGTTCATCGTATAACCAGGTGATGTCTTTCAATTGACGACGACATTTGTGTAAAAAACACAACAAATGTTGCATAACATTAAAATAAAAGAGCAGATGCTAAATTGGTGTTCTTTTTTTTTACAAATGATTTAGTGACAAATAAGATACTAAAAGTAACACTTACTATGTTAAAACATTGTTATTTGAACAAATGAATGTTTTGTGACAGAATGTTTGTGCCTATTCAACTGAAGTGAAATCATTGTGTGTTTCATGTGTGTGTGTGTTGTGTGTGGTTGTGTGTGTGGTTGTGTGTGTGTGTGTGCGTGCGTGCCTGCATGCTTGCATGCGTGAGTGAGTGCGTGCATAAATCTAGTTTGTCTCTAGACAGCCTGTAGCATTTATTATGAACCAATTTTGTTGAAACTACTAGTATGTAAACTGATACTTATGAGGTGACACCTATTACTGACAATTTAAGTGTGCCTTTCAGAGAGCCATTGTTATCCAAGTCCAAGACACAAATTTTAATTGATTTTAATGATTCACTACTGGAGTATTCTTTATCTATTTGCCATTTTAAACTAAATTATTCTAAATCGTTGAATCTTGACAAAGATGCTTTTTTATGTCTTAAACTGTAAAGTTTTCATCGTATAAGAAATACAAATTATGACTAATAAGTTATTAATTTTGTTAATTTTAACAAGTGTCTTTATCAAATTAGTCTCATTCCATACATTGTTAAGTGCCCTATTTATCATAACTATAGCTCTATATCATAGTACATATCAATAATCAGATATCCAAGTGTTATTTTGAGTTATGCAATGACTAATTGATTAGTGTTAATTACTTTGTAACACCTAGTTCATGTACAAAGGTTAGTCTGTCTTTCTATGAATTCTTATTTTTGGTTGCCTCATGTGGTCTGTAATCTCTGTATCACTGTTATGTGAAAAAGACCTGATGTACAGTGGAACCTCTATTTAGGGCACTCGCAGGACTGGGATCAAATAGTCTTGATGGAGACATAGGAAGTTCACATTAGACTGTGGAGTTGCGGAACTAAACCAAATTTGGTTTTATAAAGAAGTGGCTCCTTTGTAGAGGTAGCTTACACATTCAACAAATTTTAAGGCTTTTTCCGACATCCAACTTTTTTGAAATCCTACATCGATCTTTTCATTGCTTTTTTTTCACACTTCCTTCTTTGTTCAATCTTTTTTCCCATATCCCACTTCCTTATAAACCTTTATACATTTACAAACTCATCATGAAATTATCATGAATGTTCTGTCATAGATAGACCTACATGTAGTATTGGCTGCCAAAAGATGGACCATCCACTGGAACATTAAGCCCATGTTTACATCTGCGTTAGGCTACTTGCTACAAGCTACATAACACAAGTGCTTTTATGAACCCATGTATTTTAATGGGAGTGTTCATGTGCAAAGTGACACATGCTACAGTGACCGGCAATAGACATTTTGCGCAGGGAGTGAAAAATTTGCCTTTCGCGCACGATTTTCTTAATTATTATGTAAGTATGCATAGGTCATATAATCACGATGCCATCATGTCTTAAGCGCCAGAGACGTCACCAGAAGTTGTAGTCGGTAGCGCACTTATGAACGTATGCTAAGGCAAATTATACTTATTTTACAGCCGAATACGGAAATAGCTGACTGAATAGTTTTGGATGTTACACAGCTGAATTGAATTGAAAAAAGAACCATGTAAGCTAATGACCTGTAATAAATCATCAGAAGAAAAGCATTTATTGTCATCTATTTAAAAAAAATCAATTTTGGTATATTTAGCTCATGCATTTATCATAGAATACTTAAAAGCGATGACTAGACGGAAAAACACTAGCGCAGTGCGTAAAAACAGGGTTCAAAGTGTAGTGATTACAAAACACTGCAGTGGAGAGTGTTGGTGGTAAACACAGGTGATAAGACGGTAACAGTGTGGCAGCAACAATAGCTCGTCGCTAGTGACACAATGTAACCAATTTTCGATGTGCTATTTTAACACGCCTGTCATGTTGTAACCAAAAAGAGGCTCTTTAGCATTTGACCACTATGAAAGAAAGCAAACCAGGCGCTATGCAGGAATCTCTTTTACTTGAGTTCCATGTTGGAGATGTTTTCCAGCAACTGGGTATACACTTGACAAGAACGTTAGTAGTAAACGGGCACTTGCTTGAAATGGATCCATTCCAGAGACTGCAGCTTTGAATAACTAACTAATTCATAAATATCAATCTTATTGGCCTAAAGTGGTCCAAAATAGTGTTTGGTTGTGCTTTAATAATAAAGCAGTCGATATGGACTGGTGTAGGGCGAAAACTGTGCACTAGCAACGAGTGCGGACAGAATGTAGCAGAAAAAACCACGGTGACAATGTTGCCACATACATTGTATCTATAACTGACTAACTAATAATAAAGCGCCTTTTGACAAGCTGAAAGATTGTTACCGAGTGCATTTGTAAAGCTACTATTTAATTTACCAACAATTACACGTCTTTTGTGAAAGGTGTCAGAAGATGACATGCAGAGATAGTACAGAGTAGGTGCACTTTGCAGGTGCACGTGGTGTGTTGCGCTTCGAGACTCAAGCCTCGCGGTGCGAAAATCGTGCGTACAGTACAACGCAGGATGGCGTACGGCAAATTGTAATGAAAGAATTGAGCAAAATAAACTTTAGCTGAACAGATTTACAATGTGAAGGGGTATAAGAAGATATTGAATATATTTGTGAAGGTAACTGGTGATTTGTTAAACTTTGTTGTACGTTTCATGTGTAACTGTGTCCAAGTCTCTCTGTTCTGACCTACTGTGTCAATAGAGGACATTGTGTGTCCGTTTGTGTGAACTCTACATTTAGATGATAGTGAGGTCCTGCACTGGGCTGGACGGAGCGAAATGATACATTGTTACAACGACGAACTGTACTGAAAATGTGCATTGGGTGGGAAAGGATGGACTGGTTTGTTGCAAAAGTGCACTTTGGAGGTGGACGAAAGCTGCATATCAAGGAAGGGCTTGGTGAAGTGGAAGATCAGAGGTTAAATGTGGTGGAATGTCCAAAATTACAATCTAGGTCTTCAGAGTAGAGTTGTACTTTGATTCATTCTTCAAATAGAAATGCAGTATAACATCTAATGAACAGTATCTCTTAAAATAGACCATAAGAGGCCTTCATAAAAAAAAACCACCCTGAACCTCTGTAAAGAGACGACTTCTCTATAATGAAGTAGTTTACTGTAGTAAAAGTATAAAATCTGGGGTAGATTTGTACCTTGGTCTGTTCTTCAATCCCAAAGTGGCTGTTGTGTTAGTACCAGACTGGCGGGTCAAGTGCAGAAAGGTCAAAGGATGTTCCTAATGGGTGCAGTTGGTGGTTTACGTATTATCTGGGCATTTATCGTATTGATATAGAGGAAGAGAAATTTTCTGAACAGTTACAGTAGACAATTACATTGTATTTGCAGAACTGGTTTTAACAGGCCTCAAAATACAGGTGACATGCTGATGAACATAGAACGTAGTAACAAACTGGCTGCTAATAACAGAAAGTGTATCCAAAAAGAAGCACAAATAAATAAATGTGATCAAAGTCTATTGCACGAGCTAAAGCAAAACGCAAAGTCAACAGAAAAAGCAATAGTTGACCTGTAAGTGAACAAAATTGTGTGTGATATGACGATGCACCGCGGGTTTGTAACTAGTTAGTTATACATTGAAGCAACATGCCGCAAAAAATGTCACTTTTTTGCCTGTGTAACATATGCAAATACATGAACTAGTTATAATCCTAAATGAGCAGATTGACGTAACAAAAAGTTGGCAGACTTTGGTTTGGAACATTTACATATGGTTGGGAGACTGAAGCCAGGGGATGGGTAGAGTTGGAATTATTATAATTATGGATGTGTAATGACAGTTTATGTTAATGTGTGTTTTTGTGTACATAGAAAGTTGTGCAAATAGAAATTATTCATTAAGATATGTTTGTTCAAAAGTCTGTCCAAACAAAAGTGTTTTGCCATCAATAGACGGCACAATCAACTTACATAAAAACTGGGCCCCATGCAAGCCTTGTGCATGCTATGGGGCAAGGAAAAAATCAACCTCCAATGTAAATAACCTACATGTTAATGACTCACAGCTATACATATGTGAATGTGAATGATAAAAAAGATAAGTAGTTATATTGTATTATGAACAAGTATAAACGGTGGTTGCTTCAAATAAATATTACATAGCTTCAAGATATTTGATACTCCAAAAACTGTTGCTGACAAGTTAGCGCCTGGTGATAAGGCTAGCGGCCTGCAGACAGTCACATTGTATATCATGACGAGCCTCGTAAAGAGCATTTTTTACTACCTCACGCTTCAACTTTGCAGGGAGGAGGCTGTCTCGTGGTTTTCACGCTGGGGGGATTTAGTGTTTTATGATATGCGATTCGGATATTGTAATTGAAATTATTTTTATGTCATTATTATGGACTTATTATTGACATGTAAAATGTTAATTTCATCCTATTATAGATTGGTCCAGGCTTTGTAGTGTCCATGTAGGGGCACGTCATTGCATATTTCTGTTTTCATGCGCATGTCATGAACACTTCCGATTTTTCATGACTGTGTGCAATTGACAATAGATAAATTCTATTGAATTTAAAAAATCTATTTTATTTGGGTTGTTAATAACTAGTGTTTCTTTTAGCATCAAATTTAAATCGCCTTTGTAAGGATTTGAGCCCACAACCTTCTGGATGAGAACACCTGACACGACCTTTATCCTATCCATGTCATCATGACAAAACCGTCTAGGGTAAAATTACATTAACTGATTATGCTTCATTTCTAGTCATAGTAATCATTGGGTTACGCATATTAATGCGCTCATGTTTATTAACTCGTCAAATAGAAGATGCAAATGTGCCATAAATGTCCACGTTTTGGGTCACAATGAATAAGGCATCGAGTTTAATGGCAGGGTAAAAGTTACAGTGTTAGTTGGAGTGGAAAGCGCTCTGGTTACTAATGCGTTGTAGTTTGAAACACTAATGTGCAAAACGCTAATGGCTGCCTCCGATTGGGATCATTGCACAATCGTGTTTTCTCCCCCAGTGAGACATTCATTGTTTGTTGCTGTAGATTTGAGTGATTCAAAATAATTAAAAGCTGTAATCTGTATTTTTGTTGCCAGCATCTCTCTTTCTGATCTGGCCCTGAAATTGTTGCAACTTTTTATAGCCTCAAGCTTCAACTTTGCTGATGGAGACTGGCCTTTTGTTAGTGAGCTGGGGGATGTGGGATCAAAGGGGAATTTGGGAGAGTTCGCTTGGAATGTCAGATGCCTGTAGAATTTAGTGTGGCAAGGGCATGATAGTTACGATAGCAAAAGCTATATAATCCATTCTAAATGTACAGCTTGTGGTCGTAAAAATATGTGGTTCTCATTTCTTTTATGCATGGTTGTCATCTGATAACGTTCAAATTGGTATAGGGCAGGGAAGTATGAATAGAATTAGATAAAAAGCTAAAACAAATTTCAAATACAGAAGAAAATCATAGTTCCGGTGATGTGCTAGCTTTTCAGTCTCAATCAACCAGACTTTTTGTTCAGTTTGTACAATTTTTTTAAAAAGTTGTCTTTTGTGGGATAACTTTTTTCAATCTAAGCTGATTCTAGTAAAAGTCCCCTACCGATAGTTTGGCGTAGAATAAAATGGGGCTTGTTTAAATTAATATTATTATAGTCCAGAATGAGTTTAATAATCACAAACCACATATTTTGCTTTTATTTTGCAAAGTACTGTAGAAATGTTACATCATACCTTAATATAGATACATTAAACGTATAGTTCACAGTTTCACACATGATGTTATGTAATATTACGGGGTATATAGAGTGTCAAGGTTGACTTATGCCATAAAAAGAACATAACCTAAACCCAGTCTTGTCACATATTGGGGAAAATGCTCCTAAAAGTCAAAATTTAGTTATAGAACTGGCAATAGTTATCCATGTGAACCTAACTTCCAGAGAGGCACGTTAAACGACTGTATAGGACTTCAAATTGATATTTCTTTAACCTTAATACATGCTATAATACTTTGTTGGATAGGGTGCTATTTAAACTAGATCAAAAGTGCTCAGAGAGCACAGCGTCGCTAGAGCAGCATTGACCCATGGGCAATAAAGATGTTCGCTTTTCAATAAAAGCAGAAAAAAGTCTTACATGTATTTGATGCGTGACTCATCCTACATCTATGTTCTTGGCATTGGACTGCAGGCGCTTTCTAAACATGGCTAAAGTAAATATCTATTGCCCATGAGTCGACATTAATATGGTAATGCTGTGCTCTCTGAGCACTTTTATTCCAATATAACCACTATGCCGATTCGGTGGTCATGTTTCGAACACGTATTGAAACTAAAGTGGAAAAATAGAAAGAAAAATAATTAAAATGGCCCTTTGAAAGGTAAACTCTAATTGGCAAAGTGCCAAAATTGAATGCAGTTAATGTTCAGTAGGCATGTAAGCATTGTACAAAGTTTGAATGCTTTTTCAAAAGCATCAACAAAACTATTGCAGAAAATGTTGAAAATGGACCCAAAATGGCACTATGGAATGCACACTTTAATTGGCAGAGTGCCCAAAATCAAATCACTTTGGTGTCGCATCATATCAAATAGTTGTGTAAAGTTTGAACGAAATAGGGCAAAGCGTAAAAGCTCTAGCTTGTCCGGAGACAAACTTACATACATAGATACATACATACATGTATACATACATAGTTACAAACGAACGAAACACAAGGCTTTTGCTTCAGCTGCTGAAGCGACGCAACTACTGTTTTTTGTTGCTGACTAAACTATATATACTATGGTAATTGAGTTCAAGGTTAATTTATTAAGTAAGTCTTGATTAACCAGATTTATGATGCGTTATCCATGTGTTTTTAACCATACAGAACTACATGTGGCTGAACGAGACTATTGCTAGTATCATATCACCAGAAGTGTACGACCTCACTGCACATGTTGTCGCTTTTTGTTACACGTACATCCAAAGCAAATCACTTTCCTGCTATTTATACCTAGTGCAGTGATATAGATATTGGGAGCCTTAAAGATTTTTATAATAATGATCTTTCATGTGGGGACAGGCTCATAATCTTTGATTGTTCAAAATCCGTTGATGGTTGATCTATTCAGTATTACAGTTTTAAGTCCATCCAATAATGAACAAGAAGCTACCTAAATGCAAGAAAAATCCAGACATAGAATCATTACTAAGCATATATATAGTAGTTTTGTTTTAGAATAAGTGTGTAGATGGATTCATGTACACAAAATCTGGCCTAGAACAAACACATGCATGGTGCATATCTTCTCTATGGGCTAATTTAGGATGACATCTAAAGCTATTGTTCTTCATAAAAAAAGGAAATTAGCAGTAGCTGATATCGTCTGGGATTTTATGATCATGCAAACTTCTAGCCACTTCTTAGAATTAAAATTGCAGTGTTGTGTATTAGATTTCACCAGGATGACTTATTTGAATTTCAACATTGCAAATTTTATTTTATCAGTAGACGTGCGTACGTTGACATCATAGTCTGGTCACAGAATTCAGATTGAAGCCTTTGTAAGATGTTGCAAGGCATTTTATAGTAGACATTTTTATATGGTAGTTTCTAGGTAAAGTCATGTCTGTCATTAACATTATCTATCCTGCAGATAATGGCTAAAAATCAATTTTAAACATAATGTACTCAGAACTTTTGTTTTAGATGCAAGCACAAGAGTTGAATGGTTTGGATTGGACTGAATCAGGTTTTTGAGGGAATATGTATTTATAGACGTAAAGCAATGGCAATATATTCAAAGTTTTCAAAGTTAAAAGATGGTAATGAGCTAGTGTTAAATATTGAAAGTATAATGAATAACAAAACTAATACAATCACACACAAAACTTTTACAGTCTTACAGGCTATTGAAAAAAATTGTAATTTTACAATGCTCAAATGTCTATATTATTTCATCGTTGAAAAGAAAGACAAAGAATGTTGCTATTGTACGAATTACATGAAATATTAATTTTTACCATATAAAATTGGTATTCATAGCATTTCTCAAACAGCGTCCAATGCAGGTATCGATCAAACATTTTAAAACAAGCAGTTTTTCAAATATAATCATTTAAAGGAAAATCAACTACCAGACACCATGGTCCTTTCTGACACATAGAAATAGCACCTACCATAACATGTTGTAATGCTGGTGCTGATGCATGATCTGGTTTGATAGAGTCATATACATCACAGTGATGAAAAACAACATATATCCAAGTTTATAACAGTGATATCCATAATTATAAAGTATTATCTGCAATCAGCTGCATATAGAAATTAACATTTTAAATTGTTGTAGATGTCTTGCCGTGGTCAATTCAGTGTGACAAAGGTCTGATCCCTGGACCTTCTGAGCACTCAGGTCATATCTCCCTATGGAATCGATAGTGTACACTGAGGCCATATCTCCGCATGGAATTGATTGTACAGATTTTGTTCCGTACATACAATAAGATATTCTTGATGTGTATAACACAAAATAACTTCTCTTCGTGGGGTCTAAATGTATTTTTTAGTATTTTTTAACCAGAAAAAGAGACTTTAATATTTGACTTCCTGTTCATTGTCAAAGTGTGAAGTTGCAACATTGTTGCAAATCTAAGTTGTAAATAGAGGGTGGGTGCGCGTGGGGGCCATTTTTATACCAAGCATCATAGCAGCGTTTTGTAGCCAGACTAGTGGCTGCAACAGCCACAGCAGCTACATTGTAACTCTTACATTTTTTTGTCTACCTCAAGCTTCAACTTTGCAGCGAGTGGACTATTTCGTAGTTATCACAGAGGAGGGGTGTAGCTTATTTTTCTATTACATAATTCTGTGTTCAATGTAAAAGTTCATATGAAGTCTAAATGAAATAAGATTATATAGATTTCATTTTAACATCTACAAATGTACATAAAAAATTGAAATAGTATATTACTTTCAAATTTTCAGCAGCACAAGACTGAGTTGATCAGGAATCAACAGTTGTCAACAGGGGGGTATGAACAATGATGCAAGGCTGGGTGGGTGGTAGATACTAGACAGATCTGTATTTAATATTTTGCACAGTACTTTATTACTTTTGGGTGAGACTATTTCAGGTTTAGGGTCTTTACCTTTGTAGCTGTTGATTTTGTATAATTGTGAAGCAGTATGACCTAACATTTATCTTTTTTATCTTGCCCTACTGTCACAGTTTGAACTGTCAATGTGGCTTGCTATTGGTCATATTATTAAATTATTATATTCAGAAAATGGCCACCCAACCTTTGCTTGCTACAACCAATATTCAACCTAAAAGCCTTCTATTTGTGTGAATGTTTAAGGTAAATCCCCCCTACAGTATAACCAGTGACGTCCGCTGTCCATTGTTGCGTCTGCTGCTCTTGTTTGTTGATTGCTGCTGCAGACCCATAAAGTAGGAACATAACAAAAAAAAAAAGATAAAACAACAGATAAAACAACAGATAACTGCCAATGTTGTTCTCCCATATGGACTTTATTATGGGGAAAAATGTCACTTATTTCTAGAGCTTAAAAACGTGCCCCTTTAACCTCTTATAATGCAGGACAAAATCAGTGGACTAGTGTATCCGTTGTCGTGGGTCGCATTTAATCTTATTTTTGTGTCCTCTGTATCTTTGTTCAATAAAATTTGATTCAGCATTTTGGATTTATTTTTGTGGAATTGTTTTTATCTTTCATTGTTCACTGTCTTGATTGTTGAAAACAGCTTGCTTACTTTCAAGTCAAATTTTGTAAACGTTGAGGAAAAGTTTATTTAAAAGGCAAAAACATGCGCATATGAAAACTCGAATACAGACATATGGAAACCCAAATACAGACTTGAAAATCTGATAAAAACCATACCATTTTCACAAAACGTTTTTTTCATTGTTTGGTCAGTCAGTCAGTCAGTCAGTCAGTCAGTCAGTCAGTCAGCCAGCCAGTCAGTCAATCAGTCAGTCAGTCAGTTGGTCAGTTGGTCGGTCAGTCGGTCAGTCAATCAGGTGGTCAGTCAGGTGGTCAGTCAGTCAGTCAGTCAGTCAGTCAATCAGTCAGTCAGTCAGTCAGTCAGTCAGTCAGTCAGTCAAGTGGGCAGTAAGGTGGGCAGTCAGGTGGGCAGTTAGTGGGCAGTCAAGTGGGCAGTCAGTCAGTCAGGTGGGCAGTCAGTGAGTCGACTCACTGATCAGTATTAAGTTTGTCAATCAGCCCCCCAGCCAGTCAGTCAGTTAGTTGGACAGCCAGACAGATAGTAAAATAATCAAACGTTCAAAGAGCTGGTCAGTGAGGATTATACGATTAATCCAGTGGCACAACATCTATTTTCAATAATTGTGATTTGAATAATAAGCCTAAAAGAGATGAGGATGTGACAAACAGTCTTTGTCACATGCTGTGACCTATACTGCTGACAATGTATTACTTCAAATTAAGATGACCCATAAATCCCTTGTGTATTAGTGTAGTGACCAGTTTGTGCAGGACCAAATCTTAACAGGTGGAATGTGAACCTTGATACAGAGGCCATGGGTGGTCTTAGAGACGAAATACATGGCTCAATTTATTTATTGCATTGTTTTCACTCTTATTTGTAACATTCCTAGAGACAAAATCTTCTATAGAATGTGTTTTGTTTGTGTTAGTCACATGTTTTACAATGAGGAGCTAGATTTAGAATGATACCAGTTGGGCATAATGTAATCATGCTCATCTTTTTGAAATGTTGCCTTTGGTCTTAGTTATGTATGAGTATGGTCTCACATGAGCGGGAATAACCTAATAATGCTAGGTACACATAATTTCACAATTTAAACCACCTTGATCGCAAATATTTTGCATTGCGATTGCAGGTGTTCTGTGGCGACCATTTTAGTGCATGGCACAGGAATCTTGCCACATTGGGTCGTAGTGACCCACATGATTGTACCTATCATAAGTGAAGTTTCCAGTAGCATTGTCCATGATCTATGTTCAATCCCTCTTGCCTCCTCAGCAATGACCATGGTTAGATGCCAATATCTGTGAATATTCTGGGAGTAGTGTGCTAGCCATTACTAGGAATGAGTTTGCTGGGCACCAATCAGGTTTCACAACGAAAGGTTGATAATTTCGCAGACCTTTTGCATGGGGTGATCTAGCAAGTGTGACAGGCTGCCTCACAAAACCCTGCTTGGCTTAATAACTTACCAGAAAGCCTGATTCAAATGTCACTTTTATGACCATACAAACATAAACAGATAGCAGGCCCTACAAAATGGACATTCTTATTATGAACTTTACTTAACAACCAGCAGGCAAGAATTTTTAGCTATTAAGCTTGCCAGTTGAACATGATAGATTTAATGTTATTGTTTAGTGTTTTTTTTTCTCTACTGTCTATTCTTGGAGAAAACTGTCTAAAACCCTATGTACAACGGGCAGTGTGGATTCTCACAGTACGGCTTTTGCAGTGTCTGCACCTGCCTGGGACAATGCAGACCACTGCTGATTGGGCTCAGTGGAGTTTGACATGTCAAGCTTCCGCTGTCACCTCCTAAGTGTGTCAAAAATGTGTTTTCACCGCACTGGACATGCACTGACACCCACGGCCTCCTTGAGTTTTTTGTAGTAGATAAGCAGTACTGCCAGTTGTACCCGAGGCTTTTGTATGAGAGCTGTTCAAATATCAATGTAACATCCAATTATGATTGAAAACGATGTATACGGCAGGTTTTAGGCAATTTGCGTGGAGATAGAAAAAGTTCTAGTGTGAGAAACCGTAGGGAGGTCAATGACCTAGTGTAAAGAAAAACGTTCTAACATTAAAAAAGAACTTGTAATCTGTGTCTGAACTTGGCAATTTGGAAGTGACTTGTTGAGCAGCTATAATTGTATCTTTTTCCCCGCAACAGACGAGAAACATGATGATTTGATTGTGTATTTGAATAATCACAGTTATTCTCCATAGACTAAATGGAGTCACAGAATACCTGATCATCAAATATGCTGTTTTATGAACTGGTGTGACAAATTATATATAAACCTGTTACAATTTGATAAATTTACTTGTTGTGGTTCGAACTTTAACTATATGAAGAGCACAATAGATATTATTCAATTTTATGATGATTTTGTTTGCGGTGGACACTTGTAAATATTTGGCACAAAGGTGAGTGAAGAGTGAGCTTCACCGGCACATGTAGTAGACCATCCCTATTATGACCACCTGGGGACTGGCCTTGAGTGTTCTGAATAGAGAGCTGGTCTCTTGTGAAGGTTTGTGGTGGTCTCTTGATGAAGACATGGAACGGTGAACAAGAATCTTATTACTAGACCGCAGAGCATACATGTATGTGCTCTTACTTATTCAGATATCTTCCTGTACTGAAAAAATCATCATCTACATAATAGTCCAATGTGCATTGCCATATATACTATTTATCCCCCATCCTATTCCTCGGAAAACAATAGGCTTTTTATAATATAATAGCTGTTCAGAAAAATTAGAAGGCCACACTTTTCTGTTTAACTCTTACTGACTTATAATTTTTCTATTAAAACACTAATAATACATGTTTAGGAATATAATTTGATGAATTCTTTTATTTGAAAGAGGCTGTTATAATTTTTTTTATTAAAAGCACTAATAGAACATGTTTAGGAATATAATTTCATAAGTTCTTTTATTTAGATGAGTTCTTATAAAACTCTTTTTCAGAAAAAATGAACATGTCAATGCATCATTATTATGTGTTCACTGAAAGTCCACATTGAGCAGATGATGAAACTTTCTTCTCCACTTATTCTTTGCTGGAAGATAGAACCATCTGTATATCATCTGAAATCAGGTTATTCCTCATATCAGTGTACTTATAGCGTTTGGTTAGATGAAGTTTTTTTTTTCACAGGCAGATCCAGGTCTTTGGAAAGGGTTGGGGTCACAAACACAGAAGTTTGTGGGTTACATTATGTGTGAAAGCTAGCAGACATGCTAAAGCCCTATGAAAATGGAATTTTGGGGATGAAAAAGGGGGGGGAGGGGCATACCGCTTGCACTCATTTGGATCTGTCTATGACAGTTAAGGTTAGAAAGTCTCTAATATTGATGACAATTCAACCTGTTACTATAGCCCTTGTTGCTTGGAACATTGTTGCTATCCACAAAGACATGTTTCTGAATCACCTTTTCACCCATGCATTTCTCATCTCTGAACACATGAGTAAACATTTAGGGATGGACATTGGTGAATGTCTGACTGGGACTTTAATAGTATGAGAGATTGTCTGGATCATAGCCTCACACTGTAAGAAACATGATACGCCTTAATGCCAGCAGACACGCTGGTTTACGGAGCCCCCATGACCTGCCACTCAGGGTTAGCCAGCTCCTTGCCGGCTAGCATCCTGCGTGCTGATTGGTTTATGTGTCTAGCGCTGGAGACTCTGTCTGGCATTCTGTGTTCAGCCTCATACATGTCACTTAAAAGTGTTGTAACAAGTACTAAATTCACTGACAAATACAAACCTAGCCATTTGCTTATCGTCTATGACACGGCTGGCTGAACTTGTGCTACAGTTGGTGTCATAAACTAGTCAACCGTGAATGCTGTGGTATTTTGTAACTGATAGGGACTGGTTTGTTACATTTGAACAATATTTTTGTGCATGATTGAGCTTTTTTTTTCAAAACATGTCTTTCATATGTTTTTAACCGTTGTCATTGGTCTGGTTTTATCTTTTTGTCTTATTATTTAGTTTTAATTAAAAGAGATTAAGTGTTTTTGTATTGTGTTTGATTGTTTGTGGTAAATTCAATCGCCTAATAAGTTCTGGAAAATTTGCTTGTTTCGGTTATTGGGAACAATTGTAATGGAAGCGAAGATTTAAGAATTTCTAGTTTATCTTATTTGCGTTAGGGGGCTACTATGGCACACGGGGTGTATGAAAAACAAGGGATCATGGGATGAGCAACTTGATATTATGAGAATCTTAAAAATTTGTTTTATGGCGAAATTGGTTTGGGTGGGGAAATTTCAAACAAAATAAAAGGCATGGCCATAATAACTGGTAGCCCCTTACTGCCTACAATTTAGCCCCTTACTGTACAATTTACACATTTTGTCAATTCAAATGTTGTTAATATTCATTGTAGAGTTATAAGTTGTCTTTTATAGAAATCTTTAGTTGCTTTATCATATACACTTAATGTAAAAACTCTTTTACATCACTAAGGGTTCAGACTAACCTCAAGTCGTCTCTTTATGAAGGTCCAGAGCTGCATTTTTTAAATGCCATATCAACCTTGTTAAACAAAGCTTACTTAGACTTTAACTAGGCTGCAATAGTATGTATCAATGACTATAGTGCTGGTTTAATGCATGCAATGATTGAGAAATCGTCCCATAATGAGCCCATCTCGCATGTGATAAAGTGACTGGAAGCCAATTAGTCATGAGAGTCACATGCATGATGCTGCGATTTTTCTGCTTTTAAGTTGGGTAAATGTTACGTGAGATTTGTGCAGTTGCTGCATGATTTGTCACTCACGGATTAACATTTATATTGACTGAACATTATTCATGTAAAAAACTACGCTGTATAAACCAATGGTGCTGGCAGATAAAGATTCCATAATGTCATCGTTTTTGGCCATAATTTCAATGAAGCTGATAATAGTTGATGAAACTTTACAACTTGGTTTCCAGATAATCTTGCAATGTGCAAAAATGTCACAAAACCTCTAAGCAAATTACAGTTTCACTCATAGTAAATTTCTGGGTATCACTTTGAGTGCTTCCTAGTGAATTATTCTCATGTTTATTTAAACTTCTGAAACAAATAAGAAACAAGGAATTTTGTTATAAGTATAAATGATAAAGTGCTAGATTTACCGTAGTGCTTGACTTACATGTATTGTAACAAGTTAATAATTAAACCGGGTCATTGTCATTTTCGAATCCCTATTTCTGAAGCTAGTATTGGAAACCGTATATAATGAAAGCTCAATTTATATTCTGTTAAGAATTTTAAAAGTACAAAATAATAATATCCCAATGTAAAAAATAAATTCAATGACCCCTTTTCTTAAAGTATTTGATGCGACACCAATAACAGAAGCACATCACACAGTGTGTGAGATAGTTTGCTGTGAAGCTGAGCTAGTTTGTTGTACCTGAGTTTGATAAAAACCGACTGATGATTAGAGAGGAAAAACTTTTTATTCAATCAACTTGTTTGAGTTGACGCGTCATTCTGATAATCGTTAATTGCGTCGTTAAAACTGTCATCACATATTGATTGTTTCCTAGTCCAAAAAATAGAGTGAACTAGCATATGGTAAAATAGATAAACAGATGCTTTGCAGCATCAGATGTTGCTATTTTTCAGGTATCAATAACCATATAAGAGCCCATGCTCATTTCATATAAGGTCCATCCCAAATTTTCGACCATACACCGAAATCTGGACCATTAAAATTTCAATGCGAATTAAACATCTATGTAAAGGTCTAACTCCTCTTTTTGACAGTTTTTCCACCTAAAATCGAAATGCCATTTGGATGTTTGTATACGGAAAGATGTAAACTTGGCTGAGCATGCCCAAAGGCAAAATAAGAGTCTGTCAGAAAGTCAAAAAGTGAAGAAACTCCCCACCTACCACTCGAGAGAGCTCCATTAGGAAGTTTACCCTTTAACAGTCACAGTTAGAGACAGTGATCCTAATGATATGCCTGAGATGCTTGGATCCTGTTATAATAATTGATTGTCCTGGGAATTGTCCTGTGAAGTGGCGGACATCCTGTACTTGCTTGTGCATCTCTTTTTGTACCTTTGACTGTTCACACACAGCACAACTTTATAAGACAACTTGGTCATTAGCTCTAATCGGTCTCACTCAATAAAGATGCTGTCTTGTGGAGGTTCAGGGGGGGATCTCTTTTATGGAGTAGACCAATGGAAATGGTCTTATTATAGAGGTGAACATCTCTCAATATTAATATAGTCTTAATTTGAGAATCTATTGTATGAGCGCACTGTACTTGTGTTTGCATCTTGCCACCGGATGTTATTAGCACATCAACAATTCAATATTGCTAGGAAAATTAGAAAAATGTGGTTATTTGTCTGCGTCCACGTGTGAACCGGGAGTAGGACGCCGTAAGTGGTAGTAGCGATGCACTCATTCTTTAGTCTGTGTTTGTTGACAAGGTTGTTTATTTAGCTCTAAAGATAATGACTTCAAATATTTTGCCATTGGTAGGAAGCACGTGCAAACATTTCTTCTGATATTGTCACAGTAAAATGCAATGATAGAAAAAAAATAGTGTCAAATGACTTTGAACAAGCCTTTAAAGAACCACAAATAAAATGGATGATATGAAATATCATATGGCATTGTAAATACCATAATACCATAATACCGTAATAATACCATATATGCATAATACATATAATATCATAATACCATTGTAAATAACCAACCCATGTAACGTGGCCCCTAAATTGATCATTGTTCACTCTAAAGTTGGGCTTTTATATGAATGTTAAGTGTACATGTACATCAGACCCCATGTAAGGACTCATGAGTGCATTGCGGCTAGTTGTCATCCATGTGTGAAGAAAGACGCAAGTGCATTGCGGTGAAACTAACAAATGTGGTTGAGACACTTCTAATCAAGTGATGTTGTTGTCTAATGAGGAATCGATTACAGGAGCAACTGTAAAAAGAAGTAACACGTCTTAGCGACGTTGACTCTCGTGAGGGACAGAACTTCTCTACCTTGTAGACCACCTAGTGGATGAACTTATAAATAGTCTCCATAGATAGGTGGTCTTACTGTGGAGGTTCGTTTAGGATGCTTTTGGACAGCTAGAAATCTTGTTACGTATGTAGGGGGGTGGGGCAACGGGAGTGTGGGAAATTAAACAAAGAAAGGAAAAACAATTTCCTCCAAGATGATATTGGAAAAAGTAGAATCTTTATTTTCTTGCATTTCCTTCATAATGAATAGTAATGCCAATGTTTTGCAAGCATGCGCATTGTCATGTTTTACCTTGGGAAGTTGTTAAATGTGATTTTGTATCAATTTATAGCTACAATTTCTTTGTGTCTGTATAAAGTTTTAGAATGCAAACGTTTTATTGAGAATATCAAGAATTTGTATGAACTATTGGAAAGTAATCGTATTACACTCAGTGGAATATTTCAATGCAGGAATATCCTGTCTAACTGTTATTACTGCATTTATATTTTTAAAAGATTATAGTTATATTGATTTTTTCTAGATATGTCAGGCAGTAAATATACAGTATACGACCATCCAAGCGCCCAGGGCTGTTAAAGTGAAATTTTCTGAAACTGGGGACTGGGCTGTTACACGAGAGTGCAGTTACTACATAATTCTTATGGACATGTAAGAAAAAGTGGGGGAGGGCTGTTACTCGAGGGTGGGCACTTGGATGGTTGTATACGGTATGTCCAGCTGCGCATGCGCCATGTGTTCTTGAGCTTTTCTATCTTTTCTCCCCTTAAAGAGGACAACTTATGTGGCAGAAAATCTATAACATTATGTCTTGTACAATAAAACAGAGAACTAAAACGTTGCGATGTGTTATTTGCTATTTACATGGTCGATACCAGCTGTTTGTAGAACTAATATGAAATAGTTCACACCTGGATGGACAAAAAGTCCAAATCTCATATGGAATATTGCCAAATTTACTTTTGAAATTGAGGAGAAAAACATTTTTTTTTCTTCGACTGTGATATATATGTGTGCTTCCGTGGCCGAATGGATAGGGAGCTTGACTCGTGATCAGAAGGTTGTGGGTTCGATTCCCAATCGTGTCCGTTGGTGGGTGTTGAGCAATGTTACCTCTTACAGATTACACACTGCTCTGGGGCACCTACACGTTAATTAGGTACAGATCATTGGATTGAAAGAGTGAATAAGTGATTGTGTGAGTGACTAGCATTGTGCCTGAATGTGCTGCCATTGCAAGTATGAGGGAATGATCAATTGATGGTCAATAAGTCTGCCAATGACATGGTGTAAAATGTAAAGTTGTGAGAGCACTAGATTCATGACTATAAACTACCACATTTACTTTTATATATTTCACATCTATATTTTGTTTTGAAAAATATTTGCCTGCTTAAATGTTAAAAAATATATTTTTCTTCAGTATGTGTACATTGTATCAATTAATCCCCCCACCCCCACCCCTCCCCAACACACACAGTCAAATGACCAGCCCCCTGTAATGAAAGTTGCAATCCTGCGAGCTGATAAAAATACACATACAGTTACGTTAGTAACATTTCTAGACTTGCAACAAGAAACTTTTTGCAAATATGTGTGTAAAGACAATTTCTTTTTTCAATTATTATGTTGTGGGTCGATAAGGTTATGCTGGCAATTACAGTAAATATCTCATTATGATTTTAAAACAAGTAACTAGAGAGTTAACATTTTTAAATGTTGCAATATGGATAGGACAATGAAAAAATATATATGTAAGAGTTTGAATCTCAATTTGAGCATATGCAAGAGTGTTCTGCAAACTCATCTGTATGCTGGACATTTGTGGTTGAGCCAAATAGAATCACAGATGAACATAAGATTGACACTTGAAAACGAAGTATCAAAACCATCAAGCAATTCTCGCCACCCAAATATACTCTTATAAACCACATGAAAACCACGAGTTGATGTCAAACTCACCGTGCGACTTGAACCGTGTGGTAAAAACCGTGGCCTCACAAAAAGCCGTCTGGCTGTTTATTACATTCTGTAACATTGTAGTCTGCTTTAAGCTGCACTGTGGAAAATGGGGCCATAAAAACAGCTGTGGTATTTCTGGGCCGGGTCGAAGGTCAGGTAAGGCCATGCACACGCCACTATTCAGATTGGCGAGGTTTAAATATGGCCTCATCAGCCGCGACAAGACGCATGTATCAATATATGGGCTGCAGATAGCATCGTTGATACAATCGCCGGAATGAATGCAGCTTTTTACGCCCTGATCCTCCAATGTTTGGAGAATACACACTGTGATATGTTCATTTTGGGCAAAAATCGGTCTCAGTTTTTGGCATTTAATGAAATTGATGCGGCTTTTGATAGTGGCAGCGTGATTTGATCTACGCTCGCTTGCTGTGTGTGTTTGTTGATTTGTATTTGGCCAGTTTTTACTCATGAGCGTATTTTGTTACAAAAGAGAATGGGAAAAGTACAATGGAGACAATGGGTCGTCTGTAGCTTTATTAAATCTTATCATTAGCATCAGATGATTTTGAGGGATAGGAGTTATATATTTTGCGCTTTATCACTATCTGACTGACTTTGGGCATTTGATATAACTGACATTATCAAATCGCAATTATTAACATTTTATGTAACAATTTCATCGGTAATCTGCAATCGATTGCAAATGAAGGAAAATTTGAGTTATTTTCAATAGATCATTATTGTTTTGTGTTAAGTCACAATTTGTTAATTGTTACTAACAATTTGCTCAATAACAACTCAATAATCTTTTCTCCAGGGCTGTGAGATTAGACGCCAAATCAGTTATATGATAATTAGTTGTCAGTTAAATAGCAATTATGTAACCTTTGTGTCTAACAAGGACACTCCTAGTTTTAAGAAAAAAAAACAGTTGCGCAATCGCGTGTTTTCTAGTTTTTCAAGCTACGTTTTGGTTAATTTTTATGATTATATCGTCAGGTAGGCTAATGCTATGAATATTATTCTGATAATAGCTCAGGGCTGTTTTATTATTAATTATATATAGTGATAAACACGTAAGAAAATTATATAACAAAGGCACAGAAAGATGGTTGTGATACATAGTTTTTTCATACTTCAGTCAGGGCCCTCCATGAGGTTGAAATATTAAGTATCTTTTCCTTGAGTCCATTTTTAAGACATTTCAAAAAACGCTTGTGTCACTTTTTGTTATGATGTCCTTGTGAACATGTTATATACATGTCAAAACAGCTAAAAATTGGCTGTGGGCCCTTTGTCACTTTTAGCCCATGTAAAGTCCTGATGTTCATATGGAATCATCATGATGTAATAATAAACGTTATGCAAGTTCTCGGAATGATCATTATTTTTAGCAAAAATTTCCTTGTCAATTGTTACCAAGTCAGCAGTTAGCAGAATCATTGTAAACATCATGATAAGCATAGATTTTGTCTCCAACAAGATTGCTACAGCAGTGGGAAGGTTCTCATTGTACATGCAAAAACGTGGAGGCAGCAGGAGCAATAACTGGCTTATAATTGCCAAGAAAAACTCTGAAAATGGGAATACTTTTTCTTGGCAATTCTAATTTGACAGAGAAAATAACAAAAGAATGCTTGTCATATTGTTTAAATACCTTAATTGCCCATGGCATTTTTCATTCAGGGGTTGAGCTTTTATATGAGTGACTTTCAATAGCAATGACTGATTCTGAAATGCACATAATGGAGGACTTGTGTGTGGGATTTCAAAATCACAAAAATTTAGACTGAAAGAGGGATGGGGCACTCTGAGTAACACCACTGGATCAGCCTCTGGATAGAGCGCATTTTTAGTATGATCTTTTTTTATGCTGGGCTGTGAAGTCATATTTGGTCCACAGGAAAGTCATATGCATTGTTTCAAAGTCTACAGTTATAATCACTTGTGAATTGAATGAGTAGCTCAAAATACTTGAGGGCACCTTAAAGTGAACACGAGCCCTTCTGTGGGTGTCTTGAGTAACTCACTTGAGTTTCATGATCGTCTTTGTTCTTGTATGTAGAATTACCATAGTCTGCACCTGCTTCTCAGAAGTCAGCTTTTTAACATGTCACACTGTGACATGTTGACCTTTTCATTATTTGGTAACCTAATGCAGATGTTGGCCTAAATTTGGATACAGTATTTTACAGGCGACATGGAAACCATATACGGTCTGTGCCTGTAAGGTTTTACTGTCCATCGGATGTCATGTTTCACCCGTATATAGCCGCTGTAAAAGAAAACAGACAACCAGTCCAGCTTTTTGTCCCCGTAGAAGGCAAGAGTAAGGTCAACCAGATTGAATGCAAGGTCATCATGATAGTTGCTTCATTCATCTTTCTATAATAAAACGAACTGATGAGAACTTAATGAAAATGGAGCCAGTGGCATTTACTCATAACTTTTCAGTGTAGACATTGAGATATAGAGACTTAAAGATGCCTTGAGATGGGGCTAATATCAATGGAACTTTCATCAAGTCTGGTAATAAGACTAGACACCCTCCAATATATAAAGGCATTTGCGTAGCTGTAATTCTTTTTTAATATGTATTTTATTAGTTGAAAAATGCCACAATACTTTAGTTTTCTTTTTCAATATTTCAATCTTTTTCTAACTATAGTTGTTAATATTGAAATCTAAATCCTTCACATTGTGACTGTTATGTAGATTCCAGAACCCAGAACCCTTGTGTAGGTGAATTTGTTAGTTATGTGGCATGCTTTTATGCGAGTCATTCACACAAGACAATTCTTGCAAGAGAAGAAGCCAATGACAATAATATTAATACGGAAGAAGTTGTATTAACTTAGCTGTGCTATATGCAGGCAACAAGCCTGAACATACAGCAGCAGCTTGAGAGGCCATCGCAAAAGCTGGATCTCAGTTTTTGTGTTGAAGTTTGTAAACTTGTATAAAAAACATGGACAATTCTTTTGATAGGTGAAGATGAAATGTTGAAAACTGGCAAACTGTAGAGTGAATGAATCAAAGCAAATACATGTACAATGGAATTGAACTGATTTGATATTTCTTTATATGATATAACCAAAGCATTAATTAGTCTCTACCAATTGATAATATTTTGTTCATAAGTCTTGAGGTGTGCAGCTTTGATAAGAAAACTTCCCCAAAAGTTAGCCAACCAAAAGCTGGAGAAATACATAGTGTACAGTTTGGCAGACAGTTTCTTTAATTAGTTGAGAACTTTCTCATTGAAACCACTTTTTGTGCACATGCGTTAGTCAAGACCGATCTGGACGTCTCGTTCACAGATAATGATCAGTTTTAGAAGTCATATTCTCTAATGCATTTTTATTGCCATTCAAAAGTGAGTCGCTGCCACAGCAAAGATAAACATTTTATGAAGTTAAAGTTGACAGGAAGAAAATACATTTGAAGCAATCGATCATATTGTAAATGTGGCAGGGGCGAGTTTTTGCCGTTATTATCGTGCTTCTGTGACACTGAAGGATCCAGGGCGGAGTGCGCGGCCCCGATACGGCAGGGCAGAGGCCAAGAGAATCTTCTTGGTTTCTCTCAGCTTCATATTGTAATGCCAATTAGGGGATCTCTAAAAGTTATACATGTTAATATTATTTGGATTCATTGTTTAAAGTGTACTTCTCAAATCCTTCTCTTACAACTATGAAATTTTCACAGAGATCGGATAAGTATTTAGTGGACTTTCTATTGATTGAGTAACTGCCAATCAGCAAGTATGATTAAGTTTGAGTTTGCCTGACATCCACCATCTGGATTCAAACGAAGACATCCAGTGGATTCTCTGATGCCTTGTACTGTCATCGCCTATTGCGCATTGACACTCTATCCCCCATTGTGTGTCCCTCTGTACTCTGCTGCGTTTTTTGCGTCTCATGCATGAGGCAGGTTCATGTCTGCTGCTGGGAGAAAACCCACGATGACGTCATGATGAGAGGATTATCAGATAATCCGCCACTACCACCTCATTGTTGTGCAAAGCCTTAAATGGCTGCTAATTCTTACAGTTTAACCCTTCACTTGCTGAAGTAGTAAATGTTGCAACTATTGCTGACTAGAATAAAGCCTAAAATAAACTAAAATTTCTCAATATGGATGTCTGATTCACCTCGACGCAGTGATTGTCTTATTGAACTTATTCTAACCTATATTCTAGTCTGCAATCATAGATATTGATAATGACTTGCGTGTAAGGGTTAATTGTAACATTTTCGCTCCTCTGTGGCCGTATCATTTGCATGTTTGGTTTTGCACTGTGGTGTAGGTTGATAAGTTGTATTCGTTGAGCTGCAGCATAGAATGCGTAGAGAGATAAAATGTGGACAGAGAATGAAAGTCTCACGTTTCGCCGCCAGTTCGTGCGGATTTGAATTTGATAACACTGTGATGCGCGTGTTGATTTTTTGGCCCTCCGGTTTTACATAAGCATGTTGCTTTTGGCGACTCAATGTTTGTTTTTCAATTGAGACCAAAGAATTGGCTGTGTGAGTTTTGTTTGCAATGGTGTGCGCAATGATATGAATTAGCCTCATGGTTTCTGAAGTACCTAATTTGAACACAGTGAATGTAATTGGGTGAAAAAGTATTTCAATTCTATTCTCACTTTTCTGTCAAGCAATATACAATTATTCATAAAAAGTACTTCAAATCATTGCACAAATGCATGATAGGTGCACACAGATAGATACAACATGTAAGCCTGTTCAAACTAGGAGCCCTGGAATGGTTGATTTAAATTAAAGAATACTCCACAGGGAGTTTATGTTAACTTCAAAAGGTGTTTATATTGCATACGTAATTAATGTACATTTTAAAGCCTTTAAAACATTTTACATTGATGATGCTTGCATAATGATAGTGTCAGACATTTCTGAAAACGAAAGGTGAATCAGCTGTAACAGCCTTAAGTACATTTGTAAAATTGTCACTTTTGTGGCCTGGATTATTCTTTTGACCAATGTTAGTCTCATCTGCTATTAAACGAAAAAGTCAGGGATTGATATTCATAATTGTCAGACTGGGACTTAATGCCATCACCACGCAGTGATATATGATTACATGATAAGTTTAAATCTGCTGGTGTGGATGGGTGTGTCGGGTCACAGGTCGCGACCTACACACGTGTAATGTGCAGTCACATGGTGTAACTGGGTCGCAGAGATATGTCACTGCATAATTGTTTTATTGTTTTTTTTCTTCAATTGGATAATGGTATTAAAGTTCACCACTAGTCACAATGATTATAATCTTTTAACAACATTACATGTGATAACTAATACCATATTGCTGATTTTTAATTAACTTACGTGTAAACCACTAGTCCCCGTCTTTGTGTCTTCAATGGTCACCAATATTTGGTCTTTTAAAAGGGCTGAAGAGCAAGTTAGAATATGACAGGACCTAGTCTCATGAGATATGATAATTGTTAGGCTAACAGGGCGAGGTCTTTCATTGAGCAAGGACGCTTTATCATACATTGACCAGTTATTGCGTTGCTTCAGCAGCTGAAGCAAAAGCCTAGTAATTGTTTCTTTTCTAACTATGTATGTATGTCTGCGGACAATCTAGAGGGTTTACCGATAAACCAATTTCGTTCAAACTTTACACAACTATGAGGTATGGGGCGACACGGAAGTGATTCGATTTTGGGCACTTTATAATTAAAGTGGGCTTTGCAATTTATGAAAGATTTTCAATAATCTTTTATTCTACATGTATATCAGTGCTTATTAAGCTTTGAAATTCTAATTGATTATTATCTGTTACTTGTACTATTGCAACACACAGAGCAATATTACTTTGCTGGATATTGATCATTGATGTAAATTCATTCTGAGGTTTTTTCCTCAAATTCATGAAGTTCTTCATTGTAAAATATACATCGTTTCAGTATACATCTTAATTTCCCATGTCATCATTGTTCTAACATACATGTAGTTCTTTGAACACTTTTGATCTAGTTTATATAGAATATGTTTGAACTGAAAATATCATATTGTTTATGGCTAGTGCTATAATGATATAGGCAAAGATAATACCATGTCAGTGCGATTTGGGCGTGTTTCAAATACTTGGTAATTAATAGATAGCAATCAAAACACACTCTTTCTCTTAACTGTCGTTGAAACAACGCCTAACACCAACTCGCTGGGTTGTATTCAGTATACTTTGGTAACTACTACAGTGCTCCAGGTTGTAGTCTTCAGCGTGTGTTAAGTTTCTGTGTGACAAGATGCAACCATTAGTTGGTAAGGTCGATGTACATCATTTATAACATCCCATCATTTTCTTTTTTCCAAAGGTCTCAGTATAAAGTACACATTAAATCGTCTTTATTTGCAGCCGCAACGTTAACTTCATCATTGTAAATAAGACAGCTTTTTTGTAATTTAAGCATTTACAATTTAGCAGGGAGGTTTTGTGCTTGCTACCAATTGACCCGATTCTAGAAAAGGAGGAAAAACTAGCCCACGTGTAGGTTACTCTTAAAAGCTGGAGTCAGACAGTCCCTAATATTGAAGCTGGATCAGTCCAGTAAATTGTTTGTGGTTACAGAGACAACGGTTTGTCCACAAGTAACCTTTTGATAGTGCAAGTTATGCATAGATATGCAGAGATACTATCCAGAACTTGTTTTTAGATATGAATCTATAAATCGCAAAGTGTTGATGTGAATTTCAATTCACGCAGAGAGGGGGTGGGGGTTTGGGTTGCAGATAAATATAATGCACTCTCATAGTTTGATAATCACTGAACTTGACATTATTAGATGATAACTTCTAGTCTCTGGCTGATGTGATGATGTGTTAATGGTTACGAACCAACTACCACGCATGTCAGGTTAAATTAATCCAAGGATTTCATCAAAAAGCTTATTGTCTGTGAGGTGATCGCAAGCACTGGCAGATCAAGCTTTTTGAAAAGGGGGGACTGCGCACTGAAAGAATCAGAGAATCTCATTGGTTTCGTTTGTCCTAGCATGCAAATAATATATTTTAAAGGGGTAAAGGGTAATGGGTGCAGGAGGCATGCCTGGATCTACCTATAATAACAAGGGAATAATTGCACCCTTGCAGTTACTGTTGGATGCATAATGGGGTGATATAAACAAGCTTCATCGTGCACTTGTGGCTACTACCTCGTAATCACAAACTCCTTTCCTGCATTGGATGCTTCCAAAGGCACTGGTGGATCCAGGTTTTCTAAAATGTCGACTTCACACAAGTAAAGATTTAGTATACCACTTACTTTTTTTATTTTAAAATCCCTATTGACGAATGTATGGGGCATTAATAAAAGTCTATAATTTTCTGTAGCTTGGAGTTTAACATAGTTACTCAGTTTTTCCCACATAATTCTAAATACTGGAAAACCAAATAGATTGCACTGAAATGTGTATCAGATTCCAGAAAGAATCTTAGATAATATATGACTCAGTCTGAACTATGAAGAGACCATAGACCCCGTAAATGCTGGCTGGACTGGAAAATAAAAAGCAACGACCTTGGCAAGTGCACTGACAGTCCTGATGAGTGACCTGGTGCGGGCGCACTCTGTCTGCTGAATTAGGTTCTAGTGAACTCAGTTCAATCCAGGATTCCGTGTAATCCTTATTATCAATTTGATGTTTAAAAACAGTCAGATGAGATGTATATATATATAAATCATGAGTCTCACTTCACGAAACAATATGAAGATTGTACTGACTGCTACAAAAAGGCACATGGATAGAAAAGACTATTTGCCCAAGTAAAACATACATTTATTAAAGCTGAAAATAACAGCTCAAAGAGCAATTTCCATTTGATATGAGCTATACGCATCTTGATATCATTCCTTCATGTGACAAGATGTTTCCTACTAATTGTATGTGTTACCCTGGGTCTTTGAAATACGATATTTGTTGGAATATGAACTTACACCTTGTACCTATAGTTTGAAATGACAACCTTGGCAAACACCGGAAGAACTAATGCTGAAGTTGCTCTTACAGAAGTAATAAATAGGAATTATATCCTTCTGATGAAAAGCTATGAAATAAACGTGTAGATTAACAATGTAAAAATGTAAAAGCCGTTTAGGAAGAATGAGGTGGTAGTTGGAAATTGACTTTCAGTCCAGTAGTAACTTCTTACCGTCCTTGATAAGATTCTTTTTATTTTAACCATTTAAAAGAAGAACTACTAGAAGAATTATTGATGATAAAAGTAGAAATTGAAATTTAATCGGAGCAGGCTGCACGCACCCCAGTTCTATGGCAATATAATGTATAATGCTAAAGAGATGTGCCCCTGGTTTTGCTGGATGGCTGCACAGTATTGGGTTCTGATGAACTTTCACAATAAGTTGCTGCCACACTGGGCATTGTAATAATTTACTCTGATATAGTTTACAAATCATTAAGTCATAAAAGTGCTTTGATGCAGCCTTTGAAGATTAATTATTTTCAATGTATGTACATTTAAAATGCTTTTTGCATTCAACCTACAACCATTGTAGTGGACAATCAAACTATCAAACTAATCTATGATTACAGAAGCATTATAGATATGTTTTGCCCAGGCCAGTTGACGTTTAGTATGAATAGTCACTATGACACAAAGATATATCGTAGGCTCCAGTTCCTGTAGTATATGCACTTTTTACATGTGATAAATGAAATGGTCATGCAACTCTGGTGTCCACTTTACTAAGTGTAATTTATTGAAGGATAGAAGGTTTTCACATGAACAGGTGTCCAATTTGTGGAGGTGTGCACTATACTGAAGGTTCTACACATCCAAGTTCCCTGTACAATAGAACCTCCAATTAAAAGCGCCTTTATACTGAGACCTTTTCTCATGGTCATAACAGATGCTAATCTTCATAAAGAGACCCAACTCTATCAAGACCCCATGACACCAGCCCCCTTTACAGAGTTCTCGTGTAACTTCCTGCACGTGTTATTGCCATGTCTATGCTGCTTTGTGGTGATGCCACGAATCTGCAACAGTCAGGGGAAGAAAGGACAGTAAATCTGGCTGCTGTGGCTACATTAACGTCACAGGCTATTACAGTAAACGGCCGCTGTAGGGAATGAATGTGGGTTTTTAACTTACTGTCTGGGAGAATGTTGTGGTTGAAGGAGTGCATTATGACTTTGTGGGGAACATAGGATTGTCCAAATGACAAGAAACTTACTTTTGACAAGTTTCAATACAATACCGGGGTTTCAATATTTCAAAGTTGTTTCTTTTTTCGTCTTTTTTTTTTTATGTTGGAAGCGTTCTACATTTGTTAGTCATTGTTGCCGCATGGCTTTTAAGTACAATAAGTGTAAATAAAGACCACTTTGATTAAGAGATCAGTTACCACCTCTGTCGCATTTTTCCAAACCCAAGACTCCTTAAAGCGACCACTGTAAACCTCCGTATTAAGACCACCTCTTTATAGGACTACTTAAGTTTAGTCTATCAAGTAGTCCTAATAGACAGGAGGCATGGTGTGTCACATGTAGAAAACATTGTGTTAAAAGGGTTCTCACTATAGATTGATGCATAATTCTACACCGTGTGAAATATGTTATCATCAATGAGTAATCACTAGATTTTACATGCTTTATCTGATTAATTTTAAAATTAGATTTCAAATATGAACATATAAGTTTTATTCTAATGAACATGATACTAAATAGATTTGTCTAGACTGAAAAATCACCTCTTCCAGCTTGAGTTTATAAGATAGCATTTATTTTATCAATTTGCAGCTATTTCACATTCAGCTTATTTTCATTGTTACCATCACACTGGCCATTATAATAATTTACTCTGATAAAGTGGACAAAATCATTAAGTGTACAAAGATGTATTATGCAACCTTTGGAGAATAATTATTTTCCATTACATATGTGTACAGTGGATATTCATAATGTTTATTGAATCTAATCTACCAATTTACAATAGTCAATCAAATTAATCTACAATTACCGATAAAGATTAGGTTTTTCCCAGGCTGGTGGACAGTGTAAATTGCCAATAGATACTGAGACATGGATCCTAATCGGTATTCTCAACCGTGGACATGAGAAAAATACATCCAAAAATAGACCGGAATCATGAGTGCTATTAAGTCAGAACCTATGACTATTTCATAACTGTTCTAAAAGACTGTTTGAAGATAATATAATTGATATAGATCTCATAAAGGTTGTATTAACATACTGTCAAAAAATACATAGAAAACTTGGAAATTAGGGCTACAATGAAATCTGCAAAATCTGAAAACGGCAGATTGACTGTAATACATAAAGTGGCATTGAGTAAGAAATAGGGTCTATTGACATAGAGAAAACCTAACAGGTTTATTAGAAACAACAATTATTAACTAATTGAACAAGTGGAAACCAAACTCAATGAAATTGTTTGTTATTTCAGTACACTAAAACTGTAAATTTAGTAAGTTGTAAAAAGCTAGGTATATTTAATTTATAGTAAACTTTGCTTTTGGGGATGGATAAATGTATCTAGTTGGAACAAAGTGGTAGGCTGCATCGCCACCCATTCCCAACGATCACTGCCCTCACAGAAAGTCAGTGAAGCACCTGGGGTTACGTGATATGGTACGGTACGATGGCATCCCCGGAGAGATCCGATGGGTCTCAACTGGCTGCTCCTTGTGTTCTCTTCCTACCACATGTACATGTATGTGTCAAGCGCCTGGGTTCCAGTTACCCATTGCCCAGACACATGGCAGGACTTTGCACCAGAGCTGACACCCAGTGCCACATGGGACAAACAAATAATTGTTCGTTTGAACAATAGGTGTCTGATTCACTTTGGTTGCATCTGGTAAATGTGGGAAACATTAAATTTTTTGTGTGTTAAAGAAAAAAAATTGAAAGTTTTCTATGGGCAACTGGTCAAGAAAGTTAGTTTTGAGCTTCAGGTACCTTTACATCACGCAATGATGTCCACTTTCAGATTAGCTCAAGAATGACGGTGTTTGAATTGGAGAAAAAAATCATATGCATGGAAGTCAGACATCAATTGTTTCAAGAAAGTGTCTAGTAACACAATGATCGATATCCAAAGGTTTTATCGTACATTATTCTATTTCCCTACAGTTTGTCTCATGCAGAAACTAGAAACTAGCTAGTTTTTGCCTCCTTTGTATGAGCTTGTTTGGTTTAGTGGATATTGCTGTTAGCAGTGTAATTCCATTTATTTCTTAAGTTTGCTTTTAGTCTCAATAGAAAATGGTGAATGTTAAACGTTGACAATGGAAAGCCAAGTCAGTTTGATCTGAATTTCACGATGGATCTTGTTCAATTTTAAGCATCTATTTGGATCAACTGGTTTCACAGAGACTAAATACTTATTTCATCTCGAGTATTTCAATTTCTATTTATTTGACCATTTAAGCGCATCCAACTCTGTGTATGGAGGTTGGTCATGACCTATTGATAAAGGTTTGAGACTATAAGAAGTGATCTTATTGTAGTGGTTGTTTTATAGAGGTGATCTTAATTATAGATTCAATATTAATATCACATCACAAAAAAAAATCACTCCGACGCAAATGCCTTCTTCATGCTCCAAAAGGTTTAACAACCCAGAATTTTGGATGGTCATCTGTTCTAAAGCAAAGAGATTTCTTTGTATAAAGGTCCTCAACGTTAAAACAGCAATCATGTTACCAGGCATTTGGTAGTCAAATCGTTTTGTTATCTATTCGTAACCACTGTGGCAAAATTTAGGCTTGATGATGACATATAGTTGCCCCCAGCAACAACTTCTTCCTGCTTCCGTCACCAGCAGACGACAATTTGCTCGCCACCCCCGCCAACCAACGCATGCATGACCCGCATAGCCGCCTCGCGCATTTTTTCTGTGTCCACCTTTTTAGGTGATTCAATGTATTGAGGCGGGAATAGTCTTTGGGAATGTGACAGAGACTTCAGTGAGACAACAAGGCAATGGATGTAACACAATGATGTGTACACACAAACGTACATCGATCTTCACACTGAATACACTTGCAAACATTTCTTGCATAGTAGCTTGTGTTTTGCATTTACCGTTTTTGTGATGATTGTGTTTGTATAGTATTAAGATTTGAACAGTGAGCATTATGTATTTCTTTACAAGTAATAGTTACGCCATCTACAGTGGACAGTTTATATTTCTTTTCATTTATGGCCCTGTGGTCTTTAATAGTTGTATACAATAAATAACGATTCTTACCACCTTCACATTTCAGCAAGCACCCAACAGCCTACCTCAGTTGGTCCCGCTGTATTCCTCCCCATCACTGAGCGAGCATAAATAGAAGGATACGAGAAAGTTACAGCCAAATATACTCTGTTGCCGGCTGCAGACTTGACCTAGCTTTTTTTGGTCCGTTTTTGTAAAGCAAAACTGGGCAATGTGGGTGCCTGGGAAGGGGTTAGCCTCATAGCCCAGCCTTTTTGCAGAAAGATGGATGTCTGACAAGTTATTGGTCTGTTTGGTCAGACTTACTGTACATCTGTTATATTAGGGGTACTTACAGACTATTAGAAGTTGATTTTTATTCTCACTTGATCCATTGGTATAAGTGGCGTAGTTTTGATAAGAGGGGGAATAAAAAAACTTAGAATGAAGGTACAATTTAAGGTTGTCAAGTCCCTATTTATGCAGATTCTATAGACAATTTTACTTTTTTTTTCCAGATTCAATAATTACGTTGAGCCAGATTTCTGATAAAAGCAACAATTTTTCATGTTTATTTGACAAATACGATAAAGTAGAGTACATGAAATAACATCTTACAAGATATTTTTTTGTGAGTTACAAAGTAGAAGACGCCCATGCTTTCTGTCATGCGTACAACCTCGGTTTTTCCTGCTTCTATATGACTTCCTGTCTCTATTTAGGTGTTTCTCACGTTACTTTGTCATTTAAAATTGGTGAGATATTGGATTTTTTGTAGCATTTTGTTGATAGGAAGTTACTTTGATTGAATCAGGGATTGTTTTTGCTGCTACTGAGAAATTGAATTTAAATGAGATTTGTTTTAGATTTAGTTATTTTATTGTTTTCTTCGAATAGATTATGTAAGCATTACATCGTCCATTGTCCTGGGTCCATTGTACATTGTTTCACAGCATTTCAACTAAATTGTCACCTATGTGGATTGAAATTACCTTTGGATAAAACCCTGTCTGCTTTTTTGGTTAAACTTTGGTCAATTTAGGACTATTAATGATGTATTTCATACTTGATTGATAATAATTGTATCCTTAAATAAAACGAGCTTTAATAAATTGGGAATACAATGAGAAATTTTGATGGTTTTTGTAGTAAATGTGTAGTAGCAAAAATAAAGTCACTTTGACACTTTGTGTGGAAGACTCACCTGTGATTCGAACTTCTCAAACTTGCACAGAAATGTTCTAGCAGTGTTTGGTTCAGTAACTAATAGAAAAGACTAGATGCGATACATGATATTGATCTGAAATTTTTATTGTAACCATAATTACCTATATATGGAACACAATGCAAACAGTGATTCAGTTTATCCCCTAAATATATTTGTAGAAGGTCATGATTTTCATAGTTACATTTTCATATCAAGTGCAAAATATAAACAAATTTTCAGCCATCTGGGACACAAAATATAGTGATTCTGATTACAAAAAAAGCAGTTTCTAGATTATCATGAAATTAAAATAAAAACAGGTCATCACCATAATTAAATAAACATCCTAAAATATAATTGAAATCTATTTTTTTAAATGACATATTATCATTTTTGTGTATCAAACCTAATAGAAAGCATAGATCTTTGCCATTTTTCTCTAACAAAATCCACATCTCTTCTATTCTAGACTCTATTGGTGACAACAGCTCCGGTAATTCTTCTCAATTTCCTTTCATAAAAATTCCTGCAAGTTTCAAACATGATTTTTTTAAAGTGAATTTCAATAAAGTGTTTTCTGTCTATTGCAGATCTGAGTAGTGGTAGCAGGAGCAGCCCTGAGCCCCTCAATCTGAGCACCCATAGATCTTCGTACTCCCCCGAAGGCTACCCCCCGCGCCGTCGCAGCAGTGAAGAGTCCGCCACCCCCAGCCCTCCGTATCTCCCACAGGAGATGATGCGGCATAGCAGCGGCGAACCCTCACCTCCACAAGGGCAAACATCATCTCCGCCGGGCAGGTATGCTGATTTTTATTGTTAATCATAGTGACATTCTGTAATGTAGTCCAATGACATACACTCACCTATTACAAGGTAAATTTTGACACAAAATAAGCATTCGCGTACACATTTTTCTAACGACGATGCATTGTCAATAGGTACAGTGGCAGCCAGACGCCGACTCCTCCTCCGCAGCAAAGGCAGGAGAGCTCAGCGGGCGGCCCCGCCTTATCACCACACATGCCGGGGCCGGCAGGGCTGGCATACCCTGGGGCCTGGATGACTCTACCAGGACACAGGTAACCAGGACGTAGACTAGAACAGTGAATGGAAAATGGAGCAGTATAAATCTTGGATGGAATCAATTTTTGTGGTGTAATAGAATAAAATGGACATATATTTATCTATAAAAACAATAATTTTCTGTAATATAAAATGCATGTGGGTATGTAGATTCAGTAATCTGTGTATAGGGCAGAGCCCTGCTTGCCCTGGGCCGTCCACACCCTCAACTTTGCGTGCTGAATTGTCACTTAAACTGCTGGTGCGGGGGTGGGTTTTAATCCTGAAAATATTTTGAAAATTGCGGCCTTTTTGGAGGCTTAAAATCATGAAGAGAACTCGCAAAGAAACTCAGTTCTATTTGTTAAAAATCTTTAGCATCTTTTCCAGCTTTACAGATTATAATTGCATACGTATCTCTTCTGTCAAAATAGTGCAGTAGACATATTTCATTATATTGTATTTGGAAACAGGAACATGATTGGCTTTATAGTCTTCGTAGTAATTGTTTATCTGGTTTTCAAACTGAATTTGCAGTTCATACAAGATCTTAGGCACACATGTTTCCTTTACAGAAACTCCCTGAGAAGCATTCCTTGTCACTCATTTTGACTATGGGTGGAGTTCATTTATGTAAATGCCAATAACTCTGTTACTGTGGTTAAAATGTGTGATAAATGTATTTACTATAATGTTTAAACATAACTGTAAATATTTAAAAAATATGCTGACTTTTTGCAGTTTGTCCATTAATTAATATCTGTGGGTGAGGGTGCGGGCTCAATTTTTATTCAACATGCAGGCACATGTTTCACATTAAACATACAAGGTTGGTGTGGGTACAAACTTATCACCTACGCAAGGCCCTGGACTAGGGACTGTGTTGTTTCTTAGGGCTGTATACTAGTATTAGACATGCTTTGGTCCACTTCAGTACCAGGCATAGTAAGCCAACTAGAGGCACTTCGAGCTTAGATTCCATGCTGAGTGGACATAGGGCCTTCCCACGTTGATATGTTAGGAAGTGTTAGGGTGAGCTGTTTTTCTAATCCTACTTTCTTTCAGACCGAGACCTAGGGATTAGTACTCTTTCTTTTTAGCTGAAGCCCACTCCAGATGTCCACTCCTCCGGGTGTGACTTATAGGTGCCGCTACCAACAGAGATGATTGACATCACAAGAACATCGCATGGATAACACATGGAAATTTTGCAGGGTGAGTTTTCATTGCGCAAGTTCGTCCCGTACAAGCGGATGACCTTGTAAAGTGAAAACTGGGGGAAAGTGTGACAAAAATCCTTAAAACATTTTGCATTGCAGACGTATATAGCCATGATATATGATGATGAGGCAATAGGCCCATGCTTAGAAAGCACCTGCAATCCAATATCACAGGTCACAGTACTATAAGCTGCTATGCTTCATGACACCTGCTGTAAATGCTATCAACCCAAAAATATTTTGTATGCAGACGGGATTGTTGTGCATAGATAGAAGCACATTTGTGTCATTAGTACAAAAGCGAACACCTTAAATTAATTAAGGTTACACTTTGTGACAATGTTAGGAGACTTTTTCCTGCTTTAATGTTTTAATGGCAAAGTAAACATGGCTGTGAAAGTAAACTCTCTCTCTGAGCACTTTTGATACAGTTCACAGTCTCCCATTTAGTCACTAGTCTGCTCATCCAGACTAGTAGAAATTGGGGAGGACTAGTGCTGAATTAAATTCATTGGTCCTGCATACGCGCAGCTGCTGAGCCAAAACACGTTTGGTACCGGTAACTTGTCAAGACAAGTAACTTTTGGGGAGGACTAGTACCTTTTTAGCTCACCTGTCGTCGGAGACATGGTCAGCTTTTGTGATCACCTTTCCTTCATCGTCCGTCCATCCATTAACAATTCATATTTGCACAATAGTTTATTTTTTATTCAATTTTCGTCTCAGTTTCACAGAGGTTGTATGCCTATATGTCTATGATCATAATTCCAAAGTTGATACATGTCCCCGGTGGTAAAATTGACCCCGCCCCAGGAGTCTATCAAACCTTTTTTGTGTAAAACATTAACATAGTCTGAGTCACAACAACCCCAAGTTTACAGTCAGTCTGTTAGTCATAATGCACACTGCATTTATTTTGGTCTGGTGAGGAGTCACAGTGCAACCTTGTCTCTTTTTTGCTAAAAATAAAACATGGAGACAGGTGAGCGATTTTAGGCTATCTACAGCCTCTTGTATAGTTACTAGTCCTGCTGAAGAGTAACTAGTGGGGCCTTAACTGGGAGACTGGTTCACACCTGATATCTGGTCAAATCTGGCGTGGAGGTTGTGCGCCAGACTGAGTATCCTGAAGCTTGTTATTAAATTAAGATAATTTTAGAATTTTTGTAGTTCTTTTTGCATAAATGCTTTCATTCATACCTTGATCTAACCAATATTTTTGTAAATGTAAATGTAAATGTCTGGTTTATAGTCTTGATCCAAGTTTTGATCTCACGACTTTACAATTTACACCAAGTCATTGGCCCATTTATTGATCTTCAGTTGATCATTTCTCATATGCTTGCATCGGCAGCACATTCAGCGCACAATGCTTATCACTCACACAATCACTCACGCACTCTTTCAACCCAATGACCTGTACCTAATTAACGTGTAGTGGCACCTGTACCTAATTAACGTGTAGTGGCACGGAGCAGTGTGCAACTGTTTAGGGATGAGTTTGATCAACACCCACCACCAGACCAGACTGGGAATCGAACCCATCACCTTCTGGTCACGAGTCCAACTCCCTAACCACTCGGCTACAGAAGCACACATTCCATTTTTCATTTCCTAATCATGTTTATCACCACCAAATTTAAATCATAACCATGACGTTTGATCCTACATTTCAGGCTGCCTCCGCCAACCCAGCCACTGTGGGACCAACCTCAACTATACAAGAAGCCCCTGGTGTACCCACCTCTACCTAGTGAGGGTTCGCCCCATCTAAGCGGCCCCGCTGACCCACAGCCTCCCCATACAGCCTCCCAGGAGGAGGAGTGGGTCTCCACATTCACCCACTCCCCCGAGGGGCCCCCCCATCGCCATAGCAGCAGTGAAGAGTCACCCTCCCCCAGCCCTCCGTATCTCCCACAGGAGATGATGCGGCATAGCAGCGGCGAACCCTCACCTCCACAAGGGCAAACAACCTCCTCCCCGGGCAGGTATGCCGTTTTTTTATTGTTAATCAAAGTGACATTCTGTTATGTAGTCCAATGACATACACAGTTGTGATCAATAACATGGTAAGAAAACGTTGTAAAAACGAATATGTGCAAATCACTTCAGTATACAACTCACCAAAATGTCCTGTTATGAGGCAAATGGGAAAAAGACAAATATAAGTCGTAATTTTTACTAATTGTTGTCTGTTATCCAATTAATGATCAATAATTATTTGTTGTGCGGCAGAGCATATGGAGAAAAAAAGCCACTCGTTGCATGACGATATTCAAAAGATCAATCGATTATCATTTGCTAGTCCGTGAACGAGCGACTAACTGATAGTCCAATCGTTGCAGTACTAATAGTAACCACCAATCACTATGTTAATAGAGCATAATATGGGCAATTAAAACAAGAATGTTAAGTTCTTTGGCCTGTTTCAGCAGTTTTAAGTAACAAGTAACACTACCTTTAGTTTTAAATTGATGTTCATTGCACATTTAATCATATTACTGTTTTAATTTACAAGTGTTGAGTTCTAAAAATAATATTTTTGAACTTTAAACAACACTAGCAAAACTGGTTTAGTTTGAATGGCTAACTGTCTGACAATCTCAAATATATGGTAGATTTGAAAAACAATTTTTTTTTTTTACTCTATGGAAAGGAAACACACAATTGCATCAATATGGCAGCTTTGAAATGGAAATATTTAATTTTTCACTATATGGAAATATTCTTCTCCGTTTATTGATTAGATTGATGTATTAATGTGACATGGTATAGTCCGTAAGGACTTATCAGTCACCTATATAAAATCATATTTATGAGGCGAATAGAAAATTTATACACACGGGACCAAATAAGGAGGTTCGGATAATCTGGATCTATGAACAGTCGAAAGCTGGATAGTCGGACCTTTACTGAATGTTGTGTTGTAGCAAAAAAATGAAAAATAAAAACAATCCTGCAGAATTATAATAATAGACAATTGGTCCATCTTTTCATAATGAAGACATCTAGAAAAATGATAAAAGAATAAGTATACTTCCATTATTATTCAATTAAGCGATACCATAATGACATATTCACAAAGGGAAAACTTTACGAGATGTAGCATTCGCGTACACATTTTTCTAACGACGATGCATTGTCAATAGGTACAGTGGCAGCCAGACGCCGACTCCTCCTCCGCAGCAAAGGCAGGAGAACTCAGCGGGCGGCCCTGCCTTATCACCACACATGCCGGGGCCGGCAGGGCTGGCATACCCCGGGGCCTGGATGACTCTACCAGGACACAGGTAACCAGGACATAGTGAATGGAAAATGGAGCAGTATAAATTTTGGATGGGATCAATTTCTTTTAGGGGAAAAGTTATTGACTTCAATTACTCATAATGTCCTGTTCAAAGTTAATCATTGAATCAAGATAATTTTAGAATTTTTGTTTTTCTAGTTTTTGTATATTTTGCATATTGCTTTCATTGATATGTTGATCTTTTCTTCTCTTAATTTTGTTTATTTAATTATCACCATCAAACTAAAATCATTACCATGACCTTTGATCCTACATTACAGACTGCTTCCCCCGCAAACCCAGCCACTGTGGGACCAACCTCCACCATACAAGAAGCCCCTGGTGTACCCGCCTCATCCTAGTGGGGGTTCGCCCCCTCTAAGCAGCCCTGAATGCCCACAGCCTCCTCATACAGCCTCCCAGGGGGAGGAGTGGGTCCCTGCACCCACACACTCCCCCGAAGGGCTCCCACATCACTGGTCACCAATGGTGTACCCTCCAAGCGCCTCCGCAGCCCAGCAAAAATGACACTATGGATATTTAAAATTTGGAAAATGAACTCCTTGATTACAATTACAATTTTACCTGATTCCGCTTGTGGTCCATGTGCCTTTGTTGATAAATAATAGACTAGACTATTTGGAGAAAAAAAAAAATTAATATTCAATTTTTTTAGCCATTTTAGAGGTAACCATATTTTCGCCCCTATTTATGTGAATACTCATGATGTAGTCAGAATATTTGAAAATGGTCAACAAAAATTCATACTTTCTCCACATTAGTTTATGGCATACAACTTACGTTTTTAGATACGTTTTCTGCACTTTCTACATTCAAGATATATGTGAGACATACCTACATTATACTATAATTACTTTTATGTGGCAGAAATGTATAAATGTAAATAAACACGATTAAACTGAAGTTTGTTATCAAATTTGTTTGAGTTTATTATGATAAGGAGAGGTTGAATTTTGACATTGTACGGAAAAAATAAAACTTATTACATTTTTAGGATTTGACACCTCTAAATCTGTTTAGAATAACAATGCATTCTTTTGGAAAAGTTTGTGGATAAAGAAAGAACAGGGTTCCCTATAGTTCCCATATGGCTGTTGTGCATAGGACGACTGTTCAAGCCTGATGCATCACAGGACATTCATCCAATACATAAAGCTACATTATGTGGGGAGGGAACCACATTCTCTCTATTTATCATATTTTTAAAATTAAAGTATTGAAATAATGACCATGACATCAATCGGTAGACATGAATATGCACAACAAATTTGTGCAAATGCAAATCACACAAGTCATTCATTACAATTGACCATGTCTATACTGTATACAAACTTGTGTCTGTCTTAATGTGTATGCAAGTGTTAGTATAACAAAATTGTAAGGAAAAAAATGTTTCGATGTCTCTTGTGCATAAGCTTAAGTGTTAAAAGATTTTGTAGTCATATGTTTACCTTGTAAGTACATTCTCAATGATCAGAATATATCTATCGCCGCATGAGATTGTTCTTCACTGAGGTTCAGATAGCATAATTTGTTTTCCATTTCATTAATTGAAATGTAATTGTATTCCTTTCTGATTATTGCCCTGTAGCAGGATAATGGAATGAAACTTTTTAAAGATTTTTTCGTAAGTTTAATACCAGCATTATTGGAATGAAGATTTTCATTGAAAATATATTTTTATTACACAAGTAATTCTATATTTTTCATCATTACTGCCATATGGTAAACAAAATTCTAACATTATACACAAATATCAATACACCTTAATGAGACCATTATGCAACTTTTATATACATTTAACATCTAACTGGCATACTCTTAACAGTCTATATCCAGTTATACATATTGCATTGTACGAGTTACGAAGTAACGAGAAGTTATGGAACTATGGATTTGTTGAGATGAATTGATAGTTACATGCCTCTTTTTTAATTTCACTTGATTAACTTTGCAATATGTTTGATTAATTTTGTTGTCGAAATGAAATCCATTTATGTAACATTTGAATCAGAAAACCACTCATTTGAAAAAACAGCATCTGTCTACATCACATAGTTGGGTAATAGCGGACACTTAATTAGGATATGTGTTGTGTCATTTTCTATCGTTTATTAATGTGTCATAAATAATACCAGGTATAGGTATGTAATTGATGATAAATTTATATATACTATTTTCAACTCTCATGCAAATGTGCTGTCTACTGCATATATGTTCCTAGTAAAATGGAGTAAAAGAAATGCGTCCATCATTATTGCCCCAGGTCAACAAATCTCGAGTTGCTGAACTTCGCATTAATTTGTAACTCTTTTTACAATTTCTTTTAATAACGTTGCAAACGACTGCATTTAGATGAACAAAAAATATATACAATTGGAACACCTGGACACTGGACACTATGAATACAGAACATTTCTTTATGCATTACATTTTTATTTCTCCCCTATTAACTAGTAAAAATAAATGTCAATTTAAAACAGTGCTCAGACACTTCATTTATTTTTTATATATAAATGCAAGCGTTACTTAGATGCATCCTTAACTTTGGTTAAAATCAATAAAATCACAAGTACATGTACAATATGAAAATAATAACAAATGGTCAATAATATGACAAAATCATTCATTTGTGTTAGCATAAATCCAGTTAGCCAATCCCCATGAACTGTTTGGTTGAAAAATCCCATACAAACTGACCTAGTCAAATATCTATATACACACACATTTACCAGTATATATGAAAATCATACTTATTTGCAGATACAATTTCACAAAGCAAGGAAAAATAGGCATACATGTATGTGACGTGTCAATTCACGTGTTTTTGCCAAAGCTAAATTATGTGCTGTGTCCTGGTGCATGGTTTGTACAGGCCTGGGTTATAAAGCTTGCTCAGAATGTTTCTTTTTTTTTTCTCAAAATTTGGATTTTTGATAAGGAGTATAATATGTACTCAAAATTTAACTTAAATTAAAATAAAATAAAATAATTTTCTTTTGATAGTTTATTTTGGACATATAGCAGTAAATTAGTAACAAAAAAAAATTGAAACCATATGCTACGTACCAGAAACTCATAAGAGCACTTATGGGTTTCTGTATGTACCTAATCAACAGAGCACTGCTCAGAAAGCATGTAGCTCATTGAGCATGATGTGTGGCATGTCAGCGCTGCGTGGGCGTGGCGGGGGGCGGGCGGCCAGCGTGGTGCGGAGGGCGGCTGAGGCGCGGGCAAGGCCGCGAGACACCGGCGACGCGGGCGGCGGCGTCTGCACCACCACCTGCCACGAAAGCAGCGATAATGGCAAATTGCCGACAAAAGCCTACTTCATGAGTTGAAGATATCAAGTCGCGCAAACTCAATTATAGCTTATGAATAGTTTAAAACTTGACTGATTGTTCTATGCACTGTTAATGTATGTAAGAAGTATGTATGGAGACCTTTGATATATTCTCGTGGCAATGCAGAAAGCCTAGCAGCAAAAATCTCAGCGTCTTCAAACATCTGTAAAATCTTATGATGTGTGACAGATCTTGATATAAATCTTAGTGGTTACAGGTACAGATGTTAAAAATGTACATTCAGTGGAACTTAACATTTAAGAAACTTTCAGCCATAATAATACTGATAAGTCATGCACTGAAGTTATATACCGGTACTGACCGGCACGCTGCTGGTGGCTGACCCGCCGGGGTCGTGGCTGCTGCTGGCTGCTGCACCGTCCTCAAACACATGCTCACTCACAGCCGTCTCCCTGCAAAAAACACCGCACATGATGTACATCTGGTTAAAACTATCACCTTTTTAAAGGTTATGCTCAGTGGCTGAGCGAGAATGCTTTGAGTGAAGCAGCATGATGTGTTTTGTATATTTTGATAATTTGTTTCTCTTAGACCGTACTAAGAGAAAATCTAGAACAATTTAAAGAACCCCTCTTGAGATGCCAGCTATAAAACCTTCAACATGTAGGTGGGAAATGTACACCGAATGATTTTTGTCACACACATAACTTCAGGGTAGATGTAGGAAGTCCCCTATCTCTGCAATTTTAAACAGGACGTCTAACATTGAAACAAAGTGAACGCATCAGCTGATACGTATGGCAAAAATTATTCGATTATGTAATTTCCCAACATAAATCTTATGCTGCATTCGCCTGCTTCTTCCAAACTTGTAAGATAAATTCAGATTATTCTGTATGAATTATTAACAGTCAAGCCAATAAATGGCAACTGAACGAATGCCTTTTTCAATTCCCAATTACTCAAAAATAAAAACATGAGTTAAGAACAGAAGGTTAGCCATAGTAAATTTTAATCCACTTGCAAAAGTCATCCTCAACCACATTCTTGTTCAAAAGGTTTAATGATAATATATATATATATATAACATTCAATTTGCTTTTCAAAGTCAATAAAATGATAATTTTCCTGGCACTTACCGCGCACGTCCCCAAGTGTACGTGTAAGCGGACACCATAATCACTGAGATCAGTGCTAGTGCAGCGAGTGCAACTGGCCCATGGTAGGTTTCATTAGGTTCTGGCCGGCTGGTCAAGCGGCCGGTCGGTACTGCTCCAGGCTCCTCCGCGGTGCTGCCTCCTCCACCGCCGTGCTCCACCTTGCGCGCCTGCTTAATGGCATTGGCCTTGGGGAGCACCTCGGCGCGCCGACCAGCTAGCTCACCCTCCCTTCCTCTTGGCCGCTCCCTGCCAGCGTCTGTCCTCCTGCCCAGCTCGCCTTGATATTCCGGATCCAATCGGGAGATATGTTCATGTCTCGATAGCAACTTGTATTCACGATTTTCGGGGGTGTTTTCAACTTCTCTGCTCAATCCATGCCGCGCCATTTCTCCGGCACCACCGCGCACTATCTCAACAGGCAATGGCAGCTGAGTGGTTTCTGGCTGTGCCTTTTCTCTGACCACACCATGCACCATCTCTGCAGGCAATGGCGGTGAAGTGACTTTTGAACCCTTTCCTGTATCCCCGACACTGCGCACAATGTCAGCTGGCAGTGGCACATCAGCAAGTTTAGCAGCCAGCCTTTTTGGCTTAGTCTCTGTCTTTGTGTTATTATCTTTCCAGTCGGACAAAAAACTCTCAAAGTCATCCACTAAAACGAGCTGGTCTACTGCTGGCTCAGTGGTATTATTGCCACCATCATTTGACTGGACATTTTCAAAATCAGTCTTGAGGGCTTGCTGGTTTCTTCTGGCCGCTTTTTGTTCCAATTGTCGGCGTTGGCGTTGGTGCCGGCGTCGTCGTCTTCGATACAGACAGCGTCCGGAGCTGCGGTCACACTCCGGGCAGTTGGCAGCGCATTGTTCAAGGCAATCATGACCCCAGTAGCCGGCCATGCAGGTGGGCAGGCAGGCGCCATCCAGTTTGTTGCAGCCGAGGGCCCGGCACTCAGTAGGGCAGCGGCCGCCACACTTGGTGCCCCACCAGCCAGACAGGCATCGCTCACACGTGCCGTCAAGCTGGACGCATGAGGACGGCACGCAGCTGGCAGCACACTGCTTCCGGCAATAGACGCCGTGGTATCCGGGCTGGCAGGCGCCACATTTCCCCGCTTCGAGCTTCGCACGTGCCGGTGCACACGCTCCGCAGCGCTGGTCGCACAATGTGCGTGACAAGGAGGTGCCGTACCAGCCGTCGAGGCAGCGCGCGCACATGCCATATTCCTGGTGGGACAAAGCAACATGGTTAGGAGGCAGATTTTTTGTTTTACCAATATGAACATCAGCTGATAAACCTGCAAAATAATCTTTTCATTGGCGGTAAAAAGGTGCTACATGTAATCAGTGTCATGAGAATGTAAATGTATGGAATCAATAAATGATAATTATAGACATACGGCATCAAATAATTCAGAAAATTTCTATACATGTGATAAGGTTTGATAGAGTGAGCTTGAGATTTCCTTTGGTATGCGATTTGTGATGCATTTGTGACCAGAAAAGAGTAAACACATAATCAGTTTAAGCTATTGAGACATTTTTATCAAGAAATTTAAATGTGTCTATATACATACAGTTTAGACCCATTTAGTTCGAACTTGGATAAGTCAAATCTATGGACAAATAAAACAAATAGCCATTTCTCTTCATGCTTCATTACATCATAAACCACTGCGATATTTACTAGTCATCTAACACATACATGAGAGTGGGACTCGATGTAAAACCCTGAAATACTGCGTACAAGAACTAATATTGGGCGAAGCCTATCTGTTATCTATTACCACCCATGGTGGAAACCCCTGAAATCAGGGAAAACCCATGGTGGAAATCCCTGAAATCAGGGAAAACCCTGAAAACTCTCATGCATGCTAACAGAATCCATCGAAAACTAAGTACTCCCTTCAAGTTCAACTGGGTCTCTTTATAAGAAAGTAATGACAAGACTATTACATCACACTCTGCGCAACCATCTCCTCCACACTGATTAATGCAGGCGCCGTCCCGGAATGAGCGTGACTGGCATCCAGCGGTGCAGCTGTTGTCACCGTACTGGGTACACATGTCCTTGCCTGGTGGTGGCTCTGCGCAGTGGCCACAAGGCATCGTGCAGAAGTGGCCCGCGTAGCCTCTAACACACCTGGTACAAGGTAACAAGCAATACGATTTCACTTTAATGTTGTTTTCAATGGTACAAACAAGAAAAATGGGGGAAAAAAACAGATGCTAAGAAATTTACAAAATGGTATTGAAGGGTTGATAAAGGGTAAGAGGCCACACCATAGCGACCATACCTGTCTAAGTGTGCATCATAGCAAGATGATTCTGAAATTCAGATATTGGGATTATGTGTTCCACATTCATTTGGCAGTTCCCCAGATAACTTTTTAGCTTTAGTATTGTAAAAAAGATACTAGTCCTACAAAAGTTTTACTTGTCCTACATGTTCTACACCTTATGGCTTTGACAATTGGTAGTCTGGAGGAGGTATTGTTTGGCACCCATGTCCAAATCCCCTCCAGAATCTGGACCTGAATACAAAGCTTATTTATCAGCCACTCATGTCTTGTAGTAGTCATAATTCAAGCCCCTGCCCATACTGTAAACAGATTGTTAGGTCAACTTTTTCAACTTTTTTTAAGTATTTTACCATTGTCGCTGTTTTTTTGCAACAAATATAAGGAGCATAGCACGAATAGTTAACTACTATTTAATAACGCTTAATTGTCTTTTAATTAACATAACTTCCTTTCATTCAGAAAGTTGCTGTAACTTTTAAAGATTTTTTTCTTCACTTTAGCACAATCCTTTGTCTATCTAAATGATTTCTAATGTTTAGTGATGCCAGACACAAATAAAGCATAATCATTATCCAAAAATTTATCATATGCACAGCTACAATTGTAATTCAAACAGTATCTATACAAATAATTTTCCATCTATACCATATGGAAATAGCATCAAAATTCACCATGAAATACAACTACATACAATGTATACCCATATTCAAAATCCCAATTTTGCTATCTCAAACTTAAACTTAAATTGTGTACTTGAACAAGAAAAATAAAAGTGTTAATTCTACTAAAAATGTTCTATTCAACGTTTTCTTGTTCCATTCACAAATTTTCATTTTAATGTGTGTATAGGGATCCAGATAGGTGAGGGTTAAGGAATGTTCACAAATGATGTCATCAAAAAAAAGGTTTGTCGGAGAATGATGAAGACTGATGGTTCCGGGGTTCCAGAAGAAATTCAAGTCATTAATTCATTAACAAGCTTACCCACATAACGCACGCAGCATCAGAGACAAACGCACAGCAGCAATTTTGTACACAGGCATTGAAAAACACAATGCAATCGGCTAAAGCATTGGAAACACACGCAGCAACAGAGCAACATAACACGAAGAAACAACGCACGCAGCATTTCTAAACCCGTGAGTCAGACACACGCAGCAACAGTGAAACATAACGCACGCAGCAACAATGAACCGGAAGTTCACAGTAAATAAAAAAACAATCAGTTTCATTAGTTTTTTGATGGTAAGTCAGTTTTCTCGTCAATACTGATGAAAGCAAGTGCACGAAGAACAAATAAACCTGTAAAACGTGATTTCCCATAAAGTGGTACACTCAAAATGCGTGAAAGTGCCCCAGAAATGTGATTGCAGGCGAATTCCCAAAATAAAAAAAAATAAAAACAGTGCCACACCCCCTCTCGCATAATTATATATAGATGAGGTGGGAGGTAAAGGTGTAGGCTACCCATCCTCATCTATTTTGGGCTTATTATTCTAATCACAAGTTTTTTAAAATAACCCGTCATACCAAGACCCACATTTTTTTTTGAAAACTATTTGTGGCCTCAGCCAATGAAAACATTGTATAATTTTAGGTTCAGCCAAGTTAATGTACAATCTTATATTACAGCGAAGTAAAACAAAGGCAAGGAGGGGGGTGGGGAGTGAAAGATGAAACATGATGACAAGATGACCGCAAGAGGAGTGGGGGGAGTGAGGGTCAGAAATGTCCTAAAATGTGATGACGTCATTTGTGAACAATCTCTCTGAGCTTTTTTTTTTTTTATTTTATTTTTTTTATTTTTTTATTAAATCACTTTCTACAATTAAAAACAAAACATTATTAGCACTATGAAATTAAAACAAAACATATAGTAAGTGCACTCATTTCGTTATCATTTTAGTAAAGAGAATACATTATTTATATAAAAAAAGTAATAGTTTCATGTCTAAATTTCTTACAATCATAAAATATGATGATACATATTTCTTAATGCTGGCTATTATATTTTCTGTTCTTAAAACCTTTTTGTAGAATTTACAATTGGAATTTTCTTTGAAAATAGCAAATGCAATGATTGATGAAATAAAATTATGTGCAAATATCTTATCTGTAACTGTGTACTCTATATAACCACATACAATAGTCTTCCATTTTACATTAAAATCTAAAATATTACTTATTTTAAACCATATTTGTGATACATGAGAACATTCATATAACATATGTTTAATAGACTCAACTGCTTTACACATATCACAATTTTTTGATATATTTGTTTTCCACCTGTGTAAAGATTTCCCACATGGAAGAATATTATTTAATATTTTAAAGTTAAAAATACTTAGATCATTAAAACCCTTAAAACACAATTTTTGTTCATAAATACATGTACAATTTCTATTATTATTTTCAAATTTAAACTCATCAGAATAAAAAGACTCCATATGTGATCTTTCAAGGGTCTTTTTAACCTAACAACCTGTAGAAAAAATTGCTCTTTTTGTATCTGATATCTTGCAATTTGTTTTCCACCAATACACAATATGAATTCCTTATTTTAACATCTTTTCCCATACTAGGGTTTACATTTTTAATTCTTTTTAATACATATGTCTTTATTACAAACATCTCTTGTATTATATTGGTTCTAACTACAATCATATCATACATATCATTTTCATCTATATAATTACCATTTGCATTTATGAGATCTTTTTACATACATAATATTTTGTTTCACCCAGTTCTTAAAATATAAATTACTATTTTTTTTAACTTTAAAGTGATCATTTCCCCATATAGGCTGTTCGATTAGCTCATGGGGGGTGAGTTTACAAAAAGGCTTGATATATTTTGATTTAAAAAAGCATTGTAAAACTTCTTGATAAAACCTTGGAAAAGCCTTAAGAATAGGGAAGTTTGAAATTTTGGACACACTCATTTTTATAATGTATTCTAATGGCAACCCAATGTATTGAGCCTTCATGTGAAACATATCTGACCATTTCCCCGGAATAGTGAGTAATTTTGTTACCCATGATGCTTTTATAGATTCTATGAAAGCATCAACATTAATCATATTTAAACCTCCATCTTTAATTGAATTACTTAGCTTTTGTAATATTTGACATACCCTGATGTACAGACGCCCGACTGAATGTGACATATGCCGCCGCGACAATTTGGAGGGCATGTGACCTGACATTGAGTGCCGAACCAGCCTGGCTGGCATGAGAGGCACCGGCCTGTCTGCTGATCACAGCCCGTACTGGCGCAGTTCTTTGGACATGGACCGCAGCCCACCCCCTGGCATAAAGAAAAATTATTTGCAAGAAGTATGAGGGGTCTTTGGGTCTCCATGATTAATTGAAAGCTGTATTTATAGTAAATAATTAAAAAAATGCAAGATATAATAATGGTCAGATTTGTTGAATTGTTTTTCAAATTCATAGCTTTTACTGAGTCACTCCAATTGATATTAGATAAACATAAAATAAGCATGACAAATTAAAATATAATTAGCTTACAGTTATACCACGTTCACACCAATGGTGCATCGATGGCGCTTTAAAGCGGCGTGCAATGTGGCACCATAGTATCAAAGCTTGATTAGAACGTCGGGGTCGTATATGTCTTGCGAAAGCTTAGAGTATAGCGGGACATTCGGCAGGAGCACCAAAACTTTTTAAACTGTTTAAACAATTTGGAAGCTCTGTCACGAAGTTATGAAAGCACCGATAGCGTATTAAAACTTAAAACAAAACATAACTACTAACAGGGCTCAACAAAGCTTGAATCAAATTAAGTGTAGGAAATCTTATCAGAGCGTAGTTCAAAGCAGGGGCCCCAGTCTGTAGTAGCTATGGGTCAAAAAGCAGCATATAAGCCTCGGGATAAAAGCGACGATCTGGGCATTTTCCTATGTATATCAGAGCTTAGCAGAGCCTAGCAATGCACAACAAAGATTGATAATCGTGACAGTGCCTGATTCAAAGCGTCATAATCGCGTCTAAGCATAAGAAATCTTATCAAAGCCTCATAAAAGTGGGATCAAAGCATAAGGAACCTGAACAAGTAGGGAAATAATTCATCCCCCAAAGAGGCAACCGATTCGTATCATAGCATACCATGCCTTTTCAGACAAGCAAAAATGACGGCGATTTCCTAACGGATTTAAAGCGCGGGATCCGCCGTCGGTGTGAACTGGGTATTAGTCTTTTAACTGATAGGAACATGGAGAAAATGCTCTCATTTTGAAATACTTACCCGGTAAGTAGGAATTAGTAGTAGGAAAGCATATTTACCTTTTTTTTTCTTCTACAATAGATATGAATCAAAGTATGGGCACTAAGTAGTATCCACTAGTAGAGTACACAACTGGAGTAGTGCACACTGCACACCCATCCCATATATTTTTATGCCTAAACCATCACAGCACAGCTATTGATGAACCAACAATATTATTTGAGTTGTCAAAATAAAGCTACTCATGATCTAGGGTGTATTTTGTTGTACCAAACCCGTGTGTATATATGGCGATGATGAACACTGTTTGCATAATGTTTATTTAGATCTTACTAGAAATTTTCTTTTTCCACTTTGACCCTGGGAACACAATTGTTTTCATGTTAGTAATATTATTTGGTACTTGTTTGTAACCTACTTCTTCAAAATAAAAACACATGGGATATGGGATGGGTGGGGGAAGGGTGTGCATTGGTCTCAATGGATGAAAGATACATATTTTTTGGTAGATAAGATCACTTCCATGAAAATTGTTTGCTCAATTGCAGTATAATCATACTGCGATTTGTGGAACATGTCGCAACCTATCACTGTGCAAGCATCTATAAATCAAAGGGTTAGAAAATGATGTGTCATATATAACATACAAATAACCTTGCAATAGTATCCAATAGGGCAGTTGCAGATGGCATGTAGCAAATCGACGCCCTGTGAGAGACACACCATCAACCACAGCAGCAGCATCCCGCTATATTAGGTTCCAGAATTCCTTTACAACAAAAGGAACTAACTATGTCAACGATACTGATTGGTATCGTCAAGTCTCAAGATTGACAAGAACTCCACGGACATTAGCCATTACACTTTGTCTTAGCTGCCATTTATTTTCGTTTTAACAGGTAGATTTGGGGTTCAAATTAGTTATGTTCTCTTGGTGGTATTTTGTCATACTATAAAATCCGGCATCATTGATTGGATAGCCACTGGTATTTCAAGTTCATTAGAACTAGATTCTAAAATCTGAAGTTTAAACTATTTCGCGTTTCAATCTATTCTTCAGTATTTTCTGAGAAACCCTTATGTTTATGACGCTATTAGATCTAGCAGTACTTTACGTTCGACGTATTCTGTTCAGTGCGCATGATATTTGCGCCTTTTGGAATTTCTGAAGTCAAACTATAGTGAAGCATTTACATAATCAATGTTCTTTACGTTTAATCAAATAACAAATATAGAAAAACAATATTTTACAAAAAATAATGAAATCACGGGAAAAATATACTAATTGAAGTTTGTTTAGATCTAGATTATTTTTAAAAGGGCACTAGAGTCAAATATATATGCATTACATAGCCAGATCCAGGTTTTCGGAAGGGGGGGCGCACTTAAGAAAAAGGGGGCGCACTTAAAAAATGAAGGGGGGGGGCGCATCGGATCTGTTTAACGTTTTTTTTTTTTTTTTTTTGAAAAATAAAGAAAAAAAACGAAATAGATCTGAAAACAAACTATTAGAGCTTGACTCATCCTTCTATATTCGGGCTTATTACTTTTTGGAAATAATATACCATGAATATCGGACTTTGAAGGCTGTGTGGAAAGGCGTGAAACCCATGAGGAGCTTGACTGATGGGACAATTAATAATAAAAAAACACAACGCAAACAGAAGCTGTAAAACCGTTAAAAATGCTAATGTTCTGTTAATCAGGTATGCAGTATATGGAATCCTTGTTTGTATATATTTGTTTACTGCTTAAAAATCCAAAAGTTAAAAAGTACATAAGGGCCGAGTCATTATTTAAGATGTGTGTGTGTGTGTGTGGGGGGGGGGGGGTCGGAAGTTTTTTTATACATCAGTGTTTCTAACTTCTGACCCCCCCCCACGGGTTTGCAAATCAAACATATGAACCCCCCACGGGTTCGCAAATCAAACATATGACCCCCCCACGCCGAAATATATGCCTGAAATATGAACTTCCGACCCCCCTCCACTTTAGTATATATAACTTACCTAGCATATGACACCCCCATTTCCACATGCCCTGTGTATGTATTAGTATAGCATTGTACTGTCATATCTGCTGTACAAATTTGCAAAAAATATTTAGCTACCAGTATATGAATGAAACTATGAATGAATGAAACTAGTTCTTCCCCAGTTTGTTAAATGCAATACTAGTAAACAAAATGCAATACAAACTGTAAAAATTAACTTGTCATGATATGAAAGGACTGGTGCTATTATATTGAATTTAGAGAAAGCGATTTAATCTTTAATCTGTTATTTTGAACAAAAAAGTAAAAGAATTTATATTGTATTTTCCGAAAATAAAAGTTAGTGGTATTGAAAGACTATAAACATAATATAATTCAATCTTGATAAAGGGTTTCATATTCCATTTCATAAGTTGCTTGCAGTGGCTCAGACAATTGCTCTAACATAAGAGCCGGTGAGCTATTATCAAAAACTCTAACTTCAATTAATAGCACCAGTCCTTTCATATTATGACAAGTTGACGTTGATATATTTTTAAACAGTACAAATTCTTGGGTAAAGCACTTGTTACTTCAAGAAAAACTTTCCATCCAATCACTAAAATCCCCTGTCAACAGCATTTTGGCAAATATTAGCAATTCAATGGCATGTGTCGAGGGTTGACATATGAAACTAGGTACAAAATTACAAGATATTTTATACAACCAAATGATTATCACATACCAAAAAATAGATCAGGACATTCTACCAACATTTATTAAGAAATATAAACTCTTGCCACGGCCCTTTTCAGTAAATTTACAAAATTTGAACATTTGACTCTCCTACAGTAAATTTATAAGAATCCGAATATTTGACCCCCCCCCATATTCTTCCATTTTAAACTTCTAACCCCCCCCCCCCCCACAACTTCCATTTTGAAACTTCTGACCCCCGCAACATTCAAATTCAAACTTCTGACCCCCCCCCATTTTTTTTTCCGACCCCCCCACCACGGCTTAAATAATGACTCGGCCCTAAATATATTTATTTTAATTTAAATTTCGAAGCAATAGCTTCCTGATCACAAGTAACAACTTTGTTGTTACTTTGTTGTTACTTGTTATCAGGAAGCTATTGCTTCGAAATTCAAATTAAAATAAATATATTTATGTACTTTTTAACTTTTGGATTTTTAAGCAGTAAACAAATATATAGAAACAATGTTAAAAATGCTGTTTGCGTTATGTCATTTGGACAGTTAATACTTGTGCTGCCATCTATTGTCTGTAAAGAGAGGAACAAAGTGCAATTTGAGAATTTAACTTTTTGGAACTTAAGGAAAAGTAAAACACGCATTATAATTCTGAAAATATGCCAAAGAGATTTTGGCGAAGGATTTTATGTATAACAAACAATAGTTTTGAATACTTATACATAGTAAGTAAACACCTACATAAGATACAATTTTTTACATCTAATTTTGAATGGGGCCTCATGTTGCATTCCTGGTCCTTAACTACTTTGGATGAGTTTTCTCCTATGTCATATTGATATTTTTAAAAATTTGAAGATAAATCAACAAAGAAAGATGGCTGAGATGAGAGATGGCTGCACATGTTGTAGCCAACATCTTGATAACGTAGCTTTCACATACAATTTTCCTGTATTTTTTTTTATTTAATTGTACACATTACTTTCCTGCTCACAGAAAAGGCTACATTGAATATTGGTTCACGCAACAGACACAGTCGTGCGCACATTTCATGCACCGCCTCATGCATAATTGACAGAGTGAGACAATGGCAGCTCAGAGACGGGGCCAACTACCTGGTCAAATAGCATTACAAATCAATCGTGTTGTATATAAAATAGGGACGCATATGAGTCACTGATCATTTATGTAATCAATGAGTTTTCACAGCGTCTACCCCCGTGTAATGTTATACATTATCACTATATATTTCTGACATGTGCTACTCACTCTATGTTTCATCATCCCAATTTAGAACATACAAATGTATATGAAAATTTCTGATCACAGTGTTCTAAAATCCAAGTACAGCACTTTGGCCAAACATCATTGTAACGAAATTTAATCCTATCAGTGAGACGATGTACGCTTGTACCACAGAATCATTGCAAAAAATGCTGTTGTATCACAACTATGAATGAAACGTAATTTTAATTGATCCCAAGCCTGATCCACAATGATCTCCACAAATCGTGAATAATTTATGGCATGCGACTAATAAACTTGTCAATTATCAGCTACAATAATGATATGCTCAAATTACGAGTAGTCTTTATGTTGTTTATCTTTCAAACGTGCAAAATGCACACTTAGTGACTTTAGTTAGACTAGTCTATAAATATAATTTCAACATTCTGGAATAGAGGCCTTTTTTACCATGAACTTCCAAGTGAGACGATTTTTCCCATGGTTATCGTTCATAGCTCACTGTGCAGCTGCGGAAATGCCATGTAAGTATGTATGTTAAGTGTGTATGTTAATATCAAACAATTGTATTATTACTGAGTTTGATGAAAATCAAGTTGCAAACATTACATGCAGTTTATTTTAATAGGCTTCTGAAGCTATATGACTACTACAATAATAAAATCTTTAAAATAGTTGTGTGTGTTTTCTTTAAGGTGGAAAACGTAGATTTAGATATTACTTATATATCATTGTCATATCCAGTGGGCACGTGCCCTTTCCCACCCCTTTCCAGCAAACTCCCAAATACTAACGCTATTCTTGTGCATAAATGTTCACATAGGAATCTCCATGAATTTCTCAATTGCACCTCTCCCACACACTTTTCTGTAGATATTGACAACTCATGTCCACTCTAAGTTCAAGAACTGCTTTCAGATGAGGTTGTCACCCCGGACACAACTTCCTCCGTGCAGACATCCTCCGATCCTGGGAGGCCCTCGACACCCCCAGTCATGGCCTGCTACTCCTGCCACTACAGAGTCTCGTCTAGCCACCCGGGTAGACCACTTGGCTCGCCCGCTTGTCAGGACGAGGACCAGGGAAGCTGGATGGACGGGAGGGACGGGGTAGAGGTGGTGCCATGTCAGGGTGGCATGTGCTGGGTGAGTGTATGTCCGTCCGCCTGTCTAGCTGTAGCTGACAGGTTGGCTGAACGGACTGGTGGCTTGCTATAGCTAGATGTTTTGAATGAACATGAATGAGTCTCTTGAATACAATTTCAAATTCGTTCTTGTAAAACTTACTGTGTCTATACCATAATAAAAGATAAATGAGCGGAATATGCTTTTTTTTTAACTTTTTAACTTTTCAAAACCCCACTCAACAATTACAATGACTTCTATTACCTGTTCTCTTTGTAATAAACTGACCAAGAGATTCCCCACTGTTTTCAGAAAGCCTGGATCAAACTGGATGACAACAACTATGCCATCGATCGTGGCTGCCACTTCAACTGTAACAACATAACCAGACCAGACCACACCGCGAGACTCGAACTCTGCTGCACGAAGCCGTTATGCAACAGCGCCAGGACAGTCCAAGTGAATGCGGTTGGGGTGACTGTCCTGATTCATGTAGCCTTGAAGACTTTTCTCTCTTTCCTTAGGCCTATTGAAAATTGAACTGCTCTAAAAATTGTTTTGAGGTGTTCATCAAATATCCTTTAATATTAGTTTGAATTATTTTTTGAACTAAAAAACAAAAAACCTCAATGAATACGTAATCAAAAACCTACGACGATTGCATACACGTGGCGCCATTTGGACAACTGGTGTGCTCAGAATGCATAGGAAGTTTTGGAATATTGCAAAATAAACATGAGATTAGATTCTGGTATTTTTCTGCCTCTTATGTATTATTGGAATATTCAATGCTCTCGAGGAACGGAAAATAAAGCACTAAAAGTGGTGGTGTGCTACTTGGTTCACCCCAGTTCTGTGACAATCTATATATATAAAGGAAGAGGCGGTTTTTTGCGTCACAAAAGGCTTTTTAACCACAAGACGTACACACTCCACATTATGCATGTACAATCAGGACAACTTGGTGGTCGTTATAATGTCACATTTCAAACCAAATAAGTTAGTTTTAATGATAAAAACAGGAAAAAAAGAATCTTTAAGAAATGTTCGTCATGCTGCTTAGTACAGCGCCATGTTTTTTAAACGTACGTAATACGTTAAACGTTTGTGCAAGTCAAACGTACGTTGCACGTCACACGTACTGTTACCTACATTGTGAACGGGTGCAGAAAGGCTGTGTGTGTTCATGTTGGGCTGAAGTGGTGGTTGTTTGGGGGGGGTATTGTTGGTTGTGAGGAAGTGAGGTGAGGGGGGGGGCATTTAGCATTTAATCTGCTCCAGATCTAATCGGTTGCAACACGAGCAGTAGCTGGGGGAGGGGGTATTAATCGGATCAATCATTGCCATATTCATGTATGTAGTGTGTATGGCTGTCACATATGACGATGGAAGGAAGATGATGGAGGTGTATTTAATCTGTCCCAGACCTGTATACTGACGGAGCTGTTGTGAGGGATGTGGGACAGAGAGATGTCTATTCCAGTCCAGATTGGACCTGTTTATATGGGGATGGCGAGAGAGGGTTGGGGAGAGAAGAGGGGGGGGGAAGGAAGGGTAGAGGAGGGTGGAACATTTAATCTGTTCCACACGTGTTTATCAGGGGTAGCAGAGGCTGGTGGGAGGGATATTAGAGGGATCAATAATCAATAATTGCAATATATACATATAGTGTTCACATGGCTGTGACTTATGCCGATGGGAGGAAGGTGATGGAGGTGTATTCTATCCGTCACGGGCCTGTATTCTGAAGGGAGCTGGTGTTGGGGAATGGGTACAGAGGGAAGGATGGGGGGGGGGAGGACTTAATGTGTTCCAAATCTTTTCTGTTTCAACCCGAGCAGCGCCGGGTATACAGTTAGTTTGCTATAATTTATAAGTTATTGATACTCCTGTATCATGTATATTGATAGGCGTGGTCATCAAAACTTAATAGCATATCTTCAGTGAACATTGTTTATGCAGATGGAAAAATCTATATAAAAAAAATATATTAGTCAATTGTTTGGCTCTAATTTTTTTCTTATAGAATAAAATTGGTTTTTAAGAAGCCTGAAACAATTTATGTTTGCTATTGTTAGAGAGTGTGTATTGAAGAATAGTGTGTTGCAAAGAATTTTAAGAAATACTATTTTTTACCAGTAAAAATAGATAAAACAATTTTAAGGACCAATTTTTTAGTTTTATTGAAATGCAATTAGGGTTGTTATTTCATTTATTTGTTTCTAAATATTGTTCAGAGTGTCTGTCTTTCACAGTAATATTGTTTTTACTATTCATCTTTGACCCAATAAGAATAAAAAGTAATATTAATCACTATATAGCATTTAAAATACTGGTCCTTAAGTCGTAAAAAGTCAAAACTTAAATTTGCACAAATTTCATTTTGATGACGTATAATAGATGGCAGCACGTGTACGAAAGCCGGGCACAACGGAAACAGAAAGGACTTCTAAACTAAGATGCTGTTTGCGTTATGATATCATGACAGTCAACTTGTGCAAAGTAAATAAATTCAATGTTTTTATTTTTAATGTATTATATATTCGTGTCATCTATAAATTCTATTTCTGGTATTTTTTGCTTATCTAAATACATGTATGTGATTGTCAACCTTAAATACTGTAATTCTCTTCTTTCTCATTTAATCTTTTCCACACATGTTTACCAGGGGTAGCAGAAGCTCGTGGGATGGGTGTAATAGAAGGATCAATCATTGCCATATATATGTAGTGTGTGTATGTATGGCTATGACTTATGCCGATAGGAGGAAGGTGATGGAGGTGTATTCTATCCGGAATTGGTGTGAGGAAGGGGTACAGAAGGAAGGATGGGGAGGGAGGAGGATTCAATGTGTTCCGGATCTCTTCTGTTTCAACCCGAGCAGCGCCGGGTAGACAGCTAGTTAATGTATAAAGAATAATGCTAGAACTAAGTGATGTGCCCCTGGTTTTGCCGGGTGATTCGGTTACACTCTGTGTAGGATGGATAACCATTGTAATTTTTGTATTAGAAGTGTTTTATTCAAACTACTATCCATATATTGAGTACTAATTCCAGTTCTCAGAGCACTCGTAATTCCAGATATAGATTGGCTTTGGACTACGAACTGTTCTTACTAAACAGCCGTGTGACCAAACATCATTTTGTGCACCCTAAACATTCACTACATGCCTGTAAATGCGATGGTTTATAGTCGTAATCCAAATATTTTTGCTCTCACTACTTTACATTTTACAACAGATCACTGGCCCACTAATTGGTCATCAGTTGATCGTTCACTGCACATTCAGCGCACAATGCTCTTCACTCACACAATCACTCACTCACTCTTACAACCCAATGACATGTATCTAATTAACGTGTAGGTGCCACGAAACTATGTGCAACTATTTAGGCATGAATTTTCTCAGCACCCAAAACCAGACCCGACAAGAATCGAACCCACGAGTCCTCCCTATCCATTCCGACAAAAAGGAACGTTTAAGTGAATGTTTATTGTATATCATCTAAGGTCATTCCTACAAACTCTTTTACAATTTCAGATTGTAAAAAAAAATAGTAAAGAGATTGCAAATACTGTAAAGAAATATTTTGTGTGACATTATTAATGAGCAGTAAAATGAAAACTATGACCCAAGAACAAATATATAAGCTGTTTCGGTACCTCTTACCGAAATCTCAATCCCCGAATACAAGACCTTATGCCTAAATAAACCAGTGAATGAAATTGCCTCTCACTGTTCTGCCAAGCAAGCTCCTACCACTGTATTGACATAATTGAAGAGACATCTTCCATTATACTTATATACAGTTAATCATACCAGTGAATGAGAACACACCATTTACCTCACCCTCCTCGTGACTGGCTGCTAGTATTTGGGCCGCCTGCCCTTGAACCTTATACCTGCTGCTGGTCGTTAAATGTCCGTAATTATCTTTAAATGATAAAGAGGCAAAATATTCTTAACAGAGAAGATAGATGCTTAGAATTGAATTAACAAGCAAGCTTGAAAAGAAGCACATTATCACACAATGAGTCAAGGACACTGGCCCAATACAATATAATGGACGAAGACGATGGGTTATCGACATCACTGGCAAATCAGGAAGAGGGGGAGGGGGTGGTTCGTATCTCCACAAGTTTGTTTAAC
>CM032664.1:37967695-37995992 GCA_019095985.1 Streblospio benedicti | reverse complement strand
AGAAGGAAGGATGGGGAGGAGAGGATTCAATGTGTTCCGGATCTCTTCTGTTTCAACCCGAGCAGCCGGGTAGACAGCTAGTTAATGTATAAAGAATAATGCTAGAACTAAGTGATGTGCCCCTGGTTTTGCCGGGTGATTCGGTTACACTCTGTGTAGGATGGATAACCATTGTAATTTTTGTATTAGAAGTGTTTTATTCAAACTACTATCCATATATTGAGTACTAATTCCAGTTCTCAGAGCACTCGTAATTCCAGATATAGATTGGCTTTGGACTACGAACTGTTCTTACTAAACAGCCGTGTGACCAAACATCATTTTGTGCACCCTAAACATTCACTACATGCCTGTAAATGCGATGGTTTATAGTCGTAATCCAAATATTTTTGCTCTCACTACTTTACATTTTACAACAGATCACTGGCCCACTAATTGGTCATCAGTTGATCGTTCACTGCACATTCAGCGCACAATGCTCTTCACTCACACAATCACTCACTCACTCTTACAACCCAATGACATGTATCTAATTAACGTGTAGGTGCCACGAAACTATGTGCAACTATTTAGGCATGAATTTTCTCAGCACCCAAAACCAGACCCGACAAGAATCGAACCCACGAGTCCTCCCTATCCATTCCGACAAAAAGGAACGTTTAAGTGAATGTTTATTGTATATCATCTAAGGTCATTCCTACAAACTCTTTTACAATTTCAGATTGTAAAAAAAAATAGTAAAGAGATTGCAAATACTGTAAAGAAATATTTTGTGTGACATTATTAATGAGCAGTAAAATGAAAACTATGACCCAAGAACAAATATATAAGCTGTTTCGGTACCTCTTTTTACCGAAATCTCAATCCCCCGAATACAAGACCTTATGCCTAAATAAACCAGTGAATGAAATTCGCCTCTCACTGTTCTGCCAAGCAAGCTCCTACCACTGTATTGACATAATTGAAGAGACATCTTCCATCATACTTATATACAGTTATTCATACCAGTGAATGAGAAAACACCACTTACCTCACTCCTCCTCATGTGACTGGCTGCTATATTTGGGCCGCCTGGCCTTGAACCTTACACCTGCTGGCCCGTTAAATGTCCGTAACTATCTTTAAATCATAAAGAGGCAAAATATTCTTAACAGAGAAGATAGATGCTTAGAATTGAATTAACAAGCAAGCTTGAAAAAGAAGCACATTATCACACAATGAGTCAAGGACACTGGCCCAATACAATATAATGGACGAAGACGATGGGTTATCGCCATCACTGGCAAATCAGGAAGAGGGGGAGGGGCTTTGGTGGTTCGTATCTCCACAAGTTTGTTTAACCGTGTAAACCCCACGAAATACCCAGAATCAGCCCCACCATCACTCCTTCCCCCTTTCTCACTGAAAATTTAGATCTTAGTGTGCATTTTATTATATATATTTAGCTTATTAAATGTGCCTTAGATTTTACGCCAAGCAGTAAATGTAGTCTGCGTATGTATGTCTGTAGCGTCGGCCATTATATGCAGTGCACTGGCACTCATGGGATCACGAAGGTTTTGTACGTGTGATTGATGGCGGACATGCCAAAAACTACATGAAAATGAAATAGTTTAGTAGGGAAACCCCCCCCCCCCCCTCCCACCAGATTTTTCAATGATATAGAAGTTTTGATCACTAGCTTTGACCATAGCAAGCAGCAGGATAATATGCCGGATCGTTTTTGAAGACTGCGCGTGTGGGGACTCAAGCAGTTAGTTATATTAAAGGCTTGTTTGTAGCGTTCATCCCCTCTCCCACCACCCACCCCTTCCGTGTGCCTGTGACCTCGAGCGACCACCAACCCTCGCGTCACATGCCCACCCGCATGGCGCAACAAGTCGGCCGTGACAATCACGAGACTGAGGGGATGTAGTGCCACCTTAAAGGGGGTCGGGGGGAAATCTGCTTCTGTCTGCATTGTAGTTTTAATGGCAGGGCCTTGAAACCTTCAAAACCGTAATAAACGAATGAATAACAACTATAACGCTGTTTTCCATTCTCCCTGCATGCAGTAGACCCCTACGGTAGTTACGACTGTTCATCCCCGGGGTTCAATCCCGACTTCCCCCTGTGCTTAAGTGAGAAATACATGGATACGAACGATTATGCAACCGTTAAAACCACGTCTGTAAAAAGACAATGTGACAAATTAACAATGGCTACAGTAGGGCAACTGATTTAGCTTCTATATTAGTATTAGGGACTCTCTGACCCTAGCTTTCAGTATCTAAGATAGCTAATCATGATACATATTTTCACTTGCACAGGTGCTTTTGTCTGCATGTGGCTAGTTAAAGGCAATTTAAATACAGTACTACCTTGTTATTGAGTACAGTATTGTGAAGTGAAAAGGGTCCCACTCAATGAAATATTTTTGAGTATAAAATAAATTGCCAAAGGGGAATGAACAAGTCACCCTATATGCGAGGGTGCTCTCGTTAGTGAGGTGTCACATGGCAAGGTTTCACTGCAGCCCCCAATGTGTATTTTAGCCCACGTGGAGGCCTCCTGGGTTCACCGTCCGCGCTTGTCCACAGTTACTTGCTGGTATGTGACAGTGATTTGGACGAGATGCCAACCAGGATATGTCGGAGTGTTAAAGAAGCAGGTTCAATATTGACAAGTACTCGTTGAAAGGAAGTACTTATTTGCTTGTGAGACGTTTGGAAACGTGTGCGTTTGTTTGGATATTGCTATTAGAGACACGGTTTTGCTGGTGATGCTGTGATGCACAGCCACGCTTTCTCAAGTGGACTTCTGTCTCTGGATATTCGGTCATACAGCTCAATGGTGTGTTTTGTTGTTACTTATGAACACTATGATGGCATACTTACTTTGTTTGTATAGTGTTGTATTATTGATATCGGGGGTTGCTTTCTTTATGTTAACGCTACAGTAAACGGTATCCCCACTACATTGCAGAGTTGTTCCTATTTGTGAAGCAATTTAATTCGGTAACATAGCATATGCCAACGGGAAAAATTTAAGGGCGTGCATAAATGCAAGGTGTCCCTACTAGCAAGCTGCGCCTCTAGCTAGATTTTACTCATGGGCACATGCATCTTAAGAGCACAAACTCTAACTGATGAATGGACATTCTTTCTTTCTTGCATTCAATGTTTGCATTATGACGAGGAAAAAAGAAAGAACGTCTTTTCTTCAGTCTCCGTTGAAATTTGGCCTCTATGATCATAAAATTTAGACGCATCACTAAGCCTGTGATGTATAAAAAGCTGACCCATACAAATGGCACACCCGTACTACCCGACATATATAGGAAGACCCCCACCCACCCCCACCCCAGAGCCTGGGACGTTCCCATCACTATAACGGTCAAGTGTGTGGACATATCTATATCTCTATGATACAGCTGCTGTGATACACAATAATTATGCTGACAAAATTCTTAAACACCTGTTTCATACCCAACAATAGGTCAACTCTGTACAGTGTGTGTTTTAAGAAGCTATGGTCAGACAACCCGGAATATTGCAAAGGAATCAGTCGTTGTATTTTAGCCTTTGTTGACTGGATCATTGTCATTGTCTTGTCACACATGTGTTGTAAAAGCTAGGATCATGTTGGCCTATCTGTTGCATATCTACTACCGAATGCACCCTGAATATTCAGATCTCACTTTCACAACTTTGTACCCGTGCCTGCACTGTAAACAGTTAGCGATACAAACAAACAGGGATTGAGAGGTGGTAAACTGCGTGAGTAAGTAAGCAAGCACGTAAGTAGTGAGTAAGCAAGCAAGCCGTTAAGTGAGTGAGTAAGTAAGTAAGTAAGTAAGTAAGCGTTAGTAAGTAAGTATTCATTATACATGAAACTTGTTGTGTGACATATTGCAATTGACAAAGACATCCTATCTGCATCATCTAGGGGCCTTGTCATGCTGTCACCCTTCTATAGAACCTAATGCCACCTTTGTAATTATATAAACTGATTATATATATATTAATCGGCCAGGCGACCTTGGGTTTTTTGTTGTGTAAGAACATTCTCAGTCCACATAGTAAAGTTTAATCAGCAGGGTGCCATTTGACTGCAATTTGTTATCTGGTGTGTGTTTACTTCGGCGAAATAATTGTTGTAATATAGTTTTAATGGCAGAAAGATGCAATCTTGGCGATTAGTAATGTTTTGTTAAAACGTTGATTTTGTCGGATGGGACAAGTTAATTCGGCTTACTGACCCCCTCCCCCAATAGGTATAAGTAAAAGAATTAACTTAGAAATCCGACATCGATCTTGGTCCCTTATGGTCCTCATGGGTCCTCGAGTGGACGAAGAGAAAACCATCTTGGAGTGATCTTGGAGTGGCTGAACATACACTGACTTTAATTTGCGGCTGGATCATCTTGTTACTTTATTTCCACTGCATATATTAAAGCACTGCTCGCATCAGCTGTCATCCTCTATGAGGGGCAACACAATATTTGGGTACATGGGTCCATTTACCCACTTTTACTGTTTGTTGTTGTTTTTCTTTATGTATTATGGTATCCCATATCAAAATATAAAAAGTTTATCTACCCAACATTACATGTGTTTATTTGTCATCACAATTAAACTGATTGCATGATTTATTATGGCGGAGGAAATGATGCTAGATTTTTTTTTATTTCTTAGGCACGAACTAATGACTCAGATTCATCCGCACTAGATTCAAGGATTCACCCCAATCGTGTTATTATTCAGAGAGGTGGCTCCCAGTGGATATGAGAGTTATCTCAATGATCAATTCCCTTCCATTGTCAATAGCTACAGACACAATACAAGGCTGCGTGTTCAAGGTATATCAGTTCCTAGGTTGAAGAAGCTTCGGCAATCTGAGTGACTAATCTATGCGGCCTTTAATTAAGGAAAAATCTCTGTGAAAATATATCACGATCACTGTGAAGGACTGTTGTTGACAGATTATAATCCAATTTGTACAGATCCCCGTTATTTGAATGAAAAACAACTGTATTTTTTCACTACAGGGCCGAAATCCCAGAGGGTTACGTTACCTTATAAGTGAACATTCCAATTTCAAAATTCAAATCATTTCTTTAGCAAATTGAAGAATATTGAAGTGTGGAATATGCTTCCCGCTGATACAGAGGAGGCCGGCTCTTTACCGTCTTTCAGAGTCTGCTGTCCGAACTGCGACCCTAATTTTAGTTTTACAGTAGCACGGGCAACCTGGCTCTTTTGAGCATCGCTCCCTGCCAGTCACCCCTAGAGCTAGAACTAAATTTATTTATTATTAGCTGTTAACATTTATCAGTAATATGTTTTAATGTGTTATTTTAACTTATTCCATGATAAGAGGCATGTGCCGGCAGTCATATGATGATGTGATGAACTTTATGAATTTGAGGAGAAAATATCAGAATGAATTTAAAGCATTAATCCATAGCTCAGTTCAGTTTAACTCAGTTGTAATCCTTTGTAGGGTTAAGGTGAGGTTGCTTCCCGGGGGTTGCTTTACGCTTTCCAGATTTGGATAGGTCTTTTCCAGTAGACGTTCCATGTAGTGAAGAGTTTGTCCATGGCTTCACATAGTCAACATTACTGCAGTGATATACTTACACGTATAATAAAAGCAAATACATCTTTCATGAATTGCATAGCCCACTTTAATCATAAAGTGCCCAAAGTCGAATCACTTCGGTGTCGCCTCATACACCATAGTTGTATACAGTTTGAACAAAATCGGGTCAACCGTTAACGTTCTAGCGTGTCTGGAGACATACATAGTTACTTATAAACGAACGACACACAAGGCTTTCGCTTCAGCTGCTGTAGCGACGCAACTAGCTCAAAAATGCTATTCCCGATCCTGTGTCGTATGTGTTTACTAGTGCTGGCATGTGTCACTTATCAACAGAACACGGAGATGATTTCATTTCACGTATGTCGTTATGTCATTTAGGTGGATAATAGTTTGCACACGGATGCAATAATCCTTCACTGTAATGCTGGGACTTGAGCCTAGGCTCCCCCAATCAGCCATGTTATTGTAGCCATTATTGGACGACTAGACGTGTATCAAACTCCACATGAAACCCTCTCCCCTCAATGATAAATATTCTCGCCAAAGTTCCTCCACCCCCGCCTATAATCTCAAGTAATCTAACCCAACTATTGATACTGAGCAGTTCTTATACATGAAGCTAGTCGAGTTGTACTGGTGAATGCCAAGAGCCCACGTTTATACTACATACTAAACTGGGCAATTATCTTTTCACCCATATACTTCCTATCTCCTACCACACAGCACGGGGATGAACATCGCTGACCGTGGGACTGAGACTTAGATCACTGGTGCGTGAGCCGTGACCGCCGCCGCCATGGCGTCGCCCGCCGCCGCCGTGGCCGCCGCGTGTCAGGGGGAGGTGGACGCGCTCTCCGTGGTCTCAAGCGACAGCCTCGTCATGGTGGACTACCGCGCGAGCGGCGGGGTAAGAGCATTCGGCGCAGCATCCAATCATTACCACATTTCAATAATTTCTGGGGGTCCCAAACTTTCATAAACCTTCATAAAAAGGACCTTCATACCCTTTCCAGAGTAGTGCATGAGCCAACGCCCGGATTTTTTTAGATTTGGTACCATCAGAGGGCTATAAAGATTTCATGTACCATCGAAAAGCTCAGAATCTCAGCTTTTCAATGGTGCATTATAGCAATGCGAAACACAGCTTATTATGAGTAAAACCTACTTAAAGATAATCACCGTTGGGTGTGTTGACTGGTAATACAGTTGTTACAGTGAAAGAGTTTCCTCTCGTTTGTGCTTATTATAGAACTGAATGAAGTGCATTATATACCATTTAAAAGAGAAATTAGTACTCTTTATTGTGAATCATTTAAACCATCTGTACCATGGATTTTACTATGATCTTAGCAATCAATAGAATGAACACTATTATATGACTACACCTATTATATATGACAAACGTAATAAGTTTACCATCATATATTTCTAAACCAGTTCATATAATGATAACAAAACAAACTAATTGGTGGTTTATTGCATATCGAACTAAAGTTCAACCTTTCAGCAATTTGAAAATGTCTGTCATGAAGCTGTGTGATTACTAAAATCAGGGAAATATCCTGAATAAAGATAGGACCAGCTTCCTAAGAAATGAACACAATTTTCTCAGGATAGAGATAGATCATTGATATTTACAAACCATACAAGGTGATAATACCAAATCAAGAAAGCAAAGTTGTAAATTACTATATCAGGCTTTGGAATCTCAGCTTTTCAATGGTGTATGACACATGCGTAACCTTAGAGAGCCACTAAGAATTCCCCGTGCTATTAGATAGCAGCATGGACACTCACTGCTGTTTTGACCAACAAAAGTAGACCCTCATATATTACTTATCATGAAAAAACTATAGAGTCTATAATACACATACATATATAATATACAGCAACAGGTTACATACACAGGCAACATAAATGCGACCATGTGTCTGGAGGGAAATGTCCCTGGGGTTTATCTGGATGAACGGGATCACCCTGCTGTGCTGATAGCGTCACTGAAAGTAAATCTGATAGTGGAAATAGAATCAACCTATAACATAGAAATATTCTTTTCATACACACAGATGTTCCTTTCAGACAATATAAGGTAAGGGTATATCTGTATAATGATGGTTCCTTACCTGACAGGTCACTTATTTTGACTAGTATGTGCCAAAACTGTTAGCATTAGGAACACTGAACAAGCTGTACTACATATGTTCAATCGGGAGATTCTGATTGTTTTGCTGCACAAATGGGGTAATACAAGGCATTTTATTGAAGTTTAATGAATGATCTTGCCACTATAATAACATACTTTGCTAGAAAGTATAGTGGGGCGTCAGAGACGCGTCATTATCTTAACAATAGCTTCGCATATTGAGGTGTCTCTTTTTTAGATTCACTTTTGGTGACTTCTTAATTAACATGATTATGGTGGGTAAATTTTGGAGGTTACGTTCATTAAAAGTTTGATTTTTTGGAATCTTTTTCCGTCGTAAGATAATATGTACTTTTATTCAATTCTTTCTCTTGCGGTCAGTCAGTTTCTTTGTCACATTTAATCATGGTATCTTAATAACATATATCGGGCCATCAGATGGCCCTGGCAAATTTGAATTCCTAGAAGTCCGCACCACGGTTGGTTGGTACCAAATTAAAGCTAAGAATGACTTCTTTTGATTTTTCAATGTTGCAAAGTGCAAAAGTGGTGCAGATCCGCTTTTATAATTCTATTGAGGCCACTCCAAAGGCCATGTTCAAGGGCATTTCTTGAGGTCCCAAGCCTACATAAAGAGACCAACATACACCTCCATGAGAAACTACCTGTCCATTGAGACAGGTTGAGACTTACCCTGCGGATTTTCCTAATAGAGAGTTTCTACGGTACAGTACAGTGCAACCACAAATTTACATTTTCTGGCTGGTTAGTCATAAATGTCATCTAATAAAACCTACAATAAAGTTTTAAACACGCTCAAATTTTCCACAATGGAAAGCCCTTTTTTTTAGCTCCAATCCGGTATCATCGAAATGGTTAAAAGCACATTTGCAATATATAAATGTACCACATGAGTAAAAAGACCACTTTTTGTGGTCATAAACTTTAATGAAAAGCTTACGTTCTTAAAATCCGTGTAGTGTACTAAATGCTCTTGATATGTCTTTAGGCACTATTGATATCCCATAAACAGCTATAAAACCCTACAAAGCTCCGTAAATGATGGCGATGAGCTGTCACATTTTTCTATCCTATCCACTAGGACGGCAGCGCTGGTTACGTGAGCGAGGCAGTGGAGGCCACCGAGGACCTAGAGACGTCTGTGGAGCTCGCCGCCTCCCCACCTGCTTCGCTCGACACGTCCACGGAACTGCCCACGTCGGGAGTAGAGCAGACCAGGATCACACGTCGGGACGGAGGGCGTGAAAGCTGCAGTCAGGAAGGATATGGAAATGTAAAGGTGGTGCAGGCAGTAACAGGGTTAACCTTTGTGAAAGAGGAAAACAGTTTGTCTGGTGAAGAAAAATTCCCAAAATACGCGGTGAACAAAGAGTTAAACGATGACCTGACCGACGACTCTGATGCGCTTGTGAATGGTGGTGAAGAAAACCTGAGCGAGGTGAATGGACTGGTCAGTCAGAACGGAAGTGTGAGCGGGAGTGCCAAAATGACAGAAAGCAATATGGCCGAATCCAAGATGGCGGCAACCAGCAGTTGGCAGACGACACACGAGCACAGCAGGTAGAGTTATGCCTTGTAATCTTACATTGTATTCTAGTATTGGCGAACATTTGTTTTGTGTAATATTTCAGTCCATGTCATATCAAGTCGGTGGTATTTTTCTCTTACATTGTGCGCTGACCAGGACCATGGCTGAGCCAAACAAAAGCCCAGGTGACCCAGTCAAGGTGGTCAGTCCCTCAGCGGTCAGTCCACCAACAAACAGTCCTCCAGGGGTCAGCGAGGCGAGTCCTCCCGGGGCTCCCCTGGCGAGTTCCCGGGCGAGCAAGCTGGTGCACGACCTGCACACTGTGCTCCGCCTGGTGCGTCGCTCATTTGACGCCGGCGCAGGGGATATGGAAAGCAGAGGCGCTTACAGGTAGGAGACAGTCTAAAGTCGTACTTCCCATGGGGTACATCTTTATAACGGAAAAAAGATACCAACTTCATGATAAGACCTCCACTGAGACCACTTCAGTATACTAGTAGCCAGCCTAGCAAACAGGCCTTAAACACTTCAACACTATAATCAGTTGCAAATTAACCAGATGGATGTCTCATTTACCTGAGCGTTTGTGCATTATCTTAAATACACATTTCTACTGCTCGTATCATGGTTCCAAGGCTTGATATCTAATTAGTAAATATAGCCAACTATCAAGTAATATGGGTAATTTTTATTCCCCTTTTTATTGATGATGACCAAGTGAAATTAAACACGTAATGGTCTTCTCTTGAGACTATCAATATGATATCCATAACATTTGTGTATCTAGATAATCTAATTTGGTATTCTGACCAGCAGCACGTGCAGTCAAGATGGCCGATACATCCAAGATGGCCAACAAATCCAAGATGGCCGACGCAACCAAGATCCTGTCCACACGCAAAATGCAGGCCACACACCTCAGGTATAGGGCTACTAGTAATTATTGCTCAGTGAAAATTAGGTTTTAAATGGCGAATTTTGTAAACCTTTCTCATGATTCATAATTGATTAATCAAGTGGTATAATCGCATCGTTCAGATTGCTAATGTATTGCATTTTTATCTTACCCACCAACTGAGTGATTGTAAATAACACTCACTTAGAAGTGAAGAGTACAAGTATCAAGTGTACGTCAAATAAACGGTAGTTTTCGGTACGGGGAATCCCTAAATATTTATTGTACATCATTGAAAGGGGGTGGGGGCATCCGGCATCGTTTGCTTCTAATAAGAAAGGCATTAGACATTAAGCGTGTTTGCATCCACCAGGAGGTGGCCTTCCATGAGAGTGACCACAGCGACACTGACCTGTACTTTGACAACCCGGCCTACTGCAGCTCAGATGGAGACGCAGACAGTGAGCAGGTCGTGGATGAGCTGAGCGAATGGAGCGTGGACGTGGGCAAGAGGGAGCTACTAAGTTCGCTCATCCAGAACATATACCAGAAATACAACATGTGGGATTCAGAGAATGGTGACATCGTCCATGGTGAGGATAGAGTGCGATATGAGAGCAATCTGAGCGAGGCTCGCCTCAGCTCAAATGATTCAGACATGCAGTATAAGGGAGGACTCGGCACAGAGAGCAACGAGCAGGCATACGCCAGACAAGTGGCGGATTGGGGTGGTGTGAGCGGGACTGGGAGCAGACGGAGTGCACGAGGCTATGGTGTTGAACTGAATAAGGCAGAATTCAACTCACACAGCAATCAGCAACTGGTGGATGGTTTGGGCGGCTCCCTGAGCGGACATGGCAACCACACGCAGCAAGTGAGGAGCCGAAAGACGGGGTTTGGTGATGATTTGAGCATAGGACCACTGAGCACACAGAAAACAGATATAAAATATAGCAGCAGGCAGAATGGACGGGATGGGCACCATTTCAACACAACTGAGAGAGGTGCCATGGATTATGCCAACGATGGCCGTGTGAGTATGACCGTAAGTGGCAACAATGTGAAGAGGATGGAGTCAGCTCATGCACAGACGAACGCATGGACAGCCGCAAGGAATGCAGAGAGCTTGAGTGAATGCGGAACAGATCCAGCGGATCTGGATCAACAGGGGCGTCGGCCAGATTCAGAGAGTCCTGGAGTGAAAGGCAAACAGGCGGATCCACACAGACAACAGCGGACAGATACTGGAGACTATAAATACATTGATCAAGAGGCAGTGGGTGTCGCGGATACTGACAGTAGAATGCCATTGACCGTATTAAATGGGGCTTGCAGAATACAAATAGACGAGGTTCTTGTTCATGGATCTGCTGTGAAGGATCGTGGATCAGTGGCAGATCCACCTGATCTACACGACGCGATTCACCAGCATTCGCAGGAATCCAATGGTGGCAGTGAAAGGGATTTAAATGGAAATGTGTCAGATTCATGTAGCGGAAATAAACACGTCAAAGGGACTACTTTATCATTAGCGCCAACCAGAGCAGAACCCAACTTACACAACAGTTTCCAATCGCAACAGTCTAAGTTGCCGTCCGATCTTGTACCCAATCCCCACAATGGAGCGGCCGACCCGCCACAGTCTACATCACCACCGCCGGCAACTATAAAGGCGCATTCCAAAACATCCGTGACATTCGAATTGTCAACAATCTCAAAAATGGATAACAATCATCTCACTGTGGCTCGATGCGAGTCTCTGGATTCCATCGATACAGTGGCTTCCGTGGATATGTCCCAGCATCCGTCCATCCTCAAGACGTCAAACAGCGTGATCCAGCGTGGTCCAGACCGCCACGTGCACATCAACATGAACCACGAGGCAGCAGCAGACAACCGGGCGTACGTCGCCTCCGCGTCAGATGTGAATGACGTGACGCTCGACGTGGCGGCGGACGAGGATAACGGCACTTCAGGCGATGACGTCGTCGTGACGCTGCACGTTCCCACCGTGACGCCTGACGTGCCCGTCCACACGGCCGGCACGCCTCGGTCCTCGCCGTCCGTGCGGAAGGGCAAGGTATCTCCCGAGGACGAGGCTGCGTGGATCGAGTGGGCGAAAGGTCAGGTGCGGGCGTCCTCGGGCGGGGGAGCGCACGGCGGCAGGAAGCTCAGCCTCAAGCAGTTCAAGAATGCACTCCACCTGAAACAGGTACGTTGTGCGTGGTTACTGGTGGTATAATTATTTTGGTGTGTGTGTGTGTGTGCGTGCGTGCGTGCGCGTGTTTTCCATTAAAGCATCATATATTGTTCTTTCACCGCCATCTTGCCATACGGACCATCTAATTTACCACTCACTTTTCAATGCGTTGTCATTTGACAATAATACAATGCATTTGTCATCATTTTGTGGGTGTGTGTAGTTTCATTGTGAATTAAGACTCGTAAGCTGCAATATACAAACCCATCTTAAACAGAGCAATGGTCATACTTAGTTTACTTGAATATACCCTACACACAACGCATATAAATCGTTTCAGATGGTTTTGATAAATTGTGAATTGACTAAAATTCATGAATTATTACTAGCTCTAAATACATTTATGCCGTGTAATTGTGAGTATGTCTACACCGATGCTCACCTGACCAGGGGAAGACACCCCCAGCATAGTATTGTATTAGTATTGTTATACCTTGGGCCCTTGTAACCACCTAAGTTGCAATGTTTGGCCTCGACCTGTGTTACCATGGATGTGCCACAATATAATGTACCAGTGTGCGTTTGTTGAAATGACTTGACATTGTTCAAATGATGGCCACATTGAGATTTCAGAGAAACACATAATGATATGAAGAAACGTACAACATAAGCACAAGATGATAACAAGCAGACTACGTGTATTTGAACCGCGGTCAATGATGGGACTCTCCTACACACTGTAGATATTTCCACTGTTACAAAATCTTCAATTACTTGTGAATATATTAATACGCTCGAAATAGATGACTAGGCCTATGCGTAGAGTGTTAAAACAACTAAAATATCTTTAGTGCAAATAGTTGCAATAGTTTAAAAGTTTAGCAAACATGCTCTGTTATCAATATTTCCATCTTAGATGTAAACCCCTATCGCTCAACTTAAGTGGTGCTAAAATCATGATGTTGTTTTATGCGCCTCAACAATTGGTGCGACACTTATAATGGAAGGGGAAGAGTACATATGTGAATAGCCCAAATAGATTGTTCATCACATGTTACTGTTATAAATGGACACACTTTAATCACATGTATGTTGACTTTACAATGGAGAATAGAAATATTAAAGAATCGTGAATGGCTTTTTAACTATCAGACTATATAGACGTGTATATATATATATAAAAAGAAACACCCATTAAAATGTAAAATGTAATTTGAATAAGTGGTTTTTCGTGGTCAGGCACCGTGGGTTTCACGCCTTTCCCATTCACACAGCCTTCCAAGTCCGATGTTCATCCCGAATAGATAAGGATGATGGTCAGGATAATGATGACATTTTTCATTCTCATAGACACCACTCGCGCAGAGATAGGGTGATCTCTGCACTATAGCATACCATAATCTTTATATTATTTTTGAAACACCTTCGTACACGTATGTCATTTAGGAATTCACAAGCAAATCGCACGGTTTTGTTGTTTTTATTAAAACAATCGTAATACAGTGTACTTCTAAGGGATGATGTACACTTTGTCATCCTCCGCAAAAGTGGAACAGTGTTCCACTTAGTGTCAAGTTTCGGTCAAGTTTGGATATTCCACTTTTTGTGGGTCTAATATTTTATCTCTCGCGCTAAACTTTTCATATCAGAATTCCACTATTTACTGTTTAAATGTGGCATTAAAAAAAGATACACAGCAGATTTAACAAATCAATTAATATCATGATTTACATTCCTGATACATAATAAAAATCATTTTATGGCATATATCCCTAAACCGTAGATAATTGTGTCATGAAATGCCAAAACAATAAAACTAACTTAAAATTACCCTTGTATTGATGAAGGTACATATTCACGTATCAAACAAAAGGAAAAAAAGATCTCTTGCTAGATTTGAGAAGAAAATGGGTCACTTATTTTATAATAGCGTGTTGGTGAGATTTGACCTTGACATGATTATGGGCGGTACACGAAGGTAAAACCAAATATACGTAATACCCCCCCGCCCGCCCGCTATAATCTCTACTATCTATATCTAACCCATGTTTTCGCCCAGTGTGGGATGTAATTACAGACCACATGTTTTGTGTATTGTACTTGTCAAACTTCATTAACAGGACACGTTTCGATAAAACACTTTAAACGTAACTCTATATAACATTCCACTCGTGCAAATCCAGGATTTTTTTTCTGAATTGGCCACCCAGGCATTCGCGGAACACACCCGCGGAACGCCGGGGAAGTAACTGGTACTGGAGATTGCCAAAATCATGTGAAACAGTTGACTGTAAAGTGGGTTGGGACGGGCCATCTCCGTGAGCATTGGCAAGTATGAAACCCATGAAATCATGTGGTACATAACAAAGCCCTTTTCTGAAAACCTGGATCTGCACGTGCACATGTGCATGATGTTTTTTATTCTCAATATGGTTTGCATTCAATCTGTTTATAAACCCTAATGTAGGCCTATTCAACATAAAAGGGATGTTAATTGTATTTTAGAAGAAAAAAAAATCCTAAATCATATCACATATGTGTACATCCTAAAAAATGTGGACAGCTGTTTCGTACATGCTGTCGATAGAGAATTTACTACCCTTATGAAAATGAAACATTTTGGTGAGGGAAAAAGAAGAAGAATCTATCTACTTGTATGAAACACACGCAAAGTAAGACCGGCCAATGTAGGCCTTAGCTCGGACGTCCAAAGTCTCTCTCTGTGTGTAAGAATAAGAACATGTTAATTAGCCAATCATGCAGATAAAATCCCCTATTCATTTTAACCCGGCAAATTGCCGACTCACTCGCCACCTCACGACGTCGGCCCCGCCGCCGAGTGCACCGTGACTCAGCAGATACCGACAAGTCACCTACTTGACGGTCGTGACCTACATGTGCTTAAAAAAGGGGTGAGACATGTTTATACAATGTTGTGTCCGGGTACTTCTTGTGGCTATGTTTGTCATTAAACAGTATGTTAATCTTTTTTACGGGAATTTCTCTCTCACTGTGCATAAACATTCTTTCTAATTTAGTGCAATCGTCCGTTTCAGCTTACATATACCACATATTATATTGAATCGTGTCAGGATGTGTGTGTGTGCGTGTGTGCGTGTGTGCGTGTGTGCGTGTGTGCGTGTGTGCGTGTGTGCGTGTGTGCGTGTGTGCGTGTGTGCGTGTGTGCGTGTGTGCGTGTGTGCGTGTGTGCGTGTGTGCGTGTGTGCGTGTGTGCGTGTGTGCGTGTGTGCGTGTGTGCGTGTGTGTGTGTGTGTGTGTGTGTGTGTGTGTGTGGGTGTGTGTGGGTGTGTGTGGGTGTGTGTGGGTGTGGTGGGTGTGGTGTGGGTGTGTGTGTGTGTGTGAAGGAGTTACAACTATTACGAAAAAACGTTAAGTGTTGACCCATATTACACTGACCTTTGTGCACGTGAATTGACTGGTTGCATTCTTTGTAGTAACGTTATAATTATATACATAATGTTATTCTAAACAATCCACATGTATTGTTCAAAAGCAAATCCTTGCCAACTAAACTGGTGGCTGTGAAAAAAAAATCAAAATAATACGTGACCCACCTGTAATTCATGTCTAGGACTAACTCCAATTTCATATGTACATATATGCTTATAATGATTGTCACGAGCACAAATATCCACTACGTTTTATATGGCAGTGTCTCCGGCCTTGGTGTATGAAGCTTTTTATCAAAATTCAATGGTGCATTTATTTCTATGATCAGATTTTTCTTCTTTTGATATTAGTCACACCTAAGTTTGGGTCTCACTATGATACGCAGAAAATAAATATGCTCTAGATTTTAATGCACGTATAAGTTTGATTTGTCTTCCTGTAAAAGGCTAAAACTACTGACAAACAGTCTTGAATTTTGAAGCCGAATCAGTGACGTTATTTCATGTATTGACAATATGGTAAGTGGCAACAGATCGCATATTATGTTGAATTGTCTTTCCTTACCACTAAGTACCACAATATGATATTTTATACTTTTATTTTAACAAAAAACTTTTTATCTCTGTAGAGACCTTCTCAGCCTTAATTTTTATTTACAAAATGATGCTTCTCTTGCTAAAATCAAAACACACGTTAAAATACAATGGAGAGGGTTATTGCCCTTGTTCGGGGCTGGAGGGGTGGGGGGGAGGGATACTATGGTCAAGATGCTTGTACTTAGGCAGACTACTTTTTCACATTATTTAAAACAATGTTGTGATTGTTTAGAAAAGAAGGATAAACACAAAAAATACAAAACCGGGTTCGTTGTGTAACATGAATTATTTCACCAGAATTCGTTACAAACTCACCCGGTTTTGTCTATGTATCTAAATCAAAGCAAAAATATACACTTAGTAGGTCACAAATGTACAGTCCTGAACATCAGCTTTTGTTCATTGGCGAATTGTCTCATCGCACACGGGCTGAACAAAAGAAGAATGACCCTTTCCCTTGGAGATATTTCTCATCTATTGCTTTAGATATATGAAGTACAAAAGAAAAACCTCCGGGTAGGACCATTCGTGTCGGTGAGACTGGGGCTTATTGAACAGCAAAGGTCGTTGACACTTGGCATTATCATAGTGTGACGTAAAGTGTTGCATGTTCCACATTCATTTCTCACCCATTATTCACCACACATACGTATAGGAAATTGTGTATTGTGATTCAAACTTCGTGTTACCCTATAAATGTTACGGCGTGATTTTGAGTGTGAAATAATTCCCCCAAAATAGTATGACCTATGTTTGCTGCATGATTCTCACTTAATTTCACTAATTATTCATCTTGCATATGTATGCACAATCGTGATGATTACGATTCAGGCTTTGTGCTGCCCCATAACTGTTATGACGTCATTTTGACTTTGATGAACACGATAATTATGAACGTCTGTTAAATGTCAAGTAGGAATATATTTTGACGTTTTTGCACTTCAATAGTAAATAGTTTAATAACGTTTTACTCTTTCTGTTTGCTATCTTCAATATGAAAATTAGAATGTATATTTTGTCTGGATATTTGAATTGCTCTCCCTTTCATAACTCAAAATCATAGCGTCGTTTTTCATACACAAACACATAACTTCATTCATTACTATTTCATTATGGACGCAATGCTAAAATAATTGAAGGTGAGCTATCTTTTGTGAGAGTCCGCTACACACAAGAATTGCCGAGCATCAAGGGGACGTCATGACTTAAATTTATAATTACCCTAGTCGTATTTTAAGGACAGTTCTTCCTGTCTTACTTATCATGATAATTATTTCACCCTGGTTTGTCTTTGTTGGGCAAAATATTAATATGAATTTGTCTTGTCACCACAGATGCGCCGCACTTAATCGTGGCTAGCGTTGGCTGAATTTTACTCACGTTAAGCTGTTAGTATTGCAATGCTATCATTCATCATTGGAAACATGACATTCTGAAGTTTTTGACAGTGATACACATCAAACCTATATTGCACCATAGATGGTTCCTAATTTGACACTGGCCCTTCCGCTATTACTCCCCTCAGCCTTGCGTCTATTCCACACTATCCTCTCTCTTTGTTGCAGGAATCGTTCTTCGCATCTCGCCTCTTCCAGCGGCTGGACACTGACGAAGACGGGCTCATCGACCCCGACCAAATGGTCACCACGCTGGTCAAGCTGCACCAGAGCCGCCCCAGCGACAAACTGCGTTTTCTCTTTGAAATGTTCGACCTAAATGGTAATAATGAATGTAACGATTAGTGTGCGAGCACAGTTGGAGGATCAGAGGGGTATTAGAGCCGCATTCAACATCTACAGCATCAATGTAGCACAGGCACCAGTATCATATGATAGGAGACAGTATGGCAACCTCTCAACCGCTGTTACAACATCGTCTTTCAGTAAAACGCAATTGTTGAGTCTGTCCCTGAGTAGCAACTAATATATATATATATATATATATATATATATATACTATTTCACAACGTTTCAACTTTTTTTAAGTCAAGTTGGCAGTGATGTGTAAGTTCTTGTATTTCAGTGCTAGTGCGTTGGTGTATCTACTGAGTAAGTAGATACTGTTGGAAGATACAAACTGTGTGTGTGTGTGTGTGTGTGTGTGTGTGTGTGTGTGTGTGTGTGTGTGTGTGTGTGTGTGTGTGTGTGTGTGTGTGTGTGTGTGTGTGTGTGCGTGTGCGTGTGCGTGTGTGCGTGTGCGTGTGCGTGTGTGTGTGTGTAAAGGGGGGTATTAGTAGCGCACTGTATGGAGCACTTCACGTAACACTTTAAGAATACATTTAATTATTTGTTTGTTTTGTTTTACTTTACTTTATGTACACACTGACGTCATGAAATCATCTATCACTAGAACAGTTGATGTTAAAAGAGCTATTTGCTATATAGTCATAAGCATACCAGTGACCTCGTCCCTCCCTCTGACCCTGTCTCGCCCACCACTCCAGGTGACGGCTTTCTCGACCCGAACGAGCTGCGCACCGTGCTGTCTGCATGCACCCGCGAGGGCAACATCGATCTCACGGATGATGCGCTCGAGAGGCTCACGCTCACCATGTTCGAGGTGAGGCCACGCACGCACTCACTTTCATACATACATTTAACAGAACGTTATTAAGTTTACGGCGATAGAATCCCATATTCACATGTGAAGATGGTAAATAATAAAGGGCAATACTCTGGCTTCCCACGTCTTGGGCCAATGACTATAGAGGAGGTTGATTATGACATCAAATCGTGAGAAAATTGACTGCGCTCCAACATATCACTCTTCTTTTCTTACTAAAAGGAACACTATAGAGCAGAGAGATCACTGCCCGCTCACTGACCACTCAATTTACCTTTGCAAAAAGTGTTACATAGACGGAGATAACGGAATACTCATCAACCACCATCTGACCCTAAAATTGATCCACTGACCCACCACTGACCCGTTTCCTCGCGCATTTCAGGAGGCGGACGCGGATCAGAGCGGGGAGATTACGTTTGAGGAGCTGAGTGTTGTGCTAGAGCAGTTCCCAGACGTCATGGAGAACCTCACGCTCAGGTAAGGATGGCACACGCCTCTGAGGCCGTGTGTGCGCACGTAGAATAGTAGATCTAATGGACGATGCCACCAGCCTTAGACGAGTACTTAAAGTTATTCACACAAGCATTTCTTCCATGTAGTCCCAACGACAATCTGCCCTCACACCCAGCCTCTCATCCCCGAAGCTGTGTTCTTTATCATTGCAACAAATACAGCTTAACATGAGTAGAGCACATGCCTTGCAGCGCTGCGGCGTGGCTGTCCCCGCCCCGCTCTACCAATGAGACCACCCTACATGCTGACAAATCCTCCTGCTGCTGTGGGTCTTCTATGGCTGCCGCCCGCCGCCGACATGTTCTCACCAACCAGCGGCCTGCTATCATCACTGTGATTGTGTTTGTTCTCATCAACATAGGACTGTTCGCCACCGCAGCTAGATACTGGGTATGTAAATGAAAATGTGAGTCGCTATTCACTCTTATCTTGTGCTCGAAAGGCTCTACATTCACAGCAGGTCATTAGCACGTTGCCTTTAATTTCTCAAATGCATATGGAGCACACGCAACACTTAGACTACTACCTGTATTTATTTTAACCACGTGCGCCACAGCACCCGACTGGGACTCGACCTCACGACCTTCTGGTTACTAATCCACTGCGCTATCAATGCAGCCAAGAAATACCACATGTGCGTGAAAGGGGGTGCCAATAAGCGGGTGGGTGCTGCACGTGTGCTTGAGGGTGAGGAGGAATTCATGTGTATGGGACATTGGTTGATATACACGTGGGTGTTGTTGGTGAGTTTCTAGCATACATAGTGCTATGTGAGTGCTGATGTTGGCCGTCATGACTACATCATGAGGCATGCATTGCACGTGCATGTTGTGTGTGGCAAGACACGGAGCTCAAATAATCATTCGATTTTGGTATATGATTGGATGATTTTTATTATATGCGGCTATGCTGTTGGACTTATATGACACTAAATAAGGTAAGACCTCCTGGCTGGGATATAATCCCAACTTGGCTTGCAATAATCGAATAATGAATACCAATTACAGGACCGACATTGCACCGCCAATTGAGTAAATGAATGTTTAGAGGAGTGAGCGAGACCACAGTTACAGGTTGAGGACATTTATCAAGATCAGCCACAGTGTCATGGATATATGGCAATGCAACTTTAACTGTCCCGTCATAGTATAAACACAACTTATCCAGTTATAGAGATCTATGTGTATTGCATTGGTTTCGATGAATTGATGATAAACGCGTGCTATAGTGTCAACGTGTAGAACAAGCCTGGATCAACACGTAGTCTAAGTGTGCGGTGGTCGACAGGACGCAAACTCCGCCACTTACCGCTATTGACAAAAGTCGCTGTTGTTAGACCTGGATCCACCCCCGCCCCGGATGCGGAGACCTTTAATTAAATTTCATTCCATTTGATCTACTTTAGACCCGTCGGGCGTGGCCTCATAAAAGGGCAGATGTTGGATAATAATAATAAAAAACTTGATCATCGAACGAAAATTGCATTGACCAAGGTTTACTTAACGTGCTCTCTGGACAGAATAGGATTCGGTGTGGAGAAAAAAAGTTAATTTCATTTGTTTATTTTGGGCTTGAAATACATATACCACACCTAAATAAGGGATCAGAAACTAAGCACAGAACGAATAGTATGCCTCTGTCACGAAACTTTCGATTTGATTGTAATAAAGAGAGAAATAAACGTGACATTTTATGCTGTACGGTTGGCTGTTCTCACGTAGTGCCCTGTCTTCTGAGACGCCAGTTTGTTTAGTTGTGCCTCTTGATATGAGACGCTATGTTGCTATGTTTACATTGGAATCGGTATTAGTCAACATTTAAAAATTTACGCCGAAAGTCTACATATCTGGTGGCCATTTTTCTGATTTTATTTTTTGATGAGAAAGTGTCAGGAATAGGCAAGTGGTCAACATGTCGAGTTTTTTTTACCACGACCGGTCAAAGTGTATAACTTACACTTCATTTAACCCTTGGTCGTTACAGATCGGGGCGATATTGACGAGTTAATGTAGACACCCCAACTTAGCATTTATAATTTTAAAATAGCCATTGATTGAGATTGAGATTGTTTTATTCATTCATAATCATTTGGTTACAGCGAGACGCACGCACGCACACGCACGCACGCACGCACGCACGCACGCACGCACACACACGCACGCACGCACGCACGCACGCACGCACGCACGCACGCACGCACGCACGCACGCACACACACACACACACACACACACACACACACACACACATAAATGAGTACGGTAAACACCAAAAGTAAACATATGAAAATATGTTATTATGAAGACACAGTGACAAAATGACAACAAATGTAATAAACAACTACTATTACGACTCATAACATATACAACTTACCTAACAAAATTTTCTTTTTCTTTAGCACTCATCTTATTCATTTGTAACTTTACGTTTGAAACTTCCATGCTTAGTTGCAAATGAGAGGCTTTAATGCCGTTTTGGTAACTCATTCCATAATTTAACACCATTCCATTTTAAAACCGAGTTTTCCATTTGAATTTACATGAGAAGTTCTAAACGAATTTTTGCTTTGACGTGTAAAATGGACTGGTTTCTTGAATGGTATCCGAAGACGAATCTAACAATTTTGTTTTTGTGCTGTTTGTAATTTGTCCTGGGTGTTTGCATTTAGTGACCTATAACAAATGTTGGATTAAAAATCAAACATTGGTGGTAACATAGTACTGCATAGTATCTTTTTGGTTAAGGGCTAAAAAATTAACCTGACTATACAAAGTGTTTGAACTAGTATTTAATTTTTGACAGCATTCCATCCCATCATGTTACCACAAGAGTCTTGCTCTAGCCTCATTCATAAATATTTTACAGATTCCATTTATTTGATTGTATAGCAATGTTGTCAACCTTAACATTCACTTCTTTTCATTTTGTGTTTTGGACCAACCACAGTATACATTCCATTTATCTAAGATGTAAACACAATTTAGTTTGCTCTAACAAATAACATTTTCTAGATCTGAACTTAATTTGTTTTTAATCTCATTTACAGTTTTCCCTTTCACTAAAATTGCAGAGTTATCAGCATATAAATCTAAATCACTATCACCTTTAATTGCATTTGACATATCATTAAAATATATGAAGAGAAGCGGATAAAGTATTGACTCGTGCAGCACACCATAACTTGTATTCATAGGTGAAGATAGAGTATTTTTTTATTTGCACAACTTCCTTTCTCTCAGATACATGTATATATGATGAAAACCAATTTACACCAGAATCGTCAGCCCCTACTGGTCGAATCTTTTGAATAGTATATTATGGTTAACAGTATCAAATGCTCAGTAGGAACAGTGGATTTGTGTAATGAACAAATTAATAATATATGTAAGTGGTGTACCTATATCACCTCAGCAACATCTTTGATTAATCTAGCTGGAATGTTATCACATCTCTGAATCTGAATCACATCCTGTTGGTTTTGAAACATTCAATCAAGATAACAGTTTAGTTGCTTCCTCATCAGACTGCAAAACTGCTTAAACTAACATTTTTTAGGTATGTTGTTTAAAGCACGTTCTAAGGATCATGTGTCATGTCATGAATTTGATATCTGATAACAGAATCAAAGCCGTCATCAAAATGTCTTATTTCTATGGCTATAGTAAATCACGTATATTATAGATGTCTAAATGTCGCATGGTCAACAACATGTTTAATATAATGTCTACGTAGGTTTCGAACATGGGGGTTTGTGTAAGGCGGAAAACCCACAGTAACGGATGGCCGCCGCACGGCAAACCTGCCGCACGGTGATTATAAACCCACAGTGTATTATCATATTAGTTGCTCTACGTCCTTTATAAGCCTGTACTTGATACATATTTGATGCCAGTTTAATTCCCATGCGTCATAATGGGTTTTACCCAATAGATAACTCTATCAAGTGAATGATACACTGCCGTACGCTATGGGCTATCTGTTTTGCCACCAACGGGTCCTTTCTTTATTTTTTTTTTAAATTTCTTTATTTTTTATTATTCATGTTTTCTATTTTCTTATTTTTATTTATTTATTTTAGTTATTTTATTTATTTATATATATATATATATATATTTTTTTTTTGGGGGGGGGGGGTACGCACAGGCCACAGACAGAGTAAGAATGGCACCCACAATATAATTATATACAATATACTTTAAACGTGACGTAGAGTATACCATTATCTGAGAAAATGTGACACAATATACCAATATCTGACAAATATGTGACATAATATATCAATATCTTAGAAAGAATATGACATAATTTACCAATATCTGAGAAAGATGTGACATAATATACTATATATGAGAAAAATGTGACATAATATACTATATATGAGAAAAATGTGATAAATGTGATACCAATATCTAGGAACCATGTGACATGATATACCAATATCTGAGAAAATGTGACATAATATATCAATATCTTAGAAAAATGTGACATCATATATCAATATCACTGCGATAATGGGTGACACCCCCCCCAACGCTCGGTAATATGACTTTGCCATTGATAAACGTAAACTGGGGTGGATTCTTGCTATGTGATTGAATGTGATGTTTTACTAACATATCACTGCGGCACCTACCCGGCACCCACTTTCCCCATCAAATGTATTTTTATGGTGTGTTGTTTGTTTGTTTTTTGTTTTTGTTTGTTTGTTTTTTGCTTGCTTGTTTGTTTTATCTCTGGCCGCGAGAACTTTCTCATGTACGAAAACCATGAATTCCATTGCCATTCCATTTTTTTCTCAATCTGCAGCTAGTTTTTTTTATATATCTTGTTTATTATATATCTTAAAATCTAAGTGTATTCCTAACTATCCTGATCTATTTCCTGCTTACTCAAATCACAAGTTATTGAAAAGACTAACCCCTAATACTAAGTGCCAAGTTTTCGCGGAACATTAGTCACGGCCCCCGAACTTCAGAAGATGTATTTCCTTCAGCCACGCTAGATGTTTAAAAGGCAAGGCTCAACACACGTTCAATTGTACCACTAGATTAGTTACAATAATTAGGTGCGTATTAAAAGAATTCCACGAACTGACGGTGATCCCTCACTCACTGTTGCAGGAATACAACTGGTGCGTGATCATCGCGCGGGGCTGCGGAATGTGCCTGAACTTCAATGCAGCCATGGTCCTCGTGTTCATGCTGCGCTACAGCGCCACCTGGCTGCGCGGCACGTGGATGGCCGCGCATCTGCCGCTGGACGAGTCCATTGCTCTGCACAAGGGGGTGGGCGTCACCATCCTCGTGCAGTCGCTTATTCACACGGCCGCCCACTTCGGCAACATAGGTAGGCGCTACTGTAGTCACCCCACACCCCACACATCTGTAATAAGCGAAACAATATGTTTAAATGAAATTCCGATATGGAGCAATTCCACCCGGTTTTTTCTTGAAACCTGGATCTGGAAGTGCCCCCCCACACCTACCCTGTGACATCTCTCGACTATCCCTGAACATCTCTCACAGGCGTCCTATAACTTTTATCTCTCCCCACCCCACCCCACAACTTTCTTCTTCTCCTACTCTCAAGCTAGGGAGATCTCCCACGATCCCCTCTAGCTCTCCTTCCCACCAGAGACACTTGTTTTATTATTTGAACTCAAACTATGCATTTCAATGTCAACAAGTGCATATGCAAATCAGCTTGCAACATAAAACTGAACTATTCTCCTCTACGGGGGACAGGCTGTTTGACGTTACCTAAAATATTCACACATATTACTTTTTTTTGTTTTACATCACAATTTTATTTTATTTCTCTAGCAGTAAAATGTTTATGTTGAAAATTTTGAAAAGTAAAATATGTATTTTGATTTTCCTTTAGCCAAAGTCAAACAACCTGCCCCCTCTCAGATAATCAACTCATCCAGCCACTTGAGGGGGGTAGGCAGTTTTTTAGAATGAATATTTTACCTCTGAAAATTTTCAAAATAAATATTTCACTGCTAGTGAAGCCAAATAAAGTTATGATGTAAAACGGTAAAAAGTAATGTTTGTTCCACAAAGTTGAAAAAAAACCCAACAATTTTAGCCAAAAGTCAAATGAGCTAACCCCCTCTCAGATAATCAACTCGTCCTATGAAGAGGATTATAACAAACCTCACATGACTTTTGTGACCAATCGGCGCGCTTCATAGGACAAGTTGTAAATATTGTAGTAAAAGTGGGCAGAGTCTAATTACTACGCTGACCATATTTGGGAGATGCGTGATGAGAAATATCTCATTGTAGATCATTCATAAATACACCCCGGAGTATGAGAACAGGAGTTCTCCCACTACTCCCCTCTAACTCCCCTCTGTTTCCCCTATAGCCTATGAGATCTCGTATGAGCGCGCCGAGAACGAGACGGTGCCGGAGTACTGGGAATGGCTGTTCACGCTACGGGCAGGCGTGGGCTTCGTGGGGCCGGGCTTCGCCTACCTGTCCGGCGAGGTGTGTCTGCTGGTGCTGCTGGTCATGTGCGTGGGGGCCTTGCCGTGCATACGGCGCAGAGGATACTTCGAGGTGAGCTCTCTGATTACATTATGAGTATATATATATATATATATATATATATATATATATAATTTGTTTATAGTATCCTTATATATATATTTAGTCTCTCTATATATTCCGTAATGGAATATATATGTAAGAGAATTTTTTCTTCAACAATAAATAAATAAATATATATATATATATATATATATATATATTATATATATATATATATATAAATATATATATAATATTATAACATAAAATAGTAATACGCATGCACCCTATATATATATATATATATTTTATCGTGTTATTGTCTCAATATTATAACATGGTGCTGGTAGCTGGTCTTTATACCTGCTCTGATGAATGCCAAACTATGAGCATGAAACAAATTTTCAAGCCAATAAAACAACCTATGAAGCTATGATTGTTTTGATCAATTTATAATTATATATATATATATATATATATATATATATATATGAAAATATATATATATATATACATATGATGATTATATATATATGTTTAACGTATATATAGCTACCATAATTTTTTAATTGTTGAGCTACTTTTGAACATTTCGTCATTAGGTTTAATAAGTTATAGCTATATATAAAAAAAAAAAAAATATATATATATATATATATATATATATATATATATATATAGTATATATATATATATATATATATATATATATATATATATATATATATATATATATATATATATATATATATATACTTTATTTACTTACCTCCCTATATTTTTTTCTATCACATCCTATTCGCCCTGAGAGCTTATTGTATACGATGATGGGTACAAGGCGGTAACCAATGCTGTTTCCCCTGGCTGTTATGTAGGCATATACTATACATAAATAGATAATATGTACAAAATTTTCATTATATTTTATAATTTTGTATACATGTTCTTTATAAATTGCTGTTTCTTTAATGTTTTGCTACAGCCATATAGATCATCCACTCACAACACATACAGTCATACATGTGCCTGAGATACACTTCTTATTGAAGTTAGTTTCAATGAAAATAAAGTGATAGCATTACATTGTTTCCATCCCACTGGGGTATGCGGGAATTTTCTACTACAACATCAGAGGAGATGTCAAGATTGGACATGATACTTGTCAAATTATTTTCTCATGTAACAGTTCAGCATCTTCACCATTAGGTGTTCTACTGGACCCACATGCTGTACATGGTGTTCTTCGTCTTCCTGCTCATGCACGGCCACATCTTCTACATGTTCTTCCTTGCGCCTGGACTCATGTTCCTCGTCGAGAAGGTCGTCATGACATTCATCGTTCGTGTAGCCAAGTACGGACAGATGTACATTGAGAAAGTCGACTTGCTGCCCTCCAACGTATGAATGCTCACAGAACTATCTATAAGTACTAGATTATATAACTATAGGCTAGGTATTTAATGTAGATCAATTACAATGAATACACATTACATTCAAATTAATGTTGATTGACAATTGACTTGAGACATGGTGCTTAATATATATAGTTACACTAAATTAGCTATATACAATTCTATTTACAAGAAGAGTAACAAAAAGCCCCCAAAATGTCAAAGGCCCTATTGTTTTAAAGGTACTGAGTGTATCAGAATGCTGTTGCCTGTGGTTTCAGGTGACACATCTGCGGATCCGTCGCCCTGCCAACTTCTCCTACCGGCCTGGAGACTGGGTCTTCATCAAGGTAGAACATTGCATGAATAAACTTATCCTTTACAATACACAGGTGCTTAACGATGTTGAACAAAAGGTTCACCGTCACTTTGTATTATGTCAATAAATGCACATGTTTTAGACGTGTTAGTAAACAGCGGCACATTTTGGAGGAGTTTGTATCAACAAAGTCGCACGTGTAAGTGTATTATTTATGAATAGTGCATATGTGACGAGGCTCTAAATGGGGAAGTTAAACCTCGTCTCATACTCTTATTAGAGGATGTATTAGAGGATGGGGGGTTATAATACTTTAAGCCGTTCTGACGGTTTTGTGCTGTACTGGAATCACAGTTGTTTACAATATTCAGCAATAATGTGTTGGCAAAATTCCTACTATATCATCAAAACATTATATACCTAGTGCGTGATATTAGTTTCAGTGACTCCAATAACAATTGTAAAATCCGGGATAATGTGTACAAAACCAGCGACAGGCGATCAGACTAATGGCTATGTGTTACTTGGTGTAGTCAATTTGAACAGGATAATTAACTGCCGTACAAAACATTGATCCCTAATTATGGGACTCC
>CM032664.1:37934073-37962266 GCA_019095985.1 Streblospio benedicti | reverse complement strand
GTAGAAGTATCTAAAAAGGTAGAAATCTTATATTTTTGTATATAGCAGGCCTGCAGCGAGTCTGTGGCAGAGGGGGCGGTCGCCTCCTAGCTTTTGGATTTGCCTCACTTGCATGTCTCCTCATTCTTCAAATTTCGTCTCTTTGCTTTTTATTTTCAAAACAGCCATTGTAGTACTTGATAATCGTTCTATAAATCACCATTTCTAGTGTAAGGGAGACCAGGCAAGTTGAAACACGGGGCAAATTGAAACACAATCCACAGTTGCGTCGCTTCAGCTCAGCTGCTGAAGCAAGCATTGTATTTCGTTTGTTTGTAACTAACTAACTAACTAGCTAGCTAGCTAGCTAGCTAGCTAACTAACTAACGAACGAACGAACTAACTAACTAACTAACTAACTAACTGTTCTATTAAATTTGTTTTACATTCAATATCATACATGGAATCTTTTTAGTCAACATTTCTAACAAAAGTACATAATTGGAGTGCAAAGTCTGCAAAAGATGGGCTCATCAAAAGTGCTTTGTTTCAATCTGTCGCACAGCGGGGATTATTGTTCCAGCTACACATTACTCATCATTACAAGTTTCTTATATGATAGATGATGACTAACAACATCATCATATGCAATAAAATTGTAAAAATCAGTCATAAATCATGAGATATTTGGAAAAGACTAAAAAGTGTTTCAACCTGCCCTGGTCTCCCCTAATTTAAAGTATTTCTAGTGTAAAATCAAACAATTGTTATTGTATCCTCTGAGATTGTGTCATCCATAATTAGTGATCGTGCAATGATCACTGCAAATTTATAACTAATGGTTGTGTTTGGTGCGACATTATGTTTTGCTTTAATTAAAAAAAACATATATTACCACATTTTATTTGTTTGTGTAAACAAAGTATTCATTTTATACAAAAATCTAATTCTAATTCATATTTTACGATGGCCCAGAGCACCGGCAGTGATGGTGACCTGAAATGAGCATATTTCGTGTCCTCGCTTTTTAAGCTCTGTCTACGGGCCTGTACAATGTACATAATACAAGATATTAATATAATGAGAAGAATATTCACCACTTTTACTATGTAACATTATCACAATTATTACATAATTTCATTATTATTCGTTTACACTCATAAACTCAACAGAGAATCAAGTAGACAATTATTATCTACAATTAAATACTGAACATAAGAAATTCAGCAATGAAATTTTCAAACAAGTACATGGTAACAAATCATTACATACAAATTATCTTAAACTGCTCAATCAGGCTACATGAATCATAGAGGACAAATCTATTTAAAATTCATACAGTGTATAGCATAACTTACATTTGCCACAACTCCAGTTTTTATCGGACACACACACACACACACACACACACACACACACACACACACACACACACACACACACACACACACACACACACACACACACACACACACACACACACACACACACACACACACAATAATCAACACAATATGATCAGATGAACACTGACTTCTAGTATGATAAACCAGACACATATCAGTGGTAGAAATTCGTGGCAAAAACTTGCCTGACATGTAACTATATAAAAGTGACTTCCCCGAATAAATGTTACTTTCCCTGACAATATGCAAAAAGGGTGAGAGGGAATCTCCTTCACAAAAATAAAATATTGAATTGCTATCATCTTTGGTGCAATTAGTGGCATTCTAGGTTAAAATTAGATATAAAATATAAATAATGATATTACCTTTGCAATTTTGATAATCTAACAAAACATTTCAAAATTAAACTGCCATAATCGTGTATCAGAGTCATTAAGCATTGTTGGTTTTAAACACAATACTGATTTCAAAGTTGAAAATGAACGGTATAAAGGTTGTATGACATCAGGGCAAGCAACTCTAAATGTTACCTGCCCTGAATGAAAGTTACTCGTCCCGAGTGGAGGGGCGGACAGCTATTTCCAACACTGCACATATTGCTTTCACTGTTTAGTTTGTAAAATCTGCCTGCCACTGACCACCAAGAGAGTGCACGGCATTTTATAAGACACAGTGCGAATCATGGGCCCCAGCATCATGGGACGGGTATGCGGTATGTATGCTACACTGATTTACAAACACTATGCCATACACCTTACTACTATTACATAGAAAGGGTATCTAATGCCCACAAATATCTGCGAGCTGTTTTAGGCTTGATTTATGCTTTAGTATCACTTCATTTTATTGAAATAAGCTGACCAAGTCCTTTGCAAATATAATTTAAATATTTCCACAAACATTCTATTGCAGTAAGTAAATCAGGAAGTTGTTTTTGATTGGCTGGATTAAGATAAGATTTTAATAGCCAGTTAAGTTTGCATTACCATAAGAACTTTGTCAGACTTTGTTTAGTATTTGTAAGGTGAATGATATAGGGCATGTATATCATCTACTAATATGCTACTCATATTGTTTGGCATACCATATCACAGTAATAAAACAAATCAAATCAAATCAAATAAAAATCAAATAAAAAATGATCTAATCCATTATGCAAACCAATCTTAATCCAGCTTATCAAAAACAAGTTCCTGATTAATTTACTGCAGGATAAAATTACGAAAATATTGGTGGAATTATTTGAATTCTAATTACATAGGACTGTCTCAGCTTATTTCGATAATGTGAGGCTATACAGTATATACTAGAGCATAAATCAAGGCTAAAACGGATGGTCTGGCTATGCGTTTATTAGTTACCATTTCTATATAATAATAGTAATGTGTTCGTAAATCATAATAGTAAATATACCACACCCCTGCCATGATGCTGGGCGCATGGTGCGAAAACCCCAGCAGATACCACAACTAGACACCACATTTGATGGCTCGCAAACTTGCTGGATTTGAAATCTATTCTTATTATCGAACTGAAACTATTAAATATACTAACTTACAGCAGACATACAACATAATGTCCACGTGCAGTTTGTGTGCTACACAGTACATGTATCCAGATACCGATGCTTTTGAGCTACACAAAGTTTTTGAACAGTTAGAAATTTTCTTTCACAAAATCAAACTTAAACTTCACACAGTGTTCCTGTAACACTTTTGCTAAACCTGGTGCTCCACAGAAAAACACCTTCACTTTTCCCTTCTTTTCGTCTGATATTTTCTTGAAAACCTGCAAAGAGTATACATTTAGTTATGAAATATGATTCATTGTGCATGAAGGGAGTGATATTTTGCTGTGCATTGATTTGAAGTTCACATATAAATAGTTTTGGGATACACTATACTACTTCTGTTGAGGCTGCTACCATTGGATTGTGATACTGGTTTTCATGCGGTTTTTAGTGTAATCTTTTAGTGTCATTTTTTAACCGTAATGCTCAACGGAGGGCAGTTTGTTTCATTGTGATTTTCTGGTAGATATATGTCTCTAGTTATGGGAAATGGATGTTAACAATGCTCGGGTTGGAGCTTTTGTTTGTTATCAGCCGTTATGTAACTACACCTCAACTTCAGGGAAAGGACATTACGGTAAAAAAAGTCATTCACCCATTATATTCCACTTTTACTGTATTAATTATAATACATTAATTATAATGACAAAACGTGTTATCTAATAATGTTTTTTATCAAAGTAAATTATATGTCATTTCTGATGTAACTTTCAATCACTTGTATGTTACAAAACTGAATTTAATGAACAATTTGACTTTAGAATAAGAACAATTCATGCCAGCTTGATTTTCTATGATTTGGGTCATGTCCTAAAAATAGCCTCCATGACGTCATGACCGCACCACTTGGGGAGACATAATACGGGACCAAGCGCTGGTTCAATCAGTTTAACGTCTATCATGTGTCATCTGAGAACTGAACTATAATGACCATCAAACTATATATTATCAAATCCGGGACTAGATACGGGACCTAATACAGGACCAAGCATTGGTTAAATCAGTTCAAAAACTATCACGTTTCATTGAAAACTGAACTATACTGACCATCACACTATATATCATCAAATCCGGGACTAATCCGGGACCATGCACTAGGAAAACTAGCGCAAAATCTATCATTTTTCGCAGAAAATTGAACTATAATCATACAATGACCATCACACTATACATCATGAAATCCGGAACTAGACCCAACTGCCGTGATACTCCACAGCAAACACTATATTTGTACAGGTCACGTCACGGTTTGGTCCCGGGTTTTAGTATATACGAACATTGGGCTTTGTAACTTTGAAAATGAAAAAGAGTCCGTCAGGGGTTGGTAGTGATGATTGTGCAGAGTTGTAGAGATCTGTAGAAATTTTGTCATGAAGACTATTGGGAAGATGTGGTTATAAGACGGAGTTTGAAACGTGTTTGTGTGGAGCATCATCGTATATCAAAGTTCAATATGAGCAACATAGAAGCATTTGCTTTGCTATTCCCTACTAAAGCACTCAGTATCACACACAGTAGAGGCATGAAGGCCAATAATTGCTCTACACACTTCTCCATTTCAAGTCTTCTACACAACGCACTATTGCATGAAGTATTGTATAAGGTGCTTCTTGTGTGCACATGCGTTGCACCTGTATCACCTAAAATACCCAAATTGGCCAAACATATAGTGACAGAACCGATCATTATATTAACTAGATCAAAAGTGTTCAAAGAACACTGCGTCTCTAGAACAACGTTGACTTATGGGCAATTAAGATATATACTGAAATGATGTATACTTTACAATCAAGAAATGAATTTGAGGAGAAAACATCAGAATGAATCAGAATCAATACATGATTATATCCAGGGAAAAGATATTTGTGCTGCAATACAATAGTACTATTTGAATAACAGATACTAATGAATATCAGTTTCAAACCCAATAATCAATATTTCCAGCTTGGTTGGAATATTGATTTTTTTCTGGCTGGCTTAATTGCATTGAATATCAGTAAGAATGTCATGAAAGGGCTTCTAGAAACCACAGTTTAATTGGCAGATTGCCCAAAATCGAATCACTTCAGTGTCGCCTCATACCTCATAGTTGTATAAAGTTTGAACGAAATCGGTTCATCGGTACGCCCGCTAGCTTGTCCGGAGACATACATACAAACATAGTTAGTTAGTTAGTTACAAACGAACGAAACACAATGCTTGCTTCAGCAGCTGAGCTGAAGCGACGCAATTAACAAAGCTTTAGAAGCATCTGTTTTTCCAGATAATTTAAAGGTAGCACAAGTTGTACCTGCACATAAGAAGAATAGCAATTTAAGCAAAGGTAAATATAGACCTGTTAGTGTGTTACCAGCAATTTCAAATCTTTTTGAGAGAGCTACGCATGTACAAACTATTGAAATTTTGATAAATGTTTTAATATAATGCTGTCAGCATTTAGAAATGGATATAGTTGTCAAGATACGCTGATAAAAATACTTGAAGACTGGCAGCGTAAATGCGTTGATGATAAGAAATTTGTTGTGGCTATCCTCATGGATTTGTCTGAAGCATTTGATTGTCTATCACACGATTTATTACTATTGAAACTTAAAATGTATGGTTTATCTGAAAGTGCTCTTAAACTTTTCAAAAGATATCTTGATAACAGAATACAGTGTGTCAAGATAGGAAGTGTATGTAGTTCATTCTTAGGAATTTACAAAGGAATACCGCAAGGTTCTACATTAGGACCTGTTCTATCTAATATTTTTATAAATGGCATCTTTTGTTTTATCTCAAAAGGCTGCTTATATAATTATGCAGATGATAAGACTTTGACATACTCTGATAATAGTATTGAAAATCTAACCAAAGTTAAGGAGGAAGAGAGTGAAACTTTAATAAAATGGTTTAGTGACAATCAAATGCATGCAAATCCAGACATGTTTCAGGCTACTGCTATTGGTAAAAAGACAAACAAACAAAATATCTCTTTTAACATAAATGGCAATATAATAAAATGTGATGAGGAAGTTAACTGCTAGGTGTTACTTTTGACTTCATGTTAAATTTTAATTCTCACATTTTAGATCGTCTTCACAAGTGGCAAGAAGGAATTTCCTTGTGAATAAGGACCATACTTTTCTTCACTTCCAACATCTAACATGAACATGGATCAGATTCATTTGGTTGCTACCAGACAACAAAAACATCTTGCATTGCCGACCGATCTGGGAAGAAATGCTCTTCGATTGATGGATTTGTCCAGCTTCACAACTTCTCATTTTTCCAAACTTTTAATAGAGAGTAGTCCTTTGTAAGTGTTAAACATAATATATGTTCTGTGACTATTGCCAGAAATACAAATAGTTATGAACAATATTGACTTTGCAGCATCTCTAAAGTGGCTTCATTACCTATCCCCACATGTACAAGACTTAGGATCATTCCATCAATATCACTCACTAATCCAGAGTTGTCTGGAATGGTACAAGCAGGACCTATGTCCTTTCGAAGATAATGGAATGGATCAATGTAACTTTTTCTGTCTTCTTAAACCGTATCTGGTATAACCAAGACCCTGGGTAGCAGTCCAAGAGGTAAACTCCTACATTTTTATAATTCAACCACACAATGCGCAGTCAGCCTTCACAATGACACATTTTCCATTACTTGTCACTTCTTTTGGACACATAATACTAATTTTAAGCTTAAACCTTCTCCTATGGTAGTAGAACTTTTTGCTGAATCTTTTCAGTCTTTAACCACATAACCTACATACTTTTCTTCCCTTTCTATTGTGCAGTCATCAGGTCTTTATCCTGAGTTGACGGTTTGTCGTGGTATAATGATAATTTACCATGTTTAGCAGTGGCATATCTGTTAATTTAGGGAACAATCATAAATAATGATACCAGGGGGGTCATCCAAAAAGGTGGGAGGGTCGTCCAACTTTTCTGATTCCTTTTGGGGGGGGGGGTCGCTGAACTTTTTTTTATCACGCTACGGTATATTTTTTCAAATATTTTCTTTTAGCAATGCAATGGCTTTATAGAGGACTTTTTTTAGCTTGTGGGTGGGGGGGCTCTCAACTTTTTAAAATGTTGATGGGGGATCGGTTAACTTTTCTTCGAGCCCCAAAAAATGGACGACCACCCCCGGTATTGTTATTTATGATTGTTCCCTGACTGCCCGAATATGTAAATATTCTCCAAGCTTGCGAGGGGAATATTTCATAAATAAGGGCAGTCAATTAACAGACCTACCACTACTAAACATGGTATATTTCTTCAAAATACACTGGTAGAAATCATATTTTGGTATCTTAAGAATTATGTCTACATTTTTTTATTCACATGATATTATTATTGATATAGGTACCTTATTATAATGTCCACACTACAAGGAATAATTTCATACCCTCCAACATAATGTTATTAATAATATATATTGATTATTTAGCTTTATAATTAATTCAAAATGGCATCCAAAATGGTAGAATAGCTAAAACTAGACGTCATCATAGGTATTTTCAGCTCATTTGAAAAAACATCCTTTGACCACAAGATTACCAATGTCCCATGTAGATGGCAGATCTAGTCACATTATAATTATAATTTGATGGCTGTATGTGCTTACCTGTGGCCACGATGGGCGTCCCGGCCGCGCCCGCGTCCTCAGCCCAGTCACGGCATCCTTCTCATACCTCCGGTGCATCAGCTCGAGCGCCACCTGCAGACCCAGGCCCTGCAACCAGCATAACTTGTCAAAATGCAAATTCTAATACAATATACAAGTGTGGGCTTTCATACCTGGAAGACATGATCAGTGGTATCAAAAGAGCAATTATTGCATGTATAATTGTATATTTCATCATGCATTGAGGTGCAATTTCTTGAGTTATCATGCTCCATATCTGCCTGGTAACCTGGGCCCTGTACATGTTGCATAAAAGTATTTTCTTATCGTTATCGTAATAATCCACATGATAATCGTAACCTCTCTCATATGTCGTGTTGCATAAACAATTTTCAGCGATGATGTTTACACAATGAATTGTGCACGATTTGGAAGGAAATTGTACTGCCTCTAAAGCGTGACGATGGGCCTTTAAACTGATTTATGTGACGTAAATCAACATTTCACAGTTTTTAGGTGTTTTTGAGGGCTGTTCATAATATAGTATGTGGTGGTTTATAGTCATGATTCTAGTGCTCTCACGACTTTACATTCACACCACGCCGTTGGCATCGTTATCACACCATATCTTTCTCAACTCTGCGGGGAGCATACTGCACAATTGCTGCCGTAGCGGCGCAGACGTGCTAATCATTCACATTTACATTCACTCGCCTGACCTGTACCTATTTAACGTGCAGGTACCACGGAGCAGTGTGCAACCTGTTAGAGGTAAGTTTGCTCAACACTTACCACCAGACCCGACCGGGAATCGAACCAACGACCTTCTGGGCACGAGTCCAACTCCCTATCCACTCGGCCACAAAAGCACATAATGATGTACAGTGCAACCTTTCTATCAAGACCACCCGAGGGACTGGTAGTAATAGAGAAGTGGTACCGGGTATCTCCACATAGGTGTATGGTATTTTTTTTATACTAAGCCTGGTAACCAGGAGAAATCTTACTATGGAGGTGATACGGTACCTTGATGTCGCTGATGGAGGCTGCCCCCGTCATGTACATCTGCATGTCGAGCAGCTTGTCGAAGTGGCGGGCCTCGGTGGCACGCTGCTCCACCTCAAGCTGTGTGAGCAACTGCACGAACCACTCAAACTCACGCTGGTGACGCGCCAGCCAGATAAAGTGCACCTGCAATGAGGGGAAAGTGGCGCATTGCTAGGGACGACCAAATACAACTTGCAATTTCTCTTAGGCAGCCATATTTAACTTATATTTTTTTTCTGATTGGGTGTGGCGATGGAGGAGTATCATAACATCTTATACGTGTATTAAACTTCAAGAAACAACTTCCTATATTCTTTCAATACAACTCTTTTAGGGCTACCAACAACTACCAACAGCTTTAAGAAAATTACAAATCGGAAGAGGGAGGGCGTCCCAATATACATTGTACTGTTTACAACTCCTATAATACCCCCTCCTAGGAAACAAACACACAGTCCATACTGTAGACCGACCCTATTTTGAAATTGCTACATCTTGTTCTTTTATAACACCACACCAATTAATTAATATCCTCTTCATGTCGTGTCCATTGCGCTTGTAGTTTCAAGTGACAATCAGGAGCTGTGTGTGTTTGTATGAATCAGGGTAGACTGAGTGTATTACAAATCGACAGAATGAAGATTGAAGAGTAGGAATGTTTGCAAGTGACTTCATGTTTGGTATTCAGTTATAGAACATAAGTGTAAGATGGTTATTGCTGGCACGTGGTAGATGAGGTGGTTAGTATTTGTGCTAAGAACCAGCCACAAGCTTTTCGTGTAGAGAATTAAATGTCAAAATACGACAGTTTGCATTGGATGTTTTCCTCAGAATAATTACCATCTTTCTAGTTTACACCGAAGAAAGTTGGATTTAGGAAATTAGGGATGGGGTTTTGACGAGTAGCTACAAGTGGAGGATGCATACTTATAAATCTTTGGAGTTACTATTCCAGTAGCAATGTATTCAAAATAACCCCGTTTTATAGCTTCTGGTTATGCTGAAAGTTGCCTCAAGTCTTGCAATTGAGCCAATTCGAAGGCCAGAAGCACAAGAGCTTCATTAGCGTGCATCTCTAGATTGCCACCTGTTGATGTTGCTTGTGACATATCATTCGGCGTTTCTATTTGAAATAAACTAGAGATATTAGCCCAAGGATGGATTTAAAACAATTACATATATCCAGAATGAAAGAGATTCACGTACACCAACAATAAAATGGGATGATGTGTTTATATTGTATTCATTGTTTGGCCACATACCTTCCTGAGTTTCATTGCGTCCACCTCCTCACCGTACCAAGAGTGGTAGCACTTGGGGCACTTGCGCTTCTGCTGCCTGCAACACGATACAGAAACACATGATAGTTAGAAATCAATCATTATGAAATCACGCAATACCATGGTCCCATGGGGGTGTAATTTGGCAGATTTGAATTTTGTGCTACTAGTCAGAAGTAATGATAAAATACCAAGCGTGCCCAGCTGTGAATGTTACTGCCCGAAATGTGGTGATGATAATGTTGTCTATGTTGATTGAAAGGGAGTTATTTATGTTGCCACGACCCCTGCATGTCCATCGAAAACGAGAAAAAAACAGCCCTGTGCAACGTGTGGGTTGAGGGTTCCAGGGTGCTAGGTCTGCTGATTCATGAACACCCAAATCAAATGAAACGGGTCAATTTCTTCTTGCACACCTCTGTAATAGCGTAAACCTCTTAGCAAATCAGTTATCAAGCATGAAGCATTGACAAGGTGGCGTTGGGCACTATTTTAGGGCATTGGTGGCCTAGTGTGCATATTGTCTACTGGGTATGATGCATTGCCTGCGTTTCTACCTGCATGCCTTCATCCTCGCTCCACTCACTTGTATCGGTACATGATGCTCTGCAGTATGCTCGCCATGGGTGTCACTCCGATCCCAGCCCCAATCAACACCGCATGCTCCGTGTTGAAAATTTCGCGCGTGGGTGTGCCGTACGGGCCGTCAATCGAACACTGTACACGTGTAGGGTAATAATCAAGTTATCAACACTTTTAAAACATCATGGTTTATTGCTTCAGATATCTTTTGCTGATCAATGTGTAAACGCATTACAAGCAGTTTGTTTGCATATTGTGTACATAGCGTTGCAAAAACTGTAAATATCCTTCTAAACAGGTTGTAAACAGTATGTGGCCAACTTGTTGACATGTATGTTAATATATAACAGGCTTCTGTCAACTGGCATGCATTGTTTACAAACTACTAACTAAACTGAGTTTTCAATGCAAGTGCTGACAACAGCCCAATAACTTCTGCTTTCGAATTATGTCATATTTTTGTTAATGCTACATAAATATTGGCTGACGTCTGCAGTCTGGTTCATAGCTTGACGTATATAAGTTTAAAAACGTAGGCCAAAGAAGGTCAACTAGCATTCAACCAGTGCTTGACTTCTTATCATCAGATTCTGCAATCTACTGAATTTCCAAACTTATTTAGAGATGTAAGTTTGAATGGATTAATTCTTAAAATATTGTCATCACTCATACCCATAATATAATATGAAGTATGAATAAAATGTAATACATAATGCAATGGTATATATAGAAGAATTTGATGAAATAGAAATACAATGAAAAATACATATAAACTGCCCACCATAACTTGCACGTTTTTCGTCCTGTTCCTCTTCTTCCACATCTGGATCAGTTCTTGGGCCTAAATTGAAGTCAACCATTTGCACAACTTCAATAAACAACAATAAACGGAGTATTATTACGATAAAAATGGGTCTCTGTGTAAATAGAAATTGCCACTTTGAAAATACAACTCACTCCGCAATACATGGACACATTTTTGGCGCCCAATATAATTAGATACAATGGAAACCTAATTTTTTTGCTGTTCAAAGAATTTTAATTATCTTTTCGTTTAACAAAAAGACTAACTAGAGCTATAAATTGACAATAGAATCTGTGCATGGTACACAAAAATAATCTGCAGATTGTAACTAGATTTAATGCTAGGTGAACAGAATAAAAACAGAAATTATCAACTTTTAACTTTTATGCTGCCAACAAAGGTGGTGATAGCATGGGCAGAAACACTAGATCTAACGCTAGAACCGCTAGACTAGCTCTAGAAAGAAGTAAAAATTCTTAGCTGAAAAAATATACAACAGCCAAAGCTATATTTATTGTACATACCGTGCCCTTTCCCTATGATACTTATATTTGAAAGTAAAATTGAGTGCCTATTGGAAAATACATATATAGTAATTGGATAAATGAAAACTAGAAAAAAGTAGACACAAATATAACTAGATCAAAAGTGTTCAAAGAACACTGCGTCAATAGAACGACGTTGACTTATGTGCAATTAAGATGTATACTGAAATGATGTATACTTTATAATCAAGAAATTTATTATCAATTTATTTTAATTTATGAATTTGAGGAGAAAAAATCAGAATGAATCAGAATCAATACATCCAGCAAAATGATATTCGTGTTATATTTATTTTTCTTGCTGGTTTAAGCGCATTGAGTATCAGTAAAAATGTCATAATATAAATGGGCTTCTAGAAAGCACAATTTAATTGGCAGAGTGCCCAAAATCGAATCACTCGTACCTATAGTCATGTAAATTTTGAATGAAATCGGTGCAATGGTTAAAGCTCTAGCTTGTCTGGAGACACACATGCATAGTTAGTTACATAGTTAGTTACAACGAAACACAATGCTTGCTTCACTAGCTGAGCTGAAGCGATGCAATAATTTAGTGTTACTGAATTGAGAGACACAAGTAATGAAAACCGTATGACATGGTTGCATTTTAAACTCTTCCTATTTTTATTTCCAATCACCATTGGTTTTATGTTGGAAGAAGCAATTAAATAATATAATTGAATAGCGAACATATTTAATCTAATTTCTAATGTACTGTATATATAGATATAATCCACTTGTGAATATAGATGTAAGTCCGAAATGAATTTATCCTAAATTATTCAAATTTAACAAAGACAAATACTTATCTTTATCATTCATATGTAGATTTATTAGATATTCTATACATAGGTAATACATAATATGAAATTAGTAGATCAGAATATGTCAGTTGCCTTCATCATAGAAGAGCCATCAATGTTACAATATGTACTAATCAATTACCTGGTCCTTAAACTTAATATTGTTAAATCCCAATATATTGTTTGTCTTAACCTGTTATAATATTTTTAACATGTTAATTAGGTACTACATGTATCTTGTTAAACTGATACTTGCACTGTATATTTTACTTATATTTCATTTCTTTTGCTGTTTTAATTTTTAACTTGAAAAAGAGCCTTTAGGAGCTCGAAAACGTTTATTAATAAAGTCAGAATTTAAGTTTCTAAAACAAAATTTCATATCAAGAATACACCTGAAAAATAGCTATACAATGTAAATCATTATAAACTAGCTGTCTACCCACCGCTGGTCGGGTTGAAACAGATGAGATCTGGAACACAGTAAATGCTACTCCCCCCTCATCCTTCCCTCTGCCCCCACCCACCCCCACCCCCATTCCGCACACCAGCTCCCGTTAGTATACAGGTCTGTAACAGATAAATACACCCCCATCACCTTCCTCCCATCATCATTAATGTCACAGCCATATACACACTACATGTATTTGGCAATGATTGATCCCTCTAATATCCCCCCCCCCCCCCCCCCAGCTACTGCTATCTCTGGTAAAACACTTGCGGAACAGATTAAATGTTCGACCCTCCCTTACCCTTCCTTCCTCCACCACCTCCTCTTCTCTACCCGACTCTCTCCATTCCATTCCCATCTAAACAGATCCAGAACAGACTAAATGCATCTCCACCACCCCCTTCCTGCTGCATAGTCATATCTCACGGCTATATACGCAGTTGATATGATCAAGGACTTGTAAAAAGCAGTGTGAATGATCAATCCGTGAAAACCGACGATGTTCCTGCTGCTGCTCGGGTTGAAATTGATGAAAACAGATCAAATGCTCCTCCCTTCCTCACCATCAACTATACAACTATACCCCCCACCACCACCACCCATATGGATACACACACACCCTTTCTAAATGTAAATGTAAATGTAAATGTGGTTGTTTATAGTCACAATTCACTGTTATCGTGCTCTAGCGACTTTACATATTTACACCAGGTCATTGGCATCCTTTTCACACTATATCCTTCTCAACTCCCCGGGGAGCATACAGCACATCGCTACCGTAGCGCAGACGTGCTAATCACTCACATTAGCGTTCACTCGCCTGACCTGTACCTATATAACGTGTAGCCACGGAGCAGTGTGCAACCTGTTAGAGGTAGGTTTGCTCAACACCTACCAACAGACCCGACCGGGACTCGAACCCGCGACCTTCTGGTCACGAGTCCAACTCCCTATCCACTCGGCCACGGAAGCACACCGTGCTGCCACCAACCCACCACAAAACAGGTCTGGAACATATAAAATGCAACTCCATCACCACCCTACGTAGCTTCCAACGTACGTGCACAAACGTTAAATATTAACGACCACCAAGTTGTCCTCATTGTACACACATAATTTGGAGTGTGTACGCCTTATTGGAACAAAAACAATCCCTTATCCATTTAGAGTATATGTGTGTGTGTGCGTGTGTGTGTGTGTGCGTGTGTGTGTGTGTGTGTGTGTGTGTGTGTGTGTGTGTGTGTGTGTGTGTGTGTGTGTGTGCGTGTGTGCGTGTGCGTGTGCGTGTGCGTGTGCGTGTGTGTGTGTGTAGATGTAGATCTAAAAATAGGGGATAAAGAAAAGATAGAGTAAAGGTCTAACTATGTGATGCACCATGCTGGAATTAAGGGCACAAAAATATGATACCTGGTCAGGGCACAAACTCTTCCCCTAGAAATGAATCGTAATGTGAACAAAAAAGGAATGAATCATCATGGGATCGCTTAAATCATTATAAATTTTGACAAAACGCACTCTCAACAAGAGGCCAATAATTTTATTCTTAAAGTTATCGTTGAAGTAAATAAACATTACCAGTTTTCACACAAATAGACAGAACCGGGTGAGTTTGTAATATGAATTATTTTATCAGGTGAGTTCTTACGGCGTATCTCGGCAAGCCCAAAGGGCGAGCCTGATGCGCCACAAGAACGAATCCTGATAAAATAATTCATGTTATACACAACGAACCCGGTTTTGTATTTATCATTCTTTTCCAAACAATTACAACACTGTTTCATAAATGTGAAAAAGTAGTCCGGCTGAGTACAAGCATGATAACCATGGTATCACCCCTTTTCGAAGAGAGGTGATAACCCTCTCCGGGTTATCGATTGCTTCTGGATCATGATAACCAATGAAATTACAGGAAAAAGAATGATAAATACACAAAACCGGGTGAGTTGTTAACATGACTCATGTCATTGGGTGAGTTCTTGGGACGTATCACGGCGAGCCCGAAGGGCGAGCCGTGAAACGCTCCAAGAACGAATCCCGATAAAATAAGTCATGTTACGCAACGAACCCGGTTTTGTATTTATCAGTCTTTTCTGAACAACCACAATACTGTTTTAAAATAACTTAGCTTCAAAGAAATAATAAATACCCTTATGTTTACAAATCATCGTCATTGAATATAACAAAATAGGTACATTAAAAAAACTTGATCTGCACTAACATTACTGATATTGTGACTTATAAATTTGAATGAACATATTGAAAGTGGATTAAAAAATCTGAAAAAACTAATCCGGCTGAGTACAAGCATGTTAACCATAGTATCACCTCTCTTCGAAGAGGGGTGATAACCCTCTCCGGGTTATCGGATACTTGTGGAGCATGATAACCATTGAAATTACATGAAAAAGAATGATAATACTACATACTTTGTCTTTGCATTAGTTAGTTTTACATGTGACATTAATGTTCATGCTCATTGACATCTACTGACCTCTCACTAAAGATACGGGACCTTAAGGGAGGGGCACATTCCACCTTGCGGCGGTGGTCGCCGCAAGGCGTGTTGAGGTCTGCGGCGTCTACTGCGTTTTCCGCAAGCATTGACAAAAGTACAGTTGTGGGCACATATGCACGGGCTCCGTGCATTATGAGTGTGTCGGCACAGCGAGTGGTTTTTATTGAGGTGGCCGTGCCCTCAACTTGCATTGAACGTGCGATGTACTCGCGTATAGTTTACGTCCTACGCACATAGTAACAGTGTGATTACCGAAGTACGGGATCCGCACGTTCCTGGTAGGCTACAGGCAACGCACGGTCATAGTATTGTGTCTGTGCCGACAACGTGCGGGTAAATCATCTGCGTTTAACGTAAGGTCACCGCACTGCCTCCTTACGATCAGACCATGACGTAGGGTGGTCGTAGAAGAAGTTTGACAAGCCAAACTTCTTCTGCGGCCACCGTACGGCCTTGAAAAAACGTACGTTTGCCGCACTGTACGCTCACGGATCGTTACGATTTCTATGCATTTTTGGTTGTAGACTGGCTGTAGACCCACCTTGCGGTGGAATGTGCCCCTCGCTTTAGCCTGCTGCTTTTCATCACCACACTATAACATGTCATCGTTTATTTAATTAGCGATGCTTAATCCCGATGACACCTCCAAGTTCAGTGCATGAAGGTCTCACACATCTATTTTTGATGGTTCACCCCCAATTGTGGCGACCGTTGATATTAATTCTAATCATATGTCAAAGTTTCTTTCAATTGTACTAATTCCACTAAAAAAACAGTTATAATGCCATTCTATAAAAATGTTGATTGTAGTAACATATATTTTGGAAATATTTATTAAGCTTACTAACCCACCCCCAGGACACTTTTCCAAAAATGTTATGATTAGTACAAAACATATTCTCATTCTGTTGCTTAGCAACTGTTGCTAGGGAACAATAACAGTAAGGAAATAGCAATAGTCTTCAAATGTTATATTTTAGTCACATAATATCAAAAATTGGATGATATAAATGGAAATAAATGGTGTTAGATGGTAGTTGCTATGGGTTTTCTGTTCCCTAGCAACTGTTGCTAAGGAACAATGATTATGATTAAATCTCATTAATATTCAAATGCTATATTTTACTCATTAGATATCAAAAATGGGTCATATAAATTAAAATAAAGGCTATTAGCTTGTGGTTACTATGGATAAACGGTTCCCTAGCGTCCAGCATCTGATGTCATATTACTATTTAGTAACACAATTAAGTCTAGCTGTAACCTGATAGGTGATATGTAATGTAATAATGTACACCGATCGCATTGTATCACATAATTGTATTACATGCACACACATGTACAATGTAACTCTGCTCTTAGCACAGCCAATACAATAATATACATGCAGATATACTGATACAGGGGCACAGGTTGCGCAATCCTCACCTTTCCCCACCGAAATACCTTACTTTCATAGGGTTTTGGCATGTTCGCTATCGATCGCGAGTGCTAAACTCATGAAATCCTTTGGAGTGCATCCCACCTCACCTTTCAGGAAACCTGGAGTTGTCCTTTTAATATGACTTCAGTAAAAATCAAAACAATTACATGTTACACAAGGATAATCCTTTGCGCCGGCTACTGGCAGATCCAGGTTTTCCACAAGTGTGTGGGTGGTGGCTAGGGGCACTTTAAGGGATCTCATGGGTTTCGTACTCGCAATCGATCATTCTTAGTGTATTCATTTTTCTCATTACAAATCACGGATCAATGCTTAATTGTGTGCTTTTTGTTCATTTTTAGACTGATTTTGGTATGTTTTACCTAAAGCCCCATACTTTGGGTACAAAATGCATTCTCTGGAAATTAGGAGTGTGTCTGATCTGAAAGATCATCTGCATGAGAATATTATATCATAATAAAACTAAGCAGACAAACACAAGCGTGTGTAACCAAACACATAGAAAATAAAAGAATGCAACTGAGTAGCAGAGGCATCTAGCCGATCAGATTCAAAGCAAAGCATTGCTTAAGGAAAAGTGCATTACCTGCAATGCAATGTGCTTTTTGATACTGCTAAAATGGTTGTGTAATATATTGTCATCTCTCACCCGTGTTGCATTTGATTGCTTGAGACTGGACTGAAGGATTGACTGTTGGAGGTGGCTTGTCAGCGTGTATGCATGGATTCTACACACTATCCTTTCCGTTTGGAGTAGAGAACCATGTGCCCAAGGTAGGCCGGCGTCGAGCATACTTACCTGGCGTAGGAGACACCCTGATCCGCAAGGGGGTTCTCCAAGGGTGAGGCTGTTCCATTGCACCGTACCGGGATGGCTGACCCCTTCGATCTTTCCAAATGCGAAAGACTCGGGCGCGTAATTTATGTTAGTGAGGGACTGCGTTCGCGCTATCCCTTTATATAAGTACAAACATCCAATGAAAACTGAAATGTCTAGCTTAAAACGAGCAATAGTGAGCCAGATATCTACTGTGCACTCAAACCAATCAAACTCTGTGTGCACGTAGTGAAATAGTCTAGCAATTACGTGAGTACGTTTTTAAAATGGAAAGAGCACCAGAAAATAGGTTAATATCACTAACTTACACATTCAGCATTCGTTATGGCCTTTCTCCTGTTGAAATATATATATATCTGATGGACGCACAACGTAAGATTTCCAGGTACAATGTATGTAAAACGTATGTAAAACGTACCTTTCTTACGTTCTACGTGCATGACCTTAGTGTGGCGCCTGGGTTTATTGGATTATTCTTTATCAACCATGGATCAGCCAGGATAACAGAGATTTTAGAGATTTAGAGTTTTTAAGACTGTCCTACTTGAAGAATATTGTGACGCTGTGGGTTCAAGTCACACCTAAAATCTCTGTTATCCTGGCTGATCCATGGTTGATAAAGAATAATCCAATAAACCCAGGCGCCACATTAAGGTCATGCACGTAGAACGTAAGAAAGGTACGTTTTACATACGTTTTACATACGTTGTACCTGGAAATCTTACGTTGTGCGTCCATCAGATATATATATTTCAGCAGGAGAAAGGCTATAATGAATGCTGAATGTGTAAGTTAGTGATATTAACCTATTTTCTGGTGCTCTTTCCATTTTAAAAACGTACTCACATAATTGCTAGACTATTTCACTACGTGCACACAGAGTTTGATTGGAATATTGATGTTTATTTTCAGAAAATAATGGTCTAAACGTGTACCAAATGTTTGCCCCAGTGTTCTGTAATTGTATGATTGATTGACACTATGCTGGAACAAGTTGCACTTACCCAAGACAGTGGCACTGGCCAGTCCACTGAGACCACAGATCAATGGCAACTGGAAGCACACGGCTCTCTGTGCTGAGATGTACGTGTGCACCAGCGGCATACACGTAGATTTCATTCAACCTCACTCACAGTGCTTACGACATGGTGGTTTCCCATCCCCCAAACACCACCAGTCACTCACACCCGTTTCACGAAACTAAATTCTGATGAATCAGCTTGAAAACTTGCAAGCAGGTACACAAGTGCACCCTCTCTCAAGGACGTCCCCAATAACTGCTCAAGCAACCACCATCCACCATATATCGTCCAGATTTCTAAGTTTAAGGAACTATGCTGAAGCATGCATGCTGCTGATGCTGACGAAGTTGTTATTGGGAACGAGACACAGCTGTCTACATAAGAAGTAAAATCCGTGCACCCAAAGAACAGGTTGACAACTGTGTTTGGGGGGTGTACTGGTTACGTTATTATTCTATTTTATCACTTCAATATACTTACTTCTGTATGTATGGTGTGATCAAATTACTCAAATTACTAAAACAAAATCTATTGTTGATGTTGCCTACGTCTCTGTAATACAGCATTGGTGGCTGTTGTTGATCTAGATCTACAATTTTTAATAAGATTTGTATGCTAGCATTTCATCAGGATGACACCACTGTTTGCATGATGGATTGGTACTTTGTAAACATGTAGACTTAAGCAATGTAATATATAGTGGAATGTAGCTAGACTAGACATAAAAGCTCCTCTATTTTGAATAAACCCAGTATGATGTTTATGCCGTCAGCACATGGTTTACAGCTGTGTCACATAACTTTACCGGTTGACCATGAACGGTCCCAGGGGAACTCTGCTAATTGATTTACAATTGATTTTTTGTGAAGAATCACTACCTGCATCCTGGAATCATTTAACAAGGTAAGAGTTATATGCTAGTATATCAGTATTCTGTAGAATCTTAATGCTTCAAGTAGTGAAATCATTTCATTATTATATGTATATCTAGATCTATTCATAATTCTCAGAATTTTATTCATAATTCTCAGAATTTTAGTTCAAAGGATACTTTTTAAACACTGAGTTTCAAGGATATAAATATAATTACTTTGTCTTTGTTAGACTTTAATTTCTTAACTGGATTACGCATATCTCATTTATCCATCCATATTACAATGAAGGTCTACATATATATGATGATTGAATCTACCTTTTGTGACCAATTAGAACTATTAACTTGGATTGTATGTTTGTGATATGAATAAACTCTGCATAAATCAATTATGGATATCTCTCCATCCAAGCGTGGCACACCCCAAAAACGTTATTTAAAAGGTGTTGTAGTCAATGATATAAATCTTTGTGTTCTTTGTTCGAAGATAGAAAAACAAAAGTATTATATTATAAAAAGTAATGGTCAATCCGGGCCGTGTAAAGGACTTATAGAGAGTTTGTTCAATTTGACATTTGTGCCTGGTAAATTCAAATCATGGTGCATATGTTTGCATTGTATGTAAAAGAAATGCACAAAGCTGTATTAATCACCAAGAAAAAATGTCTGTCATATTTGAGAGTTTCAAGAAAAACATGCAAACATTAAATGAGAGCTGGAACAGTAAACGCATGATTGCTAATTTATCTCCCACCTGTATTTCAAAACGGAAAAGACTTGGGACACCACAGAAGACCCCAAAGAGGACAGTTATCCATTCCTCCCCAATTAATAGCCCACATTCCAAAACAAAGTCAAAAAAGAAGCTGTCATTTTCTACCTCAGAATTATCAATTCCTAACCCAAGTTCCCAAAGAAAAGCGAAAAAAATGCTATCATTTTCTACATCTGAAGAATTCATGCCATCAATAAGCAGCACTCCACTGTCATCAGGAATACAAGATTCATCAAAAAATCCAAATATAGTGTCACAAGATCCATTATTTTCCCAATTGAATAATTGTAACAGCGCAAGTAAGTGCAAATCAAAGAGACAGATAAGAACCATGACTGTAACATTTCGCTCAAGTAAGATCAGGAAGAAGATGACACCAATAATAAATTCTTTAAAGAATGGTTTTGTTGCACAAACTGTTAGATATATATCAAAAAATTATTCAGAGATCTTTGTTAAGCAAGCAAAACTTCTCATTAGGCATGAGATAGAGAACTTTTCAAAGTATGACACATCAAAGCTATTTAGAGACGCTGATCCTCACAGTCTGACAAGTCTCAATCTCAAGACAATGGAACAACATCTGAAGACACATTGTCCAAATACATGGTCACTTTTTTTCACAATAGCATTTCAGCCTGCATCCAAAAGAAAAAAAAGGTGCAATACCGCACATATATTGTCAGCATTTTTTATACTGCTGTACTCGCACAGCAGAAGTATAAATGCATTTCAAGTGGCTAATGCACTGGCAATGTATCGGCATGATGTGTCGAAGGAAGGAATTGATCATTTGTCAGCTGTTGGGTTATCTGTCTCCTACCGCACCCTGCTTCGGAAACTAGAAGAAATTGCAGACAAAACAAGGAAAGATCTTTTGAAACTCAAGGAATCACTGGAGAACAATGAGGTATGTGTTATAGCCTCCTTTGAATGCAAAATAGTTATTCCATTCATAGTATTTACATTGCATATGAAAATATTCTCTGCCAGTCAAAACTAAATAGGTTACAAAGAAAAAAAATATAATGCAACAATATATGATAAACCATTTTTATTTTATATTTTATTTTATAGAAACTTTCTAAAACTGGAGATATGTTGGATGACCCAAACTGAACAAGTCAAGTCGGTGTCAACATATCCACTTAATGTGAGTACTTGCTTTATTGGTCCATAATTAGTATGATCATTGAGGTTGCTGACTAACAACAACATATTTTACATATTTTTCAACTGTAATTCTAGGGTTTACCATGTGAAGATAAAAGTGACTCTTCATTACCTCTGGGCGACTCACACTTGCATGATCATGGATATTCCATGCAAAGAACTACAGTGAGTTGTTTTTGTTTTGTATTCACATATTCTTTATTTTGTGTAGCCTTTACAGGTTTTTCAGTTACACAGATTATGCTCACTTTTTTTTAAATCTACAGATGACACTGGAAATCACGGAAACACCTGTAAGAAGTGTACCCAATAATGAAGCTGGCAATGCCTTGATAGGTGACCATGAATATATTCCATGTCAAAGAGAACCTGAAACCCGGCATCGGCAGTCTACTTGTGGTTATTGTTTGGTGTTGGATAATCTAGACTACAAAATATCAGTGCGCAATATGACATCCGAACATCAAGATAAACAGCTTCATTATATAAATGTAAGTAAATTTAAGTTTTAAGTTTGGTGAAAATTAATGAAAAATAAAGAAATTATTTAGAAAATATGAATTGCTGACGGACGGTCAGATGACGGGTGATCCCAAAAGCTCACTTGCTGTGAGCTAATAAAAAATTAACGTAATGGCATGAATGGCTATTATAAATTTTAACTTCCATTAAATCTTACAGGTCATCCTAGCCAAAGATAGAATCAACTTTGAGCATCTCCCTATTGAGAGGCCACTGGCACCACTGCGTTCTCTGTCAAACGACACATTTATTCCCTCACAAGATGACTTGTACACATTAAAAGAAGATGTTATTCAGGTAATCAAAGACATTCGAGCTGTAACATGCCCATATTGCACAATGATATCAACATTTGTAATTTTGCTTTTGAAAGTGACAAGGCCATCTTCATTGTAGGCTGTAAGTTTGATACTGGTAGAGCACATCCCTTTCTTCAAACAGAACTTTCAAGGTTGTGTTCCAAAAACATATACACACCAATATTCAGCGGAAATGTGCAAAAAGTCACAAGTCGTAAGTAATAATATTATAGCAGTGTATCTATGATAGAAAGCTTTATTCCGTTAAACTACTAATAAAAACAACAAAATTATGGTATATGGATTAAAGGTTTATTGTACGCTTATTTTTAGTCTCCTGTGGGCTGTTGGGACAAGTCAGAAAATAAATATGACGAATATGCAGAAGTTTTGGAAAAAATACAAGCTGACTTGGTGCCTAATGCAAGAACTGAGGATGAACTGGCCGCAATTGACAGAAGGTAGTATGACTTGACAGTACTATAACATAAAACTTTGATTTAAAAACTAACGCATGAAAATAGTTCTTGTTGGCACCTACATACATGTAACAAATACTGCTTTGCAAAAAACCTTTGCATATATTTATTTCCAACTTCAGAGAACATGAAAGAACTGGCCCGCTGCGTCCAGTTGCTATTTTTGCTGACCAACTAACGGTGGAACGCACAAGAGGCATTCACACAACCTACGACATTGGAGATGCACCCGAAGAGCGATTTGAGGGAGTCTTTGGCGCCATATCCGATTTCCATGAGAAAATGAATTTTCTACAGGTGCAATTTTCTTGCCATTGAACACTATTTTGCACATTTATATTATATTTATTTGATAATTATTCAATAGGATGGGTTTTTATTTGATCTGAAAAGATTTTTTTCCATTACCAGGTAATAATGGATCGCTACTATAAACTGGATTCCGACAATGATGGTGGAACTTTGCGCCAACTCAGAAACTGCATCCAAAGAAGCAATGTTGATATTAAAGTTTCTCGCAATTACCATGCAGATTCAGCATTTTTTGATTTAGTAGTCGATGCACATGTAATAACAGCTTGCATGGTCTACAGTAATATGAGTAATATTGGAGATACACCATCACTTCTACCAGAAAACTTAGAACAGTCAACTCATGAAGAGAAGAAACGTATTCTCAAACAATTTTCAAAAAACATAGTTGACAGATTCATGTTTACTCTGATGCATGAGGTCATAGATGACATTGCTGAAGGGCGCGAAAGCCAGCCAGATGATAGCGATGGTGTATATAACTATGCAACAGGATTATTAACATATGGACTTCTCCGTCGAGTGTCAATAATATCAACAGCTTCAGGTGATGGATTGCGTGCATTAAGACACTGGCGGTTCGCCCTCTTGGCATATCACCAAGCACGCAAAATAAAATATCGACTTGAAGCATTCCTACTGACTGCAGCTGTGAAATCACTATTACCACCCAGATTTGCTGAACAGGTGACATGGTCAAGATTTATCAATTTGACTGGTGGCGTTGGAAATAACCTGGATGCTGACTATGTTTTAGAATTGTTTAACAAAACTGTCAAAACTAAACTAAAAACAATGGGACCCAATCAGAATCCTGAATATGTAATGCGCGTTTCTAGATCTATCATGTTTTGCCAACATTTGGCAAAAAAATTAGGCCAGCAACTGAAATTAGCACCAATTAGCCGCAAGCACACAGATCAAGAGACAACAAAGGATATGGGATTAATTATTAATGAATTAAAAAATATCAGTAAAGTATTTGTCCACACACCCGGCAGAGTACATCAACATTTTAATGAACCACGGCATATCTTTTCAAAAGTGAAATCGCACGAGATACACAAATGGTTAAGTGAGAAGAAGAATGAATATGCCATAGATAAATGGGCATTTTGATCTCACATTCGGACTACAGTGATATCCTCAGTATTAACATGTTACTATACCATTGTTAACACTTAAGTACATACTGTTGTTTTAGAAGAAAAACTTACTTGCATCATCACTTTTCAAGTTGTACACCAGAACTGTTAATAATCATTACTTTATAAGCAACAAGTCATCTGAATCTGATACTTATCCTGTACAGTACATGTAAATAGCAATTATTGTGATATTGTCTTGCTTGTTGTAAAAATAACACATAATAAACAGATTAAACAAAATTAATCACTTACAATTTTAAGATATCCTCATGAAATTGACAAGCACAATAGACATACACATTATTTACAAGTTAATAATTGCCATAAATATTATCCAGAAAAAAGTGAAACTTTTCAACACAAGGGAAGAAGAACTTTTGAATATAACCATTTATTGTAATCCTTTTAAGTGTTTTCATCAAATACTTCGTTAATAACATCCATAACTGCATGAATATGTTTGCTATCATACAAATAATTGCACAGGTCCTCAGAATCATGTATGTGTTGTATGCTACCCACAAGTTCTTTAATTGTGTGACTATCAAGGCCTGAATGAAGCTCACCACTAAACAGCCCATAAGCTTGTGTGCTTGACTGACAAATTTCTTCCAACTTAGACTTGAAGAGTGTCCTTTGAACATCACTGACTTCTCTTATTTGCCCTGGTATGGTTGTTAAATTTTCATCAGTATGACTTAAAAAATTCACTCCTGGTAGTTTTGGACAGGTGCCGCAGCTGCAGCGTTTAAAACACAAATCACAACAATTGTGTAGTACATTAATTTTTTCTACGTCTTCATTTGGTGTCAAGTACTTACAAATCAGTCCTCTACGGCACACTATTGCTACATCATTTTTTTCTGTTTTTGTTGATTCTCCGACAACTTTTATAGTACCAAATAAATCTTCAAAATCCATTTCTGAATCATCCTGTCCTGTAACACCACTTTCCACTGTTTTGCTCTCCACTCCAAAGCAATAGTCTCTCATGCGATCATCAGTCGCTAATTTAGTGACATCAGACAAATGAAAGTAGACAATAGAATAGGCTTGTATATCAGGATTTCTTCCAGCTCTGCCAGATTCCTGGTAAAAACTCTCAAAAGTTCTACTGGCTCCCCAATTTATAACATATATTATGTCGGAACAGTCAATCCCCAATCCAAAAGCCTGTGTGGCAAGCACTACACGAATTTTTGATTCTGGCTTGCGGAATTCATCTGAAGTCATTTTTTTCATCCTCGCCCATGTTGCCCGATGGAAAATACCGACTAAACAATTGCGTGAAAAACGTTCACCGACATAAAAATCATCTTTTAGTTCAGTTTTAAAATATTGATAAAGCAGTCCTATTGCTTTAATACTACGACAATAGATTATTGTTTTGCTAAAAGTGTTCTTTTTAAGTCGTAGTTCTTCCACTAGCCAGTGAAATGTTTCTGGAATGGACATTGGAGCCTGCTTTGCGATGTACATGATGTTATTCCTGTTCGCACTCTCTGATATGACATCGGTTGTTGTTGGCAATGACAGACATTTAAGTATTTGAGGAATCATTGATGGTGGAGCGCTGGCGGTCAGGGCAAGAAAAACAGCATTTATAAATATACTTCTCAATTCACCTAATCTTCCATACTCACGGCGAAATTCCTTCCCCCTGAAAAACACACGAAATTCATCGTTAAATCATCTGCTTAGTGGAAATTGGGCTGATGGCACTGACCTCTTTGGGATGGAATAGTTTAGTGTAATCGATCCATGTAAAATTTTAACAAGTAAAACAACGGTGTTAATAATGAAATGTATACAACTGTATGCTTTGCTTTAAAAGTTAAAATTATTTCAACAGGATGGTGTACATACCATTCAATTGTACAGTGGGCTTCATCCACTGTTATCAATGTAACACGTTGTCGAAAAGGATCCGATAAAAAAATCTCTCGCCACCTCCCTTGGAAGAGGCTTTCTGGGCTGAGGAAAAGAATCTGATACTGACAATCTCTGATTCCTTGTATTTGCTCTGAAAGTATAAAGGGAAAATAAAATTAGCATGCAGGAAAGCGAAGAACAAAAGTAATGAGCGTAATGTGTGATATCTAATCATCACAAAAAAAACTTCACTAAAAATCTATATTATTTAGAGCTGAGATAGGACTTTATAGCAGGATACTAGAGCTTGGAACAAAAATTTGAGAATGATCTTTAGCACAATAGAATTAGCTATAAGATTTGGTATTATGGTTAGATTAAGTGCATATAATAATAATTCAACACTGCTGTATTTTCTTGTAGACTGCTGTCTACTTAAACATATATCTAGGACTGATTAGATTTGGTATGCTAATTAATGAGACTCATTAATTATAGGTCAACTGTATCTTATCTATTCAGGTATAGATTTATTTAAAAATATACTTGATCTTGTACTAATAGTGTAGATCTAGTACTGTAGACTACTTTTAATTCATGTTATCTAATTTCTCCATGTGTGCGTAAGGCATATTACCGTACCTTCTGTTGTATCCTTTGATCCAATATATAATGCACTTATTCCCAGTTGTTCTGCTTTCTTCACTTGCTCTTCCATTAAAGCTTGCAGTGGTGAAATACAGAGTGTTATATTATGCCCATGCTCTTGACCATGATAATTATCTAATACTGATGGAAGCAGCATATAGATTAGTGATTTGCCATATCCAGTGGGTAATAAAGCAAACGTGTGCTTTTTCTCTACTACATTTTTGATGCTATCATACTGTTTATTTTTCAATTGAAAGTTTATTCCCGACTTTTTAAGTGAAAAATCAAGAGCTTTAGTAAATTTCAAATCATCCGCCATATTGTTTGCTTGTACATGGATGAGACAACAAGAAGTTAGATCCAGATTCCAGGAATTCCAGATGGCCATCTTATCTAGATAGAGGTGAACACTAATGTAAATAACAGATACCATGTCATTAACTGACAAGGATAATGTGTCCCCGGGAATGTGTCATAAACAACCGGCTTTTGACAGCTATTTGCCAAGCATATACACGTTGACATTCTATAAAGCAGCAAAAAAAAAACTATGATAGTGTTCTACAGTTTTGCTGACATGCTTACCTTTTTATACTCTTAGTTGAATGAAGGAAACTAATTTACTTCAATCTTCTGGTGTGTGTATTCACGTTATGTTTACTTACAACCTGCACTTCCGCAAAATTTCATGAGCGCCCGGAAGTAAAACTTAGAAGATTCCGAATCTTTGGTTTGGGGGCAACCACAAAGATTCTGATGATCGAGAAGCCCCCTCAAATTTTTTGCAATTGCCCGGTTGCATTCTACCCCCCGGGGGGGCATTTTCCCCTTGAAGTATTTGAGGTTTGGGGAAAGTAGGGTGCGGACTCCCGCCACGTGTTACTTGAATAATTTGGAAATGGGGGAAAATAGTTTTAGAATTGCGAAAACAACCTCTTTAGTATGTATTTTCTAAATTTTTTTAGGAACAGATTCATTTTGTAATGGGGAAAAAAAACACAAAACTCAACAGGGGTTGTGAAAAATGTTTTATTTAAAAAAAATCCCTTGGTGGGCCAAAGGTTTGAAAAGTTTTTTAAAACAAGGGGTTTAAAAAAAAAACAAAAATTTCTATTTCTTTTTAAAAAAGGTTTTAAAGGAAATTTTTTCAAAACAAAAAAAGCCCTTTTTGGGAAAAAATT
>CM032664.1:37877160-37926128 GCA_019095985.1 Streblospio benedicti | reverse complement strand
CAAACCAAATAATTAGTCTTAAACTTTATCTAATTGGATAAATGATGCAATATACAGGACTATATGTGGTGCTTTGTATTTTTCTAAGGATGCAACAACCACTAGTGACACAAGCAGGTTAGTAGTCTATATTATGTATGCACTAGATCTATGTCTATGTAGATCATGACTGTCTGGGTCTGAATCTGAATCTGAATCTGAATCTGAATCTGAATCTGAGTATTTTGACGGCGAAAACATCATATATGATGGCTCTATCGCCCAAACAGGTTGTGTTGTCTACGTAGGTATTCATGTACGAGGGGTAAATATACATGTATAGTGACTTGTAAACTGGTGATTCTAGAACCCGTATCCAAGTGGTAAGTGGCGCATTTTTAGCCAATGGGGCCCAAAAGAATATCTAGGGCGTCGTACCAAACGCAGATTAAAAATACTGACGCATGCCATGAATAGACATCTGATGCGTCAGACAACCTTTCATGTATGGATAAGTTAAACTAAAATTAATGTTGTCAACTGAAAAAAAAACTTGTTTTGTATCACAATTTACTAGCGCCAATATAGGCTACATAGGAACGCACTTACAGATTTCGTTCACAGCGACTCACGTTATTATTGGTAGACCTCTACAGTGTAGGAAATTGACCACGAGATTGGAGTGTCAATCGCAAAATTGAGCATGCTGACGTCTGATTTACCCTCACTTCGTTCGTCAGCATGCTCAATTTTGCGATTGACACGACAATCGAGTGGTCAATCACCATTATATCATGACTAAAATCCATTTTAAAATAAATCATATTATAACATTCTCATTGCAAGTCAATTTTGTTTGTTTTGAGCGCGCGGAGACCACTACTACGGCGTTCGTCCAAACTTTTGCTCTCCGCTACACGGAACACGCCTTGTGACCTCAGCGGCTGTATTGATAATGTGACGAGTTTAGACTAGCGCCGTAGTAGTGGTCTCCGCGGGCTCTGGAGCGTGTTTTCCATCGCAAAATTGAGCACGTCAGCGTGGGTTATTGGCGGTGATTATTGCACGGAATGATAGAATGGATGTTTTACATCAAACACAGTAGTTTTAAGTAAAATGTTTCCTCAGAATGAAATGGGCGCGGCTAAAGCAGAAGTGTGTCAATGAAAAATTATGATCACCATACCACCATTACCATAACAAATACCATCAACATTACAACACTAGGATTGACCATGTACTACTACACTCTGCGTGCGTCCAATCAAAAAAGGATGCTATCCAGGCATTTATCTCACTGGCTATACCATAGTGCTCTAGCTACCCCAATCATGCCAATAGTCTTTTTTATGGGACCGTGTCAAATGCTTTGGAAAAGTCCAGCACTGCCACATCAACTTGTTGCTTCTGGTCATACGATTTCATAAGGTCATGGAGGGTGACGAGTAGTTGCGTCTAACAAGAATGACCACTACGAAAACCGTGCTGCATGTGGGATAATATGCCATGATGGTCAAGATGGTCTAGGATATGCCTGCAGATAATGTGCTCAAGGAGTTTGGAGCATATACAAGTTAGAGATACTGGTCGATAGTTCTCTGGTAGGAGGCGATTACCCTTCTTAAAGATGGGGGCAATGAAAGCCAACTTCCAAGCACTGTGAACTTCACCGACTTCAAGCGTTTGACTGGAAAGTGCTGTTATAGTTGGTGTAATAGATTCAGCTACCTCTCTTAAAAGTCTTACTGGTTTATTACCAGGGCCTGATGCCTTGTGAATCTTGAGGTTCAGGAGGAGTGTTTTTTACTCCAGCAGCTGATATCTTAAGTGATTTGATGGGGTGAGTTTTTTGACCTATCAGGTAAGGGTTATCGCTGCCATCCTCTTTAGTAAAAACTATTTTGAACTGATAGTACTTCTGCTTTTTGTTGGTTAGAACTGTAGAGTTGACCATCTCTCTTCAGTGGGGACAAAAATGTTATTTAGATACTTATTATGGGCACTTCTGATACATTTACGTGAATCACACTTGAGTCTGTTAAATTTCTTCCAATGTTTGGTGCGACCAGTCTTTTTGGCAATTTTATAGGCTCACTGCTTTTTTGCACATCCGTTTGATGTTTGGAGTGAGCCATGGTAAGTTCTCACGACAGCTAGTAAAGCCATGAGGGACGTATTTGTCTAACGTCTTTTGCAAGTCGTCCAGTATATGAACCAACCATTAAAGTCACCACCCAATACAATGGTGGCATTTCTGGACTGCCTGTGTAGTAGGTCCAGGGCTGTATATAACTGTTTAAGTGGCTCTATACCAGCACTGGGTGGTCTGTAGAAAGACCTTAGTACTATCTTTCAATTATTGCGAAGAGACACTGATACACGAACTAGTTCACAGTCTGCTTTGACATCAACTTCAGCTATCGTGTAACAGGACTTAAAAGCGACAAGAACTCCACCTCCACCAGCTTTCCTTTCTGAACACGTAATAACCACTAGGCATGAATTCTGAGTTTGAAATTTTGTTATCTAGTTTTGTCTCCGTAAGAAGAGAGCATCCGGACAGGTGTAATCCACTAAATGTGCCAGTTCAGCCTTTTTTTACCTGATATAGAGTTGCTGTTTATGATAAGAGTTCTCCAGTTTGCTTTTTTTGATTGCAAAACTTCCTCAGTTGAATCACGACTGTCATTTTCTGACATATCTCGTGAAGGAGTGGTTGACATTCTTAAAGAACTACTAATTGTTACTTGATTGGTGAGAATGGTTGAGTCATTGTTATATTCTGTTGAGTTCATTTCGATGCAACTCTTGTGATACCAGATTGAGCAATTTTCACAACAAACTGCGCGGTGCGACCAGTTCATAGCAATTTCACAACAGCCACATGGATAGATTGACGAGATGTGCCCAGGGCCAGGATTTAGTTCTACATCTCCACTTAGAATTAGTGATCCGTATCAATGAGTCTACTGGTTTGAGGCCACGGGGCTGAGATATTTTTGAGGGACCATGAAAGTTGTTTTCAGGAAAATAGAAGTTTGTAGCCCAACTCCGGCCATAAATATCTGTTCTTTCAACCGTTATTGGGATCAATACAACTGACTTCAGCGCTGGATAGCGTTTCAGCTTACAGTGAAGTATGACAGTTAGTTTCAGCAAGAACAACTCAATGTAAAACATGTTGAACTTCATTTGAACGTTTGGTTATTAGTCGTTTGGGCGCTGCTATGGGCGATAACAGGTGGCCGTCTTATTGTTTTCGTCTGCTTTGGTATATGAGAGAAAAGTTAGGTTTTATAACTTGCGTTGACACGTATTCCGTTCAATGATAGGATGATTTGCTTCTTTTATCTTAAGTACAGGTAATTTTGTGCTCGAACGGGACAGTTTGCAATTTCCTATCTGTCATTTTGAGATAATTTAGGCCCGGAAAATTTTTAAGTCCACAACCAGGAGTGACGTCACGACAATCACGTTCCTCCAGCTTCTGACTTAATTAGTAGCCCCCCCCCCCTCTAAGTCAGCATGGAACAAACTGGTGAAGACTGTAGTCCATGAGCAGTGGTCAAAAGTCCTGAGAGAGGAGGCAAAGGCCAAAAAACCCAAACCCTGAGATATCTTAACTTTGAGATATGTAGTTCACACCAAATACACCCTATATGGAAGGACCTACACAGTCGGTTGGCCATAGAGCAGGCATTAGTAAGGCTCTACTATTCGTTCAACGACACCCTCCAACTGCAACTTCAGTTTCTGGCATACAGCGATGTGACCAGTGCCCGTTGAGCTGAGATGAGCCGAAAATACTAGAACATTTCGTGTTGTACTGTGCTTCACTGCAAAAATATAGACTGCTCTATCTCCAACAAATATTGGATACATGTCGCTAAAATAGCCTGTCTATCAAACCTGAAGCACTCATCAGCATTATATTGGATAGTTCTCAACTCAAATGAGGGGGTTGGGGTCGGGCTACCGCTCAGCACTTGCTAAGAGGAACTAGTCTTGTCTTGTTAGACCATTGCCTACATAGCAGAGGCGGGCACAAAGGGAGGAGAAAAATTGACACATTTCTACTATAGCCCCACCCATTTTACTGCTCAAGCCCGTATTTGGACGGTGTGTTATGCGTTATATCGCCATTGTAGCCCATTCATAAATAATACATGGAGTGTGAGAATGTTTTATATCTTCTCACATTAGTATGGTGTCAACATGCCGAGTATTTCTGTATGAAAAGTTTGCTGGCACAAAATTACTCAAACTCACTTTGCTATCATGATTTCATGCCTAATTTTTTCAACCTAATGTTTAATGTGTTTCAGTAAAGTCATATGCAGTGGATGCAACGGAGACCGCCCATAATCCAGCTAAATTTAACCGTATTAAGCGTTCAATAAAGAGTATAGCAAAGGGGAGTTATGCTGCAGGTAAGTTTTTTGAATACTGTTTTTGGAAGTTGAATGTTCCATGTTCTTGGTACTGTAAAAACCTTTGAATATGCGATCGTAAATGCTCAAGGCTCGCCTGCAGTTTTGCCATATCTTTAAACTCCTGGTGTTCAATATATGATTTTTAGGGATTTTTTAAAGTCCAAGTATCGGGGCTGTAACATACTCGATCGTTTACAAATACTAGATATATGTATCAAGTAACCTAATATGACATATACTGACTGCCAGCTCATGGTATTCACATATATTGGAAATCAATTTGAGAATTTCTTTGTTACTTACGATGTCAACAAAAATACAAGCAAAATACATTAGTAAAAATTTGTGACGTAATAAATTTAGTCTCGATCATGCAGGCCCTGTGGTGGCGTTCGTTCACCAACTTATTACTAAAGAGTGTGATTGAATGAGGCTAGGTCCAGAAAATGTAATAAATTATGATAATTATTCGCACATGCGCATAACTACTATTACTACAGCCGAAACCAGTGAAGTTCAATGACTTTTTTTATATAATAATGTTGGATGTATTCCTGTATCCAATACATCTATCTGGAACGCAATTGCAAGGCAATTCTACTGGCATGGTTTATTTTTGCTAGTTTTAATAATATGTATGTATAAGCATATGCTTAATGCCAAAAACCCTCATGTTATGTCTGGTTCATGTGCAGAAAATTTAAGACATTCTATCAGACATTGTCACACCAAAAAACAAAACGAAACAAACACACGCAAACAAACTGTCTGAATGAGTAGTGGGCTACATGTAAGCCGGATTTTGTGAAGAAAGTCCCTCGCTTTATCGCCATGTTTCACATATAAACAGTCTGTCATGCCCCTGGGTTTTAGACTAGTGACAACAAGAAACCCTTACCATGACATTTCTATGTAAAATTTGAGAAATAGAAGCATGGTTTTGATACTTCTAATACATTCTGATAGTTCGGCTCATGGTGTTTTGGTATACAAATCAGGAATGTTGCACTAGATGTGGGTTGTCACTATCGAGGTCCTTGAAAGTAAGTAATGGTGTCTGTCAAGGCGGCATATTGTCTCCAATTTTAATTCATGTGTACATGTACATGAATGATCTCTCTATCTTGTTAAATAATTCTAATGTGGGATGCAAAATTAAATGTATATTGTACAATGATTTTATGTATGTAGATGACACATGTGTTGTGGTTCCCTGCCCTAGTGCTCTCAGGAAATTATTGGATATATGTTGTAAATTTGCAGATCGCATTATGTCATTTAATGGGAAGAAGTCCAAATATATGTGTTTCAAACCTAAACTTTTAAAAAATCGTCATGTTTCTTGTGTATCACTTGGAAGTGAAATTGTACAACTAGTGGACAATACCAAGTATCTTCGGGTGTTCATTCATCATTGATAAAGAGGACGATTAAAAAATATGAAAGCCTTGTGACAAGATTAACTCTGTAGATCAAGAAATTTATTACAGGTGGTTTTACGTACTACCAAATGTGTACTATAGTACATGGTTTGAACGGTAAGAAGTGGCAGATTTCGAATTTGTAGCCAAAAAAAACAGAACTTCTAGGCTTAGAACGTTTAAAATTTGCTGCAAAGTTAAAGTACAGTGTTTTCACAAGTACGTCGTGTTTAGCCATCCTATTTCCAAGCTATATAGTCGTGTCATATAACCGTTTTCATAGATGTTGTTTGGATGGATAAAATCTTTGTGATCTGTAAATTTCATGAGAAAAAGACACTGAAGACAGAAGTTACAGCACTGTATGTGACGGATTATGAGAAATAGAGATTTGTCTTTGGGTCTTCATTCATTCATATGAAATGTTAACTATGGCAAACACAAATAAGAATAGAGGAGCAATTGAAATATACGCATGTGCATAATGAACATGATTAGACTAATACTTTTTATATGAGAGGATTTCAAAATGAAAATTTCCATTTTTTACAACTCCCAAAACGGGGATTATTTCGCGGCGGGTGTAGAAATCATTTCCAGAAGTGTCTAATCCCGCCCAATATTAAATTTTCACGTGCGTTCTGTGTGATATGAAAGTGTTACGTTATCCATGATTGAGTACAGTAGTATTGGTCCAGTGACCACGTTTATCAACATACGTGTGACGTAGTTATCTGAACGTGATGTACGTCATTCGTTCAAAACCGTACCAAAACGGGGTCATCCCGGTGCATTTGGCTGAATTTCGTGCTGAATTTCGAGCTGAATTTTTGGCTGAATTCTGAGTTGAGTTCATAGCCTACAGACCGCGTGTGTATAGTCTTAACCAACCCAATCGGGGCTTGGGTATTAAAAAAGTTATTACCAGAAAACTGAATACTCTGAAAATATGCGCCAAAAATGGCTGGGGTGTGGTGCATAAAGCATTTGCGGTTAGCAAAGTAGTATTACTCGCTCGCAAACGCAGTATTACGCAGGTCATTAGCTAAATCCGAGTGCATAAACGCATAACTCGACCTCGTGCGTACGCAAAAAATCGTAGCGAAAATTAGTGCCTACATTTTTGCGATTTCAGTACTTTTACTTACAAACATTATGTCTTAAGAACTGTTTAGAAGTGATGTTTGACTATTGCGCTGTTTTTACAGCTCAATCAGCGTCACAATCGACGTAGCAGCAACAACGTGTTTATAAATATGGCCTAATATTAAAATTACGGGACAGAACGGACCACGGGAGTTAATTAATGATGATACCCACCGTTTTCTATGGTAGGTAAAGTGTTCCGTGTTTTCAAGGGCTCTGACCATCAGACATAACGTCCCATATGGTGATCGGACACATCCTCTAGTATAGATATATATGATGATCTAGAGACTACCCATAGATATTGGTTGTCAAGTCTAGAGAACTGACACTGGACCTTTGTGACCAAATAGGAGAATACATTGAACCTACACCACGTAGAAACCATTCAATAACCCCTACACACACACACACACACACACACACACACACACACACACACACACACACACACACACACAATGAGGCAGATATTCGAATGCTCTGATGTTAAATGAAGTTAAATTAATAAGTCATTTGATCATGCATAGCGTGAATGTCCCTTGAAACTAGTACATATTATGCAGACGTGTAGTACCTTGATTATATACATGTACTAATTACTATCACCCTTCAATTCGCAGCATGCATTGCTTACTTCCAAATAAAATGCATAATCACATTTAATAACAATAATTCTTTATGAACGCTTGCATTAGTATCTTTTGGACCTTGACATGCGCAGAGATGTTTTGAAAATGGCAACAGTAGTTGCCGAAACTGTCAACGGTAAATTGTGATTGTGTTGTGTTAAGATGAACTAAATAATGTATATTTGCTAACAACTTGTTTATTATCACAGCTAAGAAAAATATCAAACACAACACTGAAATGTTTGTTGAAATTTGCTTCTGATCAATATAATGGATGTGGCAGTTCGACAGAACAATAGCATTTATTTAACATATTTCCAACAATGGCCGGTGACCATAAGGGGTAGGTATGAATACCGACGGGCGCAGGCGGGTCCAGACGGGCGCCGACGGGCGGGCCCAGGCGAAGATGAGTGACGTCATCGGCAGACGGGCACCCCGTAAATTTATATATTGATATAACAATAGTATATATATAAGTTTATTTATAGTATAATATATACTTAATGAAGAAACTGTAGCGAACCCCCTTTTAATATGTATGCTGAGTGTGTGTATCTGAAACAATGAATAAAGAGTTAATACCAATTTTACATATTTATTTTACACATATTTTTATTACATAGCATAGCAACTGAACAATTTCTAATGCGGTCCTATTTGGAACTCAAAAACAAAACAATGTCCTTTGGCCGTGATCTCCAGGACTATTCGCTCAGCAGTGGTAATAGTTCCTTTGCAGACAACACCTGGTGTGAGGTGCATAAAACATTTTAGTCTTTCAAAAGACCTTATATCTAATAGTTTTTATTTCTATTATGACATAAACCCTTCGTGTCAACCATATATTATATGCAAAGATAAAGAGCAAGTGCAATTGTGACAGCCTCTAGCTCTAATAGATAACCATTTAAAGGCCTTGAGATAGGCTAAAAACATTTGTGTGTAGCAAAGTAGTATTACTCGCTTGCAAACCCAGTATTACACAATTCATTAGCAAAATCCACCTCGGCCTCACACTCAACGAGTGTCTGCTTCGTTTTTATAATAAATAAGTTATATCATAACGTTCTCATGTATGATCAATCTCCCAGATTGACACTCACAAAAAATAGTTCATATCCTTCCGTGATGTCATCAACTGTGATCGAGGTCATTCCCAAATGAAATATTTAGAAAGCAAGTAATGGTTCAGCATCGTGTTTGGTTTTGTTGAATTCAATGGGTCATAAAGCATCTGTGGAACTAATGAAATACATTTTTTACAAGTTTGTACCAATGTTATTACGAAAACAAAAGTTGACATGAGAACGTTGTGTTTTAATCTATTTTAAAGATAAATATAACCGCTTTGCTGTAAGACTTGTTTGAAAATAATCGTATATATAATGTCCCAAAGATTGCATGTTTATAATGTATATTTGTAAATGATGTTATTGAAATCAGCATGTATCAATAAACATTCTTTTCTATTGAAAGAGGATTGCTGTTATATCTTTATATGACCCACTTTTTCGTTATCCAACTGGTATGACGTGTAACCAGAGTTTACATTGAACGCATATTTCGGTGAGGGTGCACCACAACCTGACACGCCAACTTCTATTCTGGTCTAGGCTTTTACAAGCCAAATCTTCAAAGCTCTGCACTATGGCACTTAAAAGTGATAGCTCTGGGGAACAATTCCTATGCTCCCCCCAAAAGTTCTGCGCTTACAGCAAAAAGTTCTGGACTTTGCAGCCAAATCTTCTGGGCCTCACGGCCAAATCTCTTGTCCTGTGTTCGTACCTCTTTCCCCTGTTTTTCTCACGTTGCCTCTCAAGCTGTCAAGAGCATATGTGTCCCAAAAACAATACACAGTCATTGCTGTATTCAATTGGCTCTGTAATAGTCTTTCAAAAGACCTTATATCTAATAGTTTTTATTTCTATTATTACATAAACCACTCGTGTCAACCATATATTAAGTGCAAAAATAAAGAGCAAGTACAATTGTGACGTCCTCTAGCTCTAATAGATACAAGGTCTTTTACGAAACCCTAGGAATTCCACTGATATTAAATATGCAGCCTCAAACATCTTGCCCTGTTATAGCCTTTAAAACCAGAGTAATCACTAGCAACAGCTGCAGAAGCAGCAGAACATGTATGCATGGGTGATTAGGTAAGGTTCAGCCAAGATATTAAGTATGTAATCTTGATGTGTTTCTCAGTTACTTGTACATGTATGACTTAGTTTCTTTTTACCAAAATGGATACACCTTATAGGGAGATCCCCCTTTCCCACCAAAATACTTCATTTTCGTAGGGTTTTTGATGAAATGCTTAAGTGCGGCCCCCCTTTTCCTCAAGTGCCCCCCCCCCCTTTTCCAAAACCTGGATCTGCCTATGCACCTCCAAATAATAGTCCCCCAAAAGTTAACTACAGTGCACCAATAAAAACAAATAAGGATGTCAGACTTCAACCTCCTACATAATATAAGTGCTTGTTGTGTGAAAAAGAAAACTTAAAATCATTTGATACAGGCGCGGCAGAGCCTGCCAGAGATGTTACTTATTAGGGGACTAGACTCACATATGAATGTTCTAGTTTTAGGCGGCCATCTTTTTTCTCCCAAACATTTCACTTTTATCACATTGACATTGATTAATTTATTTTTGGGGTCTCCAGAAGAGGGAGTTTCTTTCCAATTAGTTACCATCATCAAATACATTTCTTATTTTCGTTTTTCATTTTGAAATAATATACCTGACAAGGTGCCAATTAAGCTAACTAACCAAGTTTATTTTACCTACCAATTACATAAGCAACAAGTGTTTTCACTCGACGTAAAGAGTCTAGTCCTAAAAAATATTAGGGGTCGCCGTGTTTTTGCTTGTAAACAATGTTACTAAATTGCCCTGTTACTTTGTTACTTACACCTGAATAATCCCGCCAGTATAATTAAATATTGCAACATTTCTATAACAAGGTTAAAGGTGCAACAATGTATCAAAAATCTGTTACAAATCACTAAAAAACAGCATAGATTTTCTGGTGTTGACATTGGCGTTGTCAGCGATGTGGGTATCTCGTCCACGGAGGGGGTTGGCGCAATTGCTAGGGTTTGGCTGGTTGGGTCTTAAATGACTCGACTGAGGGGCTCTCTACTACATTAGCCTCGAGGTCATTCCATTCGGGAATGGTTCTCGGAAAGAACGAGAATTTGGCTATGTCGCAGTTGGTTCTGATGGTGGCGTACGGGTGCTTTGCTCTGGTGCGTGCTAAGCAGTTGCCGACGTTGTCCAACACAATGTGAAAATCAATACTAGTAGGCTTAAAATTGTAGTATATTAATGGTGCAACAATGTATCAACAATCTGTTACAAATCAATAAAAAGAACGGCATAGATTTTCTGGTGTTGACATCGTCGTCGTAGTAGTCTAGATCTACTGTCAAATTTCAGTATCCATGGTCCATGCTACTAGTATTAACAGTAGCAGTGGCAGCAGTACTACAGTTGAGTTCATTATAGTTTGATAAATGAAAATTCAAATATAATAGTGCAATGGTGTAGAACTATATAGATCTAGATGGATAATTTTTTCATGACTCATAAGGATAGTTGTGAACTGTGCATCTGAACTGTGCATAGTCTAGATCTAATCACTGGTGATGGAATAATGTTAGAGACATTGTCATTGATGGATTTATGTTGTCAGTTTGTGTCAATATAATAATAAGACAATATTGTGAACAGGCAAGTGTCAGTAATGACAGTATGTAGGCTAAAGTAGTACAAGATGCCAGAGTTTGTGATTTGTGTGTACACACTTAGTTATAAACTTATCATAGTCTATAGGCGGCAGTTGTCATATCAGTTGATAGTAATACTACACAAGACAGCTTATATATACCAAGGACATGTGTGTGCAATACAAATCGATATAAATGGATTATTCACGCTGTTCAAAATGTGCTTATGACAGAGGAGACCAGTGCCTAAAACTGGAGCTGGCTTATTTGTGGATTAATGAACCAGAATGTGACTGCAACAGTGCATTACTTGACCCCGCCTCCCACGGATACCAAATCATATGCAGCAGGCGTGTCGCGGACAATCGTTTACATTAGCTATTGTACACCCCTAAGTTAAGATGCTTTAATTGGAACATTAGCAGTTCAAATGCCCATTGAGGTTGGGCATTCTAACATTAGACTTGAAATCTGACATGATCAGAGAGATGGGGTATATCGGATCCTTCCCACAACTTCGCACAATCTGAGTGGAATCTCTATCAAAATCAGCCAATTGTACTGACATCAATTCTGTTCCGCTGCTTTTTGCCAGATTCCAAAGACACTTATTCTAAAAATTGTTAGACATGATTTAAACTAAAACACTGCACCAACGCAACGTTTCATGCTTCTAAGTAACCTAGTATATGTATAAAAGTTATTCTATGTATGTTACATACTATATGTTAGAAGACTAATGTGGTAGGAAAAGACTATACATGAAATGATATAAGTAACCTAGATATGCGCGCTTACAGAAATCTCATCATTTTATCATTTTCAAACTGTAAATTACCAAATTTACACATTTTGAAGAGGTAAAGCCCAATTAAAATGAAAGAGCAATTTGCATAGTTGGGACTGCCACTGACTTAAACCAGTGAAGTATAGCATAACTTCTATTGGTCAATAATATCCAAATGCACAGGAGATTATACAACACCATTAACGATTAAGCAAACATTAGATGTGAAATCTTGACCTAATATAGGGATCATTTATATGTTTCTAAAAGAATATAAACACAGCTGTTCCAGTCATTGCCTATTTGCCTCTTAACAATATGGCTATTATGCATGGCTAAAAGCCTGAAATGTTTAATTTTCTGTAAGTGCGTACATTCTTTCAAGTTATGAAGAAGCACAAGGTGTGAATCAGTTCCCTATAATTTACAGAATAAGTGTCTAAGGGAAAAATATTAAGAAGCCCCAATTTCTGGAATAAAGTTGGTGTCTGCAAAATTATGACAGCACACATGCTTTCAAGTTTTTAAAACAATTAATAATATGTTATCTTATGTATAACTATCCAGTGTCATACATGTAAATGATTTTCATTAGAGAACAGTAATTTGAAAGATTAGGTCATAAAGTGGCAAAAGTGATGTACTGAAAAGCTAGAAATGTTTGTGCATGTTGTAATTTGCGAATTTTGTCGGTAGGTGCAAAAATGCAAACTTAAATAGTCAGCAAACATTAATAGCCTGTGTAAAGTATGTCTAGGATGGAAAAATCTCAAAATTAAATGGTCGCAAAATAATTTAATAGTCACAATTATTCTAATATATTCTAATTTTACAGTAAACGTTCACTGATTTGCCAATGTGCTGTAATACTTAAAATTTTGTTTCACACTTAGCATGAACTAGTCCATCAAATACATTACAATAATATTTTATCTAAATGTACACAGCAACAATGTAAGTTGATGTTGAGTATTTCGTATAATATTATGATGTTTATGGACTTATCATATTTTACCAACAAGTAAAAGAAATCATACATTTTGTAATAAATATAACCCAAATATTTTTTGATTGGTTAATTTGTTTTACCATGTCATTGTCACATGTATACAAATTTAGTTTATTTTTCCTAATCTCCAGAGTATAAACATGCTGTGCCTGACTTAGGCATTGCCTATTCATATTAAAGTAAAACTATTTGAAAATGTTCATATCCAATCTTTTGCAAGCTATGTCTAATTACTTCATTATCCATGATCAGATAACAATAGAGTATCAAATAAACAAAATATTACAAAACAGAAATCATCAAACATTCCCAATATAAACTAGATCAAAAGTGTTCAAAGAACACTGCGTCGCTAGAACGACGTTGACTTATGGGCAATTAAGATATATACTAAAATAATGTATACTTTACAATCAAGAAATTTATGAATTTGAGGAGAAAACATCAGAATGAATCAGAATCAATATATCCAGCATAAGATATTTGTGTTGCCATACAATAGTACTGAATAACAAGATGATAATCAATATCAGTTTCAAATCCAATAATCAATTTTGAAGGTTGGTCAGAATATTGATTTTTTTCTTGCTGGCTAAGTGCATTGAATATCATTAAAAATGTCATAAAAGCACTTCTAGAAAGCAAAATTTAATTGGCAGAGCGCCCAAAATCGAATCACTTCGGTGTCGCCTCATACCTCATAGTCGTGTAAAGTTTGAACGAAATCGGTGCAACGGTTAAAGCTCTAGCTTGTCCGGAGACATACATACATACATACATACAAACATAGTTAGTTAGTTAGTTAGTTAGTTAGTTACAAACAAACGAAACACAATGCTTGCTTCAGCAGCTGAGCTGAAGCGACACAATAAACAGTACTACTTGCTAAAGCTTCCCGTTACTAACTGGGGTTGGTTTATTTGTGAGTTAATGAACCAGAACCACATTACAAATAAACAGTACCACGCACTTAAAGGGGAAAATACCCAACTACAGCTGAACTACTATTTCTAAAATAGAAGCCACGTGCTTTTAGTAAATGACGTCACTTTTGCAAAACTCTTTGCAAAATTGAAAATTGAAAAAAAATTAAAAGCCTTGAGATAGGCTAGCTCTGTAAGAAAGGGGTGAAGATCAATGGTTTTGACACCAACAGCTGGCAGTGATTGTACAATGGCAGCTCAATTGAGTATCCTGCAGTTACAGATAGGAGGTGGCACAAGGTTTTCATTTGTCTGTAAGCATTTCAAGAGGTTACTCTTGTGTCCGATAGGTGCAAGGTACCAAAGTCTGAAAGAGAAGGTGGAAATGCATGGACTTTATGAGCAAAATATTCTTCAAGGTCACCTTGCCGATTCAGCTTGGAAGCATACAACTGGCCAAAGAATGCAACTTTGTTTTGCAGCACTTTCACCTTTTTTTCCAGCCAGAGGCATTTTGCATTTAGGCGTTTTAAAGAGGATAAGTGAGTTTTTCTTCAATATATCATGGATAGACTGTGTGCGATTCATAAGAACATTTTCCACAGTCATTAAACTGATGTCTTCCATTTTTTTCAAGACTGGTTCCTTTGAGAATCATGGGAATGAGAGCTTTGAGACTTGTAAGGACTGAATCTTCTTAACAGCATGATGGAAATGAATCAGTACAATGATACCTGCCATGATTGAAGATGTTTTTTCTTATGATTGTTGCAGCTTTGTCAAAACAGCAGCATCTTCTGAAAAATCTCTTTTCTTCAAAGCATCTCTAAGTATGTTTTGCAAGCCTTCTTTTAATATAACAATAGTATTCCTCCCATCAAACTCACATTTGGCATCTTGGAAATGTTCAAGCAAGTTATTCTTCAACCTGGTTTTTAATATTGATCTCCTTAATACCCACTTCATCACGTTGTTCACGAACATTGAGTAAAGATCTGACAACTTGAACCACAGTAATCCTGAGCCTTCTCAATGTATGATGTTATTTCAACGAAGGTAATTGACTCCTTCATCTTCTCCTCGGTAATTTCTGCACTTTGAGAATCTTTTCTTGTATGTATACGGTATCTGTTCCTAAGGTTTACCAAGCAGAGCAGACGATACTTGGCCTATAAGGCTATTAAGTCTCCTCCACAGCACACCCGGACAATGTTAAGAATGAATTCTTAAGTGAATTCAGTCTTCGAATGAAGGAAAGCAGATACCCACCAACGTTCAGACTAGGCGTACTCAAATGTGCTATGAAAGCCTATCAAAACAACTAAAGAAAGACCAAGATGGAATATGTCCCATGTACAGACCAAAGGGGTACCGGGAGGAAATAAGACGTAAGAAGAAAGAAATGAGCAAAATGTCATGGTACAAGCCTAATGAGACTGTACTGTTCTGCCCTCCTACACATACACCTAGAAGCGAGCTGTTCAAACAGCTGAATAATATAGTACAAGATAGTGTAAAAGCTGGTGGTCTTAAGATTAAAGTTGTGGAGAGAGCTGGGAGAAGCATCAAGTCTTTAATGCTCGGCTTAGACAAAGGCAGTACTTGTGAAAGAGAGGATTGGTTTCTACACAGCAGTGGAAAAAGAGGGAACTGCAATGCAGAAGGAGTTGTATATGTGGGAACGTGCACACTATGTGCTGAACTGAATGTTAAGTGCACGTATTTTGGAGAAAGCAGTAGATCTTGATACGCAAGAGGCCGCCAACACATGACGGCTATAAATAATCCAGAAAGAAACAGACATAATGCTTTTGTGAGACATGCCTTGGAACACCACCCTCAAGAAACCCCACAATTCACCATGGAAGTCATAGGAAAATACCGAACACCACTAGAGAGACAAATAGCAGAAGGAATAGAAATATACAATAGCAATAGTAACATGACAATGAACTCTAAGCTTGATTACTACCAACCTTCATGCCATAGTCTCATATTCACAAACCAGCTTGCTGATTAAAAATTGACCTTCATAATACCATGTTAATCTTGATAACCATTATGTATCCTTTGTACCGTATTTGCACTGTTTTTATATTGTATTTCCATTTTAGTTTTTGACAAGGAACCTACATGGTTTGAGAACGTTTATAAAAATAAAGAAAATTTAAAAATTAAAAATTAAATCATTGAGAACATATTCACACAGCATAAAAGAACATTCCAAAACAAGATTATTTCATTTGAAATACACAAATACACAGATCCACTGTCTTTACAATTTCATACTTCTTTCAAGAATATTTCTTATGTAAGTACATCAATAAATTACAAATCATGTCCCAACAAGGTTTTGATAATATTAATAACAGCCCCAGCTTTAAGGCGGGGCCAAATGTGTCAAGATTTACTCCTTTCTACTGATAAGTTGGGACTCAGTACACTATAGTACTGAGACTTGACCATTAGGGCCTCAGTTTCCTTGTAGACGCTAGTTCGATAGCACGTAGGGCTAGTAACCTATTCTCGATGAGAATAGGCCCTCTTTACTTGTTCTGACGGCATTAGCCGGTGGCTACCCCTCCTCACTGCTCCTGGGTCCGCGTGGCTTAGTGACGGGGACGCCCTGATCGTTTCGTGTCAGCACTGGTGCGAAATCCCCTCCTTTTAGGGGCCCATCGTGAAACCTGGGTTAGTTAGACACCAGGCTCTCGCCCAGTCTGCTGGATGGAGGTCTGTACGTGGAGTACCAGGAGTGCGTAGGGAACATCGTCTAAGAGTCAACCGTCAGTCGCGCGTCTTGGGCATTGGCCCGGGGCGCTGCGAGCCTTCATCTTGCGGCCCGGTCAATTGAGTTTGGGTACGCGACCGATTCCACTTTGTTTACATTTTTACTATAATAACGCCCGTGGCGCTGCCCTACGGCGTCTTTGCAAATGTCAACAATAATACCCGGATCTAGCATGGTAACTGTATCATGCACAGAGGATCATCAAAATACATAGATTCCCATACAGACATCGAGTAGAAAAAGTCAAGTGCCACACATCATAAGGACAACCGAAAATGTAAAACCATGAAAATGAATTCAATGGTAGTGAGGAGCCAACTTTAATATGGACATTAAGAGATACTCTTTTCATGAAGTCTTGAAACACAGTTTTTCTTCTAAAAAAAGGTATACTGGAGAGCTTCCAGAACCTTAGTTTAACTTTTTTTTAAATCTGGGGGATCATGACTGGTGGTTATTACTTCTGGAAAAGTCAACTGCCATAATGGCCGGTGGGCAGTGAAATGAGAGTAATTCCCTCTAATAGGCTCTATCAGTAGTCTCAAGAAGTCATCATTGTTAAAAAAAAAAATTGCAAAAATCTTTGAAAAGTCATTGAATTTTTTATGACCATTTAATTCCGGTGCTTTTCAGTTCATAGTTTGTTCCTTGTCTGCTGCTGTTTTTGATTTCGTCCTCACGCCTAAATTTTGTTCTGTTGTAGGCTGTGAAGATGGAGGCTGCCGCAATGGGGGCACCTGCATTAACAAAGAATGCGCCTGCAAACCTGGCTATGTAGATGAACGGTGCCGTATAAGTATGTGGCGAACAATTTTCCCAATCACCCAGTAGATATCAGGATATCCACGGATCAAGGAAAACAGGGAAATAGCCAAAATTTGATTTTGTGATGAAATAAGATCACGGAAAATCAGAGAATTTATGTTTCACTGATAATAAAAAATTTGCTAGTGGTTCTGATGTAATTTTATGATGAATAGTTTGTCAGGATACTTTTCAAAGCATTGCTGCATTTCAAAGCAAAGCATCATGATATTAGATGACCATATACATATATTGGGGTGATAGAAATTCATTGCATGGTTGGGGTAGAAAATTATAATAGATTTTGTATCTGTCCGCTTGAGGTGCCCACTCATGTTAGGATTGGCTGCATTGTTTCACATTTTTGAATTACTAGAAATTAAAATGAAACTGAGCAACTGTAAAGTTGCTCCAGAGCTCAAAAACCATTGACTGTTTTACAGTAAATGTGCCTTGGGTGTAACATTTTAATGAAAATATGAACGTATTTCCCTACACTATTTATTGTAAAATGTTGAAACTACCATGTCCCAAGTACCTACATCTAAAATATCTCTGAGTAATTTCTTCTAATTTTGGAAATATTTCCCTTTTTGCATGAAGCAGAGGAGCTCTTCGAACCACTGCGTATATAAGCAATGTTTTATTTCAAAATAGCTTATATATTAATACTTATATCATTCTTAGTTATAAATTAAGTTAGTATATAGTTGGTTCATATTTTGTGAGTTATGTAAGTTTTTTATTCCAAATTGTAGTGTTTTGAGAAAAATCTTTTAAATATAGCCAGTAGTAAAGTTAAACTTAATAACGTCTAGCATGTATTACTACAAGAGTACTAAAAAAAGTATACATGGAATTTATAAGTAATTTTGAATATGTCTGGCTGCATCAAGGTCATATCTTAATTTTTTATCTTTGATTTTCATACAAATTGCATATTCCAGAATGTGAAGATAATAATTGTTTGAAATGTAACCCGGACGATCCAAAATCATGTGAGGAATGTGACTCTGGTTTTGTCATGAAAAATGGGAACAGTCATTGTAGTATGAGTAAGTACTCTTCGTCAATCTATAGTAAGTTGCTGATGCATGACTGGTGTTGAAATTAAAGCCCACGGTAATGCTTGGATACATATCATTCAAATCAACTTAATTCTATAAAAATGCTTGACTTACCTTGAATATTTACAGGTTTGGGCCGTTCGGGTATTGATATAATCTTACTATCATTTGGAAAAAACATTTTTTGTGCATCAGCAATCCATTTTATGCTACTAATTTACATCGCCAAAATACTCACATTTCTATGAATATTGACTCAACATATCGTATCCCATTTTGAAGAGAATTCCCGGCTTATTTTTTCTAATTGACGTCAGCAGCACATGGCCCCAAAGAAACAGTCTCGAGGTCTTTTGTTTTTACCACAACTCAACTGTGCAGTTTTTGTGTTGATAAATGCTAGTCTACATCGCCGCGGCAACGTAATCGGCGTTTGCAATATTGAGGCATGTGATAAAGGCTCGCACTTGCATCTGTTTACAAGACTAAGACTAAGACTAAGAAAATGTTTATTTATGTCTCACACCACATTACATCTTTAAACATTAATAAAATTATTGCGCATAATCCAGTGGAATGTCATAAGCTGACCCATTTAGAGACTATTACGTTTTTCATATTAAAACATACATATATACTCATTAGACATTTATACATGTACAAGTACATGTTCAAACATTTTAACCATATAAAAAGATTACTATTACAAACAAAAATATATTTACATTTAACATTAATAACAATATATTGTGACTAGCTAAAACATGGGTATCACTTATACAATGTATTAAGTGTAAAGCATTTGTCGCCGCCTTGACAGAATTTCATGGCAGGCTTTTGCACATTTCTTAACTAAAATCTCATTATTGCAACCTAAACCTCATGTCAGAGTGGACGCGCCGAGTCATCTCCGCGTCATTTTTAGTTTTAGGTCGAAAAAATGACAAAGTCCGTCAAAATCGGGAAAAATAGGGAAAATTAACGCTCTCATCGTCGAATCGACAACGCGATTCGCATGGCTCCGCAGCGGAGGTCGGCGGACTCTTGCAGACTCCGCGAGTCTTCCGCGAGGGCTCCGCGCTACCTCCGAGCTATCTCCGCGAGCAAAAATGGGGCGGACTCCCTCCACTTCTCTGGAGAAGTGTACATTTGAGTTCGCGTGACCTCTCCGTGCGCGCGGGGATTATTGATTGCATTCCCTTTGATCTTTTTGTGTACTGGAGCTATATAGTGCTTTATTTCATTAAAGATTGTTCTGCTTGTGTACTATTTCACACGTCATTAAAATGTTTTAAGCATCAACAATGTTTGATATGTTGTCACTTAAAAAATATATTAATGTACGCTTAACTTGTAATTGCACTTGAACTTGAAATACTTGGACCAAATAAAAACATAAAGAGTCCGTTAGTTTATCTTTTAAATATAATTGTCGGTTCCAAAATACACAATAATACTACACAATCACACTTAAAATGAAATGAAACAAATGTAGATGTGTCCAGGTGTGTTACCTTGTCCAGAGAGAGAAAGCCATGCCGCCCAAACTTCGTATTATGTGCTAGCTCCGCGCATGCTCCGTCGCAAATTTGATGGAAAATTCCGCTCTGCTCGGTCAGTTTTACCCGGTTGGCGGATGCCTCCTTTGTTAAGCGGACTCCGCCGAAGTTCGCCGGACTTCGCCGAATGACTTCGCTGCTCTCCGCAAGGAATTTTCCCATGTTATTTTGTCTTTCTGTCGCTCCGCCGGCGGAGCCTTCATGTCTCAGTTGGCGGACTCTTGATATTCGAAACAGTTCACTGGCGAAGTCTTGCGATCAGCAAGAGTTCGCTGGCGGAGACATAATACTTCGCTTGACTCCGTCAGTGGAGCCATGGTTGTCTGGCGACTGTCACGCCCAATTTCAGTTTGCCAGGGTTCGCAAGACTCATAATTTGCCTCCGTCAGAGTCCGCCATACACATTTTACACTCCACACTAGCAAAATTTCTCTCCACCTGACTTCGCTGCAGTGGAGGTCCGTGGGGGTGGGGTTGTGTGCTCGAGGGCTATTTTTCTGCCTGCGGACTCACTTCTAGTCCGCCAGGAAGGGAAAATTTTGCACGAGTTTGAATTTTTTTTAAATTTTCACACTTCGCGTGCGTAGGGCACGGGGAGTCTGCGTTCCACCTGTCCACTCTGACACGGGGGTAAGATGCACTTTAAAATCTCCCTTTTACTAAACTTTTACTAAAACATTTGGGTGGGCATTAACAATATCTTTTAAAAGCTGGGCCTGAATATCACTATAAATATTACACTCTAACAGTACATGGATCTCATCTTCCACACACATATGACACATGGGACATAGTCTGTCCTCTACCTTCAACGACTCATATCTCCCAGTTTCTAATCTAATAGGGGCCGTTCCACTACGAAACTTGGCATATGCACTTCGGTGTAACTTAGGCATTGATGTGTACACATAACACTCACTTAGAAACTTAGATTTAAAGGTACTATAAATATAATAATAGTTTCAAAGCTATGTATGTAAGTACAGTGAACCAAAATAAAAGTATTGTCATTGTTCATATTCATTCATATTCAAAGATGTTTACTAAAATATTAATGAAATCTTGATTAAAAGTACACAATTACAATGCACGTTATTAGTCCAGTTGGCATTTTCTGAACATATGAATGTGCTTTCCTATGAAGTTTTATTTTTCAGAGTCGCCCAGAGGGGTTCTAGAACAAATTTAGCCTAAATGCCCAACGTGCAACGTTTTGTAATTTGCATAAATTCGAAATGACCGGCAGTAGCGCTAAATGAAAAATATAACTTCTGAAGTATTTGTCGCAGACTACTGTGTAATACATTTTCTTTAAGGGTTTTGGGATGGGTGAGAGCCAATAGAGCTCAGTTCTACTTTAATCACATTTCGGGCAGTACGTAGGGCGGGAAACCTATTCTCGATGAGAATAGGCCCTCAATAACCATCTTCCTTCTGAGAACTAGGCTGTGGCTAGTCTCGTTTACCACCGAGTTCCGTGTGCCATGATCGTCGGGGACGCCCGTGATTCCGTGCGTATCAGCACCAGTGCTTAGGTCCTTCACGTACAAGGCCTCTAGAGACTTGGGAAGACGCCGGCCGTACGTCCAACGGGGCGAGGCTGTGCATAGGAGCCAGAGAGAAGTAATAGAAGTGAAACATGGAGAAATACGAGTGAGTTGGTGACAAGCTCCGGTTGATCCTGCCGTAACAACCATCCCCACGCCGTGTCGTCGTGGGGCTGGAGTGCACGTTGTCCAATTCGGAGTCGTCGCATATTGCCTAATTTGTTTGTTGTATAGCCTAATTTGCCTGCAGTCTAAAATGATATGCTCTACTCAACACTTAAGTGCTCAATACACTTGCCAATCTACGCTTATTATTCTTGCTTTTCATAAGTGCATCTCTTTTGGGTAGGTGGCTAGGAATTTACAGTTCATAATCTACAATAGCTTACCCAGCTAACATATCCAGTACTTATCAAAGACAACAATTTTATTATTATCACAAGAATAGTGACTTAATTGACTCTAGGTGAATGCAATCAGATCTATGAGACTGTCACCGTGGGGCCAAACAATGCGATTAAATAGCTGTGAAACATCCATGATGATGGTATAGTATAGGTTTAGGCGACACCTCAACAACAGCAAGACGTTTTACTAGGTCCGATTTGGTAGGCGACTTTGCTCATCAATAAGAGCTGATAGCACTACACAAAGTTCATAGGCATACAGGTTCTCAAGGTCAAGTTGTCGCCACTGTCCAATCATTAACAGGCGAGGGAAAATATGCTCAAGATCTATTTACTTGCCTGTTCTTTTTGCTCGCAAGTTTCCCTTCACCATATACATTGTTTTGATTGGACTGCTGATAGCATTGGACAAAAACATCCGGAAGAGTGGCAATGTAATTGTTGTCCATCTTCTCTCCAATCATAACTGAATTTGCTACATTTACTTCAGCTGATGCAATCTGCCCAGTGATAGAACTGTACACGTGAGGCCGATTATCTTCTAGAGGATGTGGATACTTCTCTACCTCTGCTTCAATGGTATTCCTATCCTGAGCATTCAGGACACGTCGGTCCCGGGACGTCGGTGCTTCAACTGTTCTTTGCACTTGGTCTGGAAATGTGTGTGTTTTTTGTGTGTTTTTTTTTTGTTTTTTTTAAATCATAGTAGATTTGGTCTACACTATCTAAACCAACTATATCAGCAGAAAGTGTCATGCCCTTGAGAGCTCCCTTACCAATATTGGTATCAGTCTGCTCCTCGAATTGGTCAGCGGAGACAGCATGCCAGTAGTATCCATCACGGTGTCTACATCCAAGATACACTGTCCTCATCAATTTCAAGCAGGTACTGGGTGAGATAGCGGTCATGCTGTACATGGCCTGCAAGGCTAACTTTAATGTTAGCTGTTTCAATTGGATGTCACCATTGTCACCTCTCTCTGTATGCTAAAATTGGTGAACAAGTAATTTTGGAAGAATAAAATTGTCCACCCAGTGCTGACCAGTGGAATTTAGGTGTGCTGTGTCCAGATACCGATCTATGTGTTAAAATGTCTTCGGTCCAGTTGACATAAATCGCCTCGGGAGTGCTACTGTTACACTTCTAAAGGCCTGCATGGTTTTAACCCAGGAATTCCCATTGAAGATACATATGAGGCCTCCATAAGCTGCAGCTACATATGATTCCAGTGCTGAACCTTTCTTCAGCTTTCCAATACAGCTAATGAATGACTGAATGATAGGCACGAGAGTTAGACTGCTTGATTGTGAGGCGAGGGATTTCAAGAACACTCATTCCAGATGTAGTGATGCAGGTGTCAATGATGCCAGCTGGATGCACTTGGAATTCCGTTGCCATGGCAAGGGTTTCACAACAACCTTTTGGAGTTGACACCAGTAAGTCAACGTTGTCGTACCAGCCCAATATGAGTCCTACTTTCCGATTGAGGCTCAACATCTGGTGAAGTGAGGCAGCATTATCCCATGCTTGCAGCTGATTTACGAAACGCAGTGCTTACTTCAGCATATGTTACTGTGTATCCTAAGTCATGTAATGTGTTAATGAGATCTCTGCTGCCAAATTTATGATGTAGTTTGATACTTAGTCCAAGCGATGTTTGATTCCCTTTATTGGTAATACAGTACTGTATAGACTGGGATAGACTCAGCGATTGCTTTGTGACTTCACCATTTGATGGAAATTTAGAGATCAACCTACGCAGAGTGGCACTAGTTTATTCCTTAAGTCTTTGTATGGGTAAAGTCAGCAAGATCATGACGGATTAGTAACTCTAGTATCAGTGTACAAACAAAGTAAAATAAAAGTGGGTGGGGGTATAAGGGTTGAAGAAATCCTACACCCCTAATTTTCTCGTCACATTCACATTAAAGGGTCTAGTCCTAAATTGATTGGCAATATTCTGCTTTTCCATTGCTGTGTGCAGCTACCAAAATGTGCACTTTTTAGATATCTCATGTCACATTCAGTTTTTGATAAACGTATAGAAGCTATATAATATGTTTTTATTTGGAAGGAGACGCACATTAAATTAAATTTCACGCAAAACGTACATAATTAGTCCACACCACACTTTATTGCCATGGAAATCTGACTGGAGGTGATTTGATTATCACAAAATTTACATCACAGAAAACAAAACTGGTTACATTTGGCCTCAATTCTTTTACATCTATAGCGTTTCAATACACACTAGCATATATTCGCAAGGCAGCTAACGACTGTGTCCAACATGTATTAAAAATGACAACCTTCCGTGTGTGGATTTCTTTTAAATTGATTTTTAAAAGTATCTATTTTTTGTCACCTGCAAAAAGCCCAACAATGGTGGTTTCCTAACAAACACCATCAGTCACTCACACCCTTTCCTCGAAAATAAAACTCAGTTTTAAAACTGAAGTAGCTTGAAAATTTGCAAGCAGGTGCACAAGTGCACCCTCTCTCAAGTACTTCCCAAATTACTGCTCAAGCAACCACCATACATCATATATAGTCAGTATTTCTAAGTTTAAGGTACCCTGCTGAACCCTTAGTAAGATTGTTTACAAAAACATGTGTGACCACTTATTTTTAGGACTAGATGCTAAACTTAACCTCAGAAATAGACATCCCGAAAAACCTTAAAAATAAGGTATTGCACATTAGTCTAGAACAATTGGCTCAGAAGTTATATTTTTCAGTTAGCATCGGTGGCCATTTTGAATTCATGCAAATTACAAAATTTGCTTAAAGTTGCACTTTGGGCAGCCGAGCTAAATTTGTTCCACAAGCCCTCTGGAACACGAATCTGGAAAAAAAACTCCCGGAAAAAACTTCATAGGAAAGCACATTCATAGGTTGTACATATAACATATTTGAGTGTCTACTGGACTATATCAGCCACGAAACGCCATTCTCTAATCAATATTGGCTTCCTGTTATATACCTAGCAGCAAACAGCAAACTGTACCAAGTAGACTATACTGCTTTGTTGAAATATTGATTTTTTCTTCCTGGCTTAATTGCATTGAATACCGGTAAAATGTCATAAATGGCCTTGTAGAGTGCCCAAAATCGAACCACTTTGGTGTCACCTCATACCTCACAGTTGTGTTAAGTTTGAAGCAAATTGGTTCATCGGTAAAGGTCTAGGTTGTCTGGAGACATACATAGATACATACATAGTTAGAAAGGAAGTGATCACAAGGTTTTCGCTGCAGCTGCTGAAGCGTAGAGGTGGGACCTTTGGTAGGTTTTACCCTTCGAACCTTCAGGACACTTTGAAGAACGAAAGTTTGAACGTTCGTTGATCAATAAGTATACACAGAACACCCAGATAAAAGCTTTGAATGGCATAGGTGCAGGGGTTAGAGCCTCAAACAATTTCCTTAACTCTAAACTTGTCTACTTTGAGGAAAATATCACATCCCGTCGAGGTATCTGACCCACTTAACTCGAGCAAATGAGAAATAATATGAAAGAAGTGGCTCTGATTACGATCATGTTAGTAGTTAGTTGCAGATGCAGTGGTATCGTGCACGTGCCTCCATGACTGATGCGTAAATAGTCGGTAGTAGTAGGCTATGATTGTGACTAAAGCTGCGAGGCTAGTAGGCTAATAATAGTATCAAGGCAGGAAGGTGCCATTGCGTAAGATTAATACTGGTTGAGATTGAAGTATGTGTACTTCGTCCCAGGAGATTAGCACAGTGGTACTAGTGCAACCACCCACGGACATATGACTGATCTGAATCATGGATGGGAGACCATGAGTTCGATTCCATGATCTTCCAAATAACTTTACATAGTCTACCCGATTATTTCACACTTGGTGAAAGACAAGGACCCGGGTGCTTTGGTGAAGCCACCGGGTAGTTTCCCTAGTTAGAATTCCCTAGTAAATGCCACGTTAAGGGTAAGGCAATTTCTCGGTCTGCTCCTCCTAGGCAATTCCCCAGTAAATTCCCCAGGGTTAGGGAAGGAAGCTACCGCCAGGGGATTCAAACTCAGAATTAAGCAGCTTAGCGGGTGGCACGGTCAGCCAGTGAATTTGAACGACCTCTCGGTTGCTGAAATGACTATGGGGTGAAAAGCTGCGGGAAGAATTCATGGTTAGGTCCAGCGCATGAGGCTAATCGAGCCATGAAGGATAGAACTCCCTCTCTCAGATGCCGAATTTTAGGAAAGCCAGAGGTGGTCAGGTAGTGCAAGGTGGTGGTAGGGCCCTACGAGACACGTGGCGATCAAATCATCCCCTGGTTGTCAAGGAGAATTGGGAGTTGGGGGAGTCTGTGAAAGAAGTGACACTGATTATGCCCATGTTAGTAGTTAGTCACAGATACATTGGTATCATGCAGTTAGCTAGTTAGCCAATAAGCGTGACCTCTATGATGTTTGCTTAACCTTAAAGAGTCTTTTATGATCATGCAAGTTAAATCTTAATTGGGAGTAAAGCATTGTTTCAACAATGTGATATCCATTTGTTCTAAGTTAACGAGACTTGCTGGAGATATTAAAAGAAATTCTTAAAATGTGCTTGTTTTTTATTTTAGTATAAAAGTACAAGCAGGGTACGAAATAGAGCCTACCCGGCGGCCCAGTGCCGGTTGATTTTGGCCGGGGCCGGCTGGTTTTAATAGTTCGCGGCCCAGTGGGTAAATATGAACATAATGAAGGGCCGTACACTTTTTGCCAGGGCCGGCAACATTTTATAGTTGCCGGCCCTGTGGTCCGTAAGCAAATTTTAATGAGTTGCATACCCTGGTACAAGCATTTCCCTTTTTAAAAATGTAGAACACTTTAGGGGTTTCAGGAATAGATTTTGGTTTATGGACCATACAAAAGATCATGTATACAATTTTGGTACAGTCAAAATTAACATTGACTGAATTTTTCATTGTATTTGTATGATCTTTTGTATGGTCCATAAACCAAATTCCATTCCCGCAACCTTTAAAGTGTTATACGTTTTTAAAAAGGGAAATGAATGCACTTTTATACTAAAATAAAAAACAAGAACATTTTAAGAATTTTTTTCCTCCAAATTCTTTTATCTCCAGCAAGTCTCCTTAAAGGGATGCATCCATTTTTATCTCTTATCATATAAAATATTTAGTTCTAAATGTGGGTAAACATACATGTTGCAATGAAATAAACATAGATTCCAGTATGATTTCCGTTTGCCTATTTTGATCTTAGTTAAGCAGAAATCTCTTTGTCTTATTACTCTTGCATTCCCCTATAAATAAAGATGTAATTAGGAAATCAGTATCAGTTCACTTTGGAGTTATATCTGCTAGTTGTAGTAGTAGACCATTCTTTAGGGCGTTGAAATAGAACTTTGTATGTGCTGCAGTGCTATCATGAAGACTGAACATTTAATGTTATGAATGTTTTCATCATTGTATGGTATGGTCTATATTTTTTGCAAAAGTGTCCTATACATTTGATAACATGTAAATAAAGATAACTGCATTCACTTTAATGTTAGTTATGGTTGATAATTTTCTTGCAAGTTTCACCACAGTAAATGATAATGATTCTGATAGCGGATCGTGCTGTGGATATATTGCGGATGATCTGTAATAGTGCGGTCAAATTGCGGTCATTTTCTCTTATGGCAATGCGGTCGCGGGGCAGATGCGGACACAGAAGTGTAATTTGGTGCGGTCGCGGGGCAGATGCGGTCGGATTGACGCGGTCGCGAGGCGGATAAACTCTGCCAAAAGCTGACCGCGCAGAACGCTGTCATCTACGGCCAATGACGTGCAAAACACCTTTCACTTAACTATGAATAGCCCGTCAGCTTTTATAAGGAAGCTTTTTCGTTGAAAATTACTACTCACACAAGAAATTAGCGTCGCGTGTATTCTTTGTTTGCCGAAGTTGTATTGCGTATCATCGTTAGACTAACCGCTTCCAGTTGATACAACAATTTGATATAATTAGGTCAAAGAACTTTGTAGCTTTCATTTTCACAGTAACAAGTGATTTAAAAGAACAGATTTTTTTCAAACATCTAACCTATACAGTTAGATAATTGGCAATAAACCCTACACAGTAGGTAACCCACTTGCTGAAACTTTCTATCATAAGACAATCAGTTCATGACTAGTTGTGACCTTTAAGATGCCGCCTGCCAGTCAGGTACAAGTACTGCCTTTTATGATGCCCCCACATTTGTTGTGGTCAAGTTTGCATTAGATTTAGACGGCAATCATTAATTATTACGTCATTGGGCAGACAAACCACGCTGGTACTATGGTCACTTGACTTTATGCCAAGTGTAGGCGAGAATAAAAGCAAGTAAAGGATGGTGCAATATTTAACAGGCAAGGGGGACCGGTGCATATCGAAAAACATGTCTGAAAAAAGGTTTTGTCCCCTGCTGATGTGATTAAAAAAAACTGATGTCCCATGACATCTATTCATAAAAAAGTACGCATCCCCTCCCATGAATATTCGAGTGATTAATTTGTACCGATTCGCTCACGTCGACGTTGGATTTCAGAAGCTGAAAAAAAGTACATGTCCCATGCCCAAAGACAATGAAAAATCATCCGGTCCCCCTACTTTGCACCTTGAAAAAAGTACCTGCCCCCCTACCAAATGCACCGGTACCCCCTCCTTGATAAATATTGCACCGTCCCTACGCATGATCCCGAACGTTCGGTGGTGGAAATAAACTTCGAAGGTTGGGGTAACCGAACGAACCTTTGAAGCTTCGAAGCTTTGCCCCATTCCTACTGAAGCACCGCATTTTATCATTGACTTTCATACAAATTGCATATTCCAGAATGTGCAGATAAGAATTGTAAAGAATGTGACCCGATCGATAAAACATCATGTGAGCTGTGTGAATCTGGTTTTGCCATCAATGAGACTAGTCAGTGTAGTGGTAAGTACGCTTGTCAATCTACAGTAAACTGCTGATGCATGACTTGTGTTGAAATTAATGCCCATGGTATTGCTTGGATACATATAATAATTCAAATCAACTTAATTCTTCTATTACAATGCTTGATTTACCTTGAATATTGACAGTTTCGGGCATGCATCTCTGTCCATCATCAGAATCTCTTTACACATATCAACTCCATTGATCTCACATTAACACTAGATCAAAAGAGTTCAAAGAAGACGGCGTAGCTGGAACAACGTTGACTTATGGGCAATTAAGACATATACTGAAACGATTCATACTTTACAATTAAGAACTTTATGATATTGAGGAGAAAATTGCAGAATGAATTATTTACATGAGCGATCAATATTCAGCGAAACATATTGCTCTGTGTATTGCATAATAATCAATAATAATTTCAAAGCTATGTATGTGCAAAGTGCCCAAAATTGAATCACTTGGTGTCGCCTCATACCTCACAGTTGTGTAAAGTTTGGACGAAGTCGGTTCATCGGGGAAAGTTCTAACTTGTCTGGAGACATACACAGATACATACATACATAGTTAGAAACGAAATGATCACAAGACTTTTGCCTCAGCTGCTGAAGCGACACAATAATGAAGTGACGCAATAATTGGGGTCATACAGGTAAGAGATTTGATGGCCCCCTCCGTCCTGGTTCATAACATCTTTTTTCAGAGAAGCCACCAACTCTCAAGTGTACAAAACCATTATGTTGATGGGAAGTCGCTCGGACTGTCATACGCATTCTGAAAATGGACAGAGATGCATATCCTTAACTAAATATTCAAGGTAAATCAAGTGTTGTGATAGAAGAATTATGTTGATCTTACTGAAATTATATAGATACCTATAGGAACCAGTCATTTTTTGTCTTTGGCAAGACTTTCGCTCTTATCGCAAGAGCTTCGTCGGAACTAATGAAATGATCCTCTCACTGGGTCACATGACCACCACGGATTTGGCGATCATGTGACAGCAGAAACGTGTTCTTACAGCAATTGGGGACCATATCAAAGATACAGGACACATGATCAGCCCCAGTGACTTTAAAGTAGTAGCACGCGAGGAAATGGAGATGCGCAGGAAGATCCGTGAGGCCATCGAAATCCGAGAGCGCCGACCCCGGATGAACCGAGACACCGGCTATGACCTGCCCCCCGTGTACACATCTCTGCTGTCACATGATCGCCAAATCCGTGGTGGTCATGTGACCCAGTGAGAGGATCATTTCATTAGGTCCGACGAAGCTCTTGCGATAAGAGCGAAAGTCTTGCCAAAGACAAAAAATGACTGGTTCCTATAGGTATCTATATAATTTCAGTATGTTTATATAATGGAACCCAATACAAACTTACATTCTATGTTGATCTTATATTATAAAACCAACACCATGAACTCATTTGAGTACATATCATTCAGGTTAAGAAATAATACAGCTTTGTCTGCTGAATGATACAGATTTTGGACCCAAAATATACTAATTGTAACTTCAAAATACAGATTTCATCACTTTGTGCCTTTTTCAATAATAGTTCTTTTTTATATATTAATATTTTTTATTATTATTTTTATATGGTTAAGCCAGACAGCCAGATACAGTAGTGCCAGGGGGAATGTTCAAGAAGCTGCTCCCTATTCTGACATCTAAACATGTATCATTTAAAACCTGTGATAGAAACTTCTCAGTCTGTGTCTGTTCTGCCTTGCTGAAACGTGGGCACCATCTGCTGTAGATCTGCGGCTACTACAGATATATGATATGCTGGATTTTTGGAATAAAATCTGATGAAACCTCTTCCGCTACGCTACACAAAATGTATGGTGTTGTGGAGGTGTCATCCGAACTGCGCTCTTAACGTCTCAGATGGTACGGATGATCCTTCTCTTGCTTCGATTCTGTCATGGAGATAGAGATTTCCAGTCGTCGGTTACAGGGCAGACCGAGGAAGACTGGGCTGGAATGTGCAAAGTCAAACTTAAAGGACTGTAACCTCCTTAATACAGATCCACTAGACAGAGATGCGTGGAGAGCTGGTGTGAGACAAAGCCGCCTGCTACCTACCCCAGAAACTGGGACACCCTCAGCAGTTGACATATAAACCTTCAGTAGTAGCATCGTAAAGAGAAACCTTTTATATGTTGTAGTTTATCTAAGTTTTGAATGTTCCGAATTGGTGAATATTAATATATGATTTTCAGAAATAGATGTTGATAATTGCATGAAGATTAAAGGGGATGTATGTACAGAATGCTTGTTGGGATATTATTATGATGCAACAGCTAAGCGGTGCCAAGGTATAGTTTCATACAATTGCAGCTATGACGAGTGGCTTATACTGACCCTGAACCACATATATCAATTTTTCTTGCCCTGAAACTAAGCTTATGCTAGAATCATTCGGAATACAAACCCGTGTTTTTTATGTGCCCTGAGTAAAGTTTCACTTGTCCCCGGGCACTTGGGCACGATTTAATGTAAAGCCCTGTGTGCTTCTTACTTAAAAAAGGCCAGTGTAGATTTTCAATTCTAAGATTTGTAAGTCTCTATTTTTGTAAGACTTGTTATGAAGACAAAAACTGCCATCATCATCACGCTAGGTTCCCTTTTGTAAACTATCATTTTTAGTAAGGGAACTCAATGCTTAAGGATAAATCAGACTTCCATTTCGATGAAATTGTAGGAATTGACCACGAGATTGGAGTGTCAATCGCAAAATAGAGCATGCTGACGTCTGATTTACCCGAACAAAGTGAGGGTAAATCAGACGTCAGCATGCTCAATTTCACGATTGACACGAGAATCGAGTGGTCAATCACCATTCTACCATGACTAAAATCCATTTTATTTTAAAATAAATCATATTATAACATTCAACATTCAAGTCAATTTCGTTTGTTTTGAGCGCGCGGAGACATCAATTCCTACAGTTTTGAGCGCATTAGTCTAAACTGTTGCTCTCCGCAGCAACGAAACACGTCTTGCTACGCCAGCGGCTGTATTGATATTGTGAGGAGATTAGACTAGCGCCGTGGGTTTTTTTGGGAGCGTGTTTTCCATCGCAAAATTGAGCATGGAGATTGACCAATCAGCGTGGGTTATTGGCGGTGATTTTTGCACGGAATGATAGAATGATTTTTTTAGGCTTTATTCTAGACTGCTATATTCAACATTCTATCATTCCGTGCAAAAATCTCCGCCAATAACCCACACTGATCGGTCAATCAGCGTGCTCAATTTTGCGATGGAAAATACGCTCCAGAGCGGGCGGACGGCACTAGTCTAAACTCCTCACATTATCAATACCACCGCTGACGTCGCAAGGCGTGTTCCGTGTAGCGGAGAGCAGAAGTTTAGACTAACGCCGTAAGTAGTGGTCTCCGCGCGCTCAAAACAAACGAAATTGACTTGCAATGGGACTGTTATAATACGATATATTTCAAAATAAAATGGATTTTAGTCATGATAGAATGGTGATTGACCACTCGATTGTCGTGTCAATCGTGAAATTGAGCATGCTGACGTCTGATTTACCCTCACATCGTTCGGGTAAATCAGACGTCAGCATGCTCAATTTCACGATTGACACTCCAATCTCGTGCTCAATTGCTACATTAATGACCAAAATTGACGTAATGGGCTGATACAACTTTTCATTAAAATGTAAATCAGATGTTATTTATGTTGCCTCTGAGTGACCTGCTGTTTATGTTATAGTCTACACCTGTAGCAGTCCAGGATATTGCCTCTACGGCAGGTGTAGTGTAGAGAATTCAGCTGAGCCGCCTGACTGCTTTTGTAGTGATGGATTCTTTGGTCCCATGTGTGATAAAGCAGTTGGTAGGTAACCTCATTGTCACAAAGTCAGTATATTGTTATGTTACTGTTAACAAAAAACAAGTTATTTTTTTTGCTCTAGATTAGTGCAATAATATTTTATTGTCAGTTAAAGGGGTTGAGGAATATGCTTTTGGAAATACGAACATTGCCATAGCAATCTGAAAACATTAAATACAAAATGGCCATCATTTCCTATTATATATATATATAAATGACAGAAATCCCTCTCTGTTAATTCTGAAGGCCGTAGGTCTAAGAATTGTTACTGTCCTTTCACAAATGCACAACAACATAGTGGTAGAAAACCATATACCATTCGAAAATTTCATTTTATAAACTTAAATAGGGCGAAAGCTGATGCCATGGAGAGGAAAATTCTGTGGATTTAAACTTCTAGATCAGGTCATGATAATGGACATAATGGACATATAATCTTTTAAGTAGCTTATACCCGTATGATCAAAGAGGCATGCTGAGAATCACATTGAATCACTCCAGTTACACAATCGCATAAGTAGATCCCAACTAAATCATTGGTGAAATCCATTGACATGGCATGTACCTCCATGAGCATAGAAAAAAGACATATTTGGTGAGTGTATAAATATGTTTTTTACAGCATTTTATTTTCAAGCACCCGTGTCCTGACGACACTTGCCCACATCCTGACAGCACCACAACCCATCCTGAAAGCACCCTGACAGCATCCCCTATACACACAACATCCAAGATCAACATCCAAGATCAAGCCAAGGCATCATTCATTGAAAGCCAGTTTTTTTTACCATGTAAACATGGCCAAGTGACATGGCAGGGTGACCATCCTCTGTAATAGCCAGTGAATATCAAAGACATTGTGATTTTTCCATAACATTGGCTATAAGTATTCTTACTTAAAGAGTACAAACTAAAAACACATAAATAATGATAACACACCAAATACACAGCAAACATAAGCATCAAGTATGATTCATTGGCGGAGGTTTTCAGAACCATATAACAACAGTTGATGGTGAAAAGAAAGTCAAGACACCAACCATACCAAAATAAAGGCCACTACACAATGTCTGCATTTTGACACCACCCACCCACTTCCTGATAGTATCTGCCAACATCCACCCACCCCCAGACCACTAATTACCAACAAATACATATTACGTAGTTCGGGTCTTCAACACTGGTCTACACCATCCACTCCTACCCATCGTCCTTATAGCACCCATCCTTGTCCTAAAAAAGCTCAGCACCAAATCTGACACCGATCACCAAGTCCTGATAGCATTCTTCCCATCCTGACAGCACCCATGACTCGATAGCACACACCAGTACTAACATTACCAACCTCTCATCCTGCTTGAAGCCACATACACATCAGCATAGCCCAGGTACAGACACATGTTGATACACAATACACATATACAGTCCTTTTAATACTTAGGTTCTGTCCATTACGTCCAGCCGTAGTACTAATAAATTATATTAATCTTGCAAGCATCCATACTACCGATTACTATAGCGTGACTACAGGAACAGTCAGTCCATGTACATGTGTGTACAATTAGGCCTCAGCCGAGTCATGTTAGTCACAGCTAAGGTAGGAAAAGTTAATGTTTATGTATAATGCCTTCCATGTACATAGGAAAGGCGATATATTGAGTAAAGTGTAGGAAATGAGTACAGCACACTTTTTGTCCAGCACCCACCGTTGTGCAATTTGTGGGCATGGCTCAGACAGAGAACTTCAAGGATTGACTGAAAATGCTTTTGGCATCTAATATGCAAAAGCTATGGGATGGACAATTAGTGTCTATGGTAATGGGAACATAATCCTCTCCATGGTACAGATATTCTCACACACTTCAGTAGAACACCCCTATTAAGACTGCCCAAGGACTGGCGTCAAGCGGTTTAATACAGGGGTGGTATCTTTAGGGACGTTTGATTGAAGGTTCTACTGTACACAGCCTATTTGGCAAAGTGGTGGTAATCCCTTGTATTTGAACCCATGTGACACCTTTGGCGTCTTTATGACTTTTAGACATCACATTACTCCACACACGCTGTCATGGCTGCCGCTGTCTGCTATTTTTGTTATAAAACCGCTAATTAACAACCATCAGGGCCATTTCAACGATGAAAAACATATTCGTGCAAAACTACACAGAACCATGAACAATCTCCTGTAGTCAGATGGCGTCCAGCTAGTCAGGCCAAAAAGGAGATAGCCGAACAAAGTCCAAAAATTAGCGTATTAATATATAGGATGATCTGTGATCATTGGTTTGATCATTGGCCATAGCCCTTATCAGATTTGAGTACACATACACTCATTAAATATGCTTGGATGATTGATGATGAAGAGTTCATGAACTGTGCAGATGTACCAGATACCAGTGGGTGAAAGGGATTTACAAGAAATCTTTACAGCTGGTGAGAAGGCTTTTTTTGAAACATATGTAAATAACCAAACTTTGGAGGTTTGTTCACTACCCTTCAACATCTGAAGCAGGGTTTTTTCATGTTCAAAAATGATATTTTTACTCGTTACTTGTCAATATTAATACATAAAAGAGTTTTAGAAAGGGATTTTACAATTCATGTCTATTATGAGGTATTATAAAAACATTGAGAGGTTTTTGCTATTTCCATATGGAAAACGGTCGTCATTTTGAATTTAGTGGTTTTGGTTTCTATGGTAATGTTTATAATTAATACAATCATCATATTCCTTGACAATTATAACCGACAATTTGATGTATTACACACTAATCTAGCGCAAAATAGATAAGTATTTTCTTGGCCAGTGCAGATACAAATTTTCAATAATCAATATCAGCCATCTTAGATTTATTGATTATTTGTAGCCATGACAACATTCATTTTAGAAAACAATATGCCTTGATCATTAAAACCTACATTTTGATGTACTATACAGAGGGGGGTCACACAGGGATCCTGAGTTCCATGTTCCACTATTTTTTTATCCCTATGTTCCATGTTCCACTATCTTTTTGCCCCTATGTTCCATGTTCCACTATAATTTCTCATGTTCCATGTTCCACTATGAAAATGATCCCAAGAAAACAATTTTGAACACATTTATCAGGAATTCTTTATTATATGTGGACCCGAATCAAATAATTTCTATGAAAGTCCTAATGTTTAACTAAATCAAATAATCTTCAGCGTGATAAAGGCAAGATATAGGGTCATAACTTCTAAATAGGAAAAGAAGAAAAAACAAGTGGATAAAAATATATGACAAAAAGTAAACCCCTAGGGTCCGAACGGCCCGATAATATAGTGATTAGTGTTAATTCTTTTATGCATAATTGAACATTCGTGTGGCTATGTGCAAGTATAGAGAGCTATTTTCTAACCTTTTTGGCATTCTCATCTGATGTAGTAGTACGTGTTAGGTACCAGAGAGATCACCAGAAGCCAGAAGCCCTTCTACCTCTATACTACCAGTATCATTTTCTTCAATGATCGATGCTTCTTGTATTGATGACACTGTAGTGATTTATTTTATCATAACCAAGGGCATAAGAAGCTTTTTGTATTAAAGGAGGGGTTCACATTTGCGAGGGAGCATATAGCGACTAGGGAGGGGGTGGAGGAGGGGAGGGGAGGATGTACGAGGATATACGAGGAGATAGCTTTCAGCCTATGCAGAGCTCATGGAACAAAACAAAAACATGGATTTTGCTTCATTTGAAGTGACACAATTGATCTTTATAAATCACTGTTCAGTTCCATATTATGGGTATGTAGACTGACATCTGTCAACAATTTTCCCAATATCCATTTATGGGGCTACCCCAGGTTGTAAGTGAGAGGAGGGTTAAGAAGCGCAAACAATGGGGATAAATGTGCTATGGTAGGGGGGTCTGGGGGTCTCCCCTAGGCAAATTTTGAAATTTTGTGTGCTCACATGTGCAATCTGAGCCATTTTCTGCATCAATTTTTATCATATAAAACTTCTGTAATTTCAAACATATACTTCTTTTTAAACACATTGAGGACAAGTCTGAACCTTCAAAGCCTTATTCTACCACCCAGCCCAGATCCTTTGTGCAAAGCCATTATAAATATGGATACTCTGAAATTGTCCTATTGAAGCTATGGAGTAGGGGTGCAACTGTCTACGAGCACTTACTGAGCGTTCACACTCAGCACTGTAGTGTATATGTGCCAATTTGGGCAGTGTAATAATGTTGAGGAAAAGGTAACTAGTGCAAACTTTTATATTAGAGGTTTTAGTCAGGTAGATATAAATGTAAATAAGGTGGTTCATAGTCGTGATCCAAGTCTTTCTCTCATGACTTTACATTTTACACAAGGTCATTGGCACACTTATGCTAATTAATCACACAATCACCTACTTATTCTTTCAACCCAATGAGTTATATATAATTAAGGTGTAGCTGCCACACAGCTGTGTGCACCTATTTAGGTATGAGTTTGCTCAACACCCACAAACAGAGCCGACTGGCAAGTGAACCCACTACCTTCCAGTCACGAGTCTAACTGCCAAACTCAGCCAAAGAAGCACATTAGGTAGATGCTGTAGAAACAAAACATTGGCTGGAAGATTGCCACGATTATGAAGTGTATGATATCATATTGACCGACACTGCAATACAATGTGGTCCTTATTGTGCGTTCAAAACCTCTCCTATTTAACAAAAGTAGCATAAAATTGAGTCAAAACACCGTAAAATCGTGACAAAAATGCAGAAAAAAATTGAGGGAATTGTCATGTTCCATGTTCCACTATGACTTCCTATGTTCCATGTTCCACTATTTTTTTACCCCTATGTTCCATGTTCCACTATTTATTCTACCCCATGTTCCATGTTCCACTATTTTTTTGACCCCATGTTCCATGTTCCACTATCCTGTGATTTTTTTTCCCAGGTGGCCATCGATTTAAGTCCATGAGTGGCTATGAATTTTGACAAAACATCCATGTCAAACGCAGAAAGTCTGGTTAATGTATCACCTATTACATTGTCCTTACCCCTGACGTGACTGTAAATAGCAGATTACCAAAATAAATCTCTTAGCCATTTCATCGCTAATGAGTTCTTAGAAGAACCTTTGTTAATCATATACATAGTGTATGTATTGTCAGTATACACTTTAACGTGCTTTGTTTTCCAGATTTTACACCAACGCATTGAAGCAATTATAACAGTCAACAATTCTTTGAAATGCTCTGCTATATCTGAAATGTCCATTTCCCAATTTACATATAACCAATAATGTTCATATGTGCCTGCGCCACCATTATTACATGCATCAGTACTGAATGAGGCTTTGAGCACTGACTTGTCAATAAAACAAGTTGTACTATTAAAACACGCACATCGTGAACCCACCAATTAATATCAGCTTTAGCTCAATTAACACATAATACCAATCAATCTCCGCAAAAAAGTTCTGCCACCTATAACAACTTTTGCTGCGCAATTCAGTTTGCCAATCAATTGTTGCAATTCACGTTTTGTAGCTTTCCTTTTTTTGCCATTTAAACCAATTCACATTTCAATTCAGCTAGCTTATATTCTGGTAGTTCTGCTAGTTCACTTCATAGTTTGTCTGTATATGCTGCTCTAGGTTTTGAAGATCTGAGGTAATTGAAAAACTCCAAATGTTCGTTTTCAATTATATAATTTACGGATTAGACGAGGGCCCCCCAGGGGCCAGATGGTTAATAAGAATTATGTGAGAAAATGAATATGGAGTTCAGAGATTACATACCCTCTGCACTCATTACTCTAAAGATCATAAACCAAGTTCTGAAATTGACTCATATCTGGTGGTTCATTTTCCCATTTACTAGAGCAACATATACAGCAGCTTTAAAGACTGATGAATTTCCGGTTCAAGTGCGATGACGTCATCTCATGTAATCTCTCATCTCCATGTTCATTTTCTCATATAATTGTGATTGACCATCGGGCCCCTGTGGGGCCCTCCTATAATCGGTGAACTAAACAGAATTTGCCGTTATCTTTAACAATAGCACCCAAAATACTAAATATCTTTGGCTTTTAAGGTCATACTATGTAATTTTTGCTCTTCAATTCAAGTTCAATTTGATCCTCTATATGTCTAGCCGAATTGTTCAATACAAATTCATAATTTTTACATCAAACATCTTGCAAAATAGTCTTGTTATCAACAACATCATAACCATTTTGAATAACTGTGAAAATAAAGTCTTTATCATAATCATCTAAAAGAAGCTCCTGCCATGCATCAATACACCTTTAGAGCGGATGGAAACGACTTGGTTGAGGTGGTTTTGGTGATTGAGAAACGCCTTAAATTTCGATGTAAATTTTGTAGTGGAGAAGCAAGGTTTTAATAATATCAAAAACACCCACAGCATTAAGGCTGGGCCAAAGGTGTTTAGATTTACTCCTTTCTACTTGGGATGCAGTCTTGCAGAAAGATCGTGCAAGTTTGGGCATGAGTTTGGTAGATCCAAATGACCGAAAGGCTTGGAGGGGACGGTTGAGATCCAGACTGGGCAGCCAGGCCACACCCTCTGAATGAGGAATAATTAGGGCCTGTTTAAAATAAATTTAGGATTTGAATGATTGATTGATACTGATTAGTTGAAATTAGTAATGGAGCGAAAATAGTAATATCGACTATATACATCGTTTAGAAGTCCTAAAATAATCGCTCAATAGCTGAATTCATCATATCAATAGTTTTTTTTGATGCACATCAATTTATAATTATAAATAACATTTATAGCCATTCATAGTTTATAAAATTTCACTCGATGCGTTTGCATTTGACAGATACGTTGCAAGTCGCACCATTTTTTTTGTTTGCTATAACACCGCTCGTGGCGGCGCCCTACAGCGTGTTTGCAAATGTCAACAATAATACCCGGATCTAGCATGGTAACTGTATCATGCACAGAGGATCATCAAAATACATACATTACCACACAAACATCTAGTAGAAAAAGTAAAGTGCCACAATTGTAAAATTGACTGAATTTTAAAATAAAATGCCACACATCTTTATATGGTAATCAAAAATGTAAAACCATGAAAATAAATTCAATGGCGGTGAGGAACAAACTTTAATATAGACTTTAAGAAATACTCTTTTCATGAAGTCTTGGAAACATAGTTTTTCTTTTTAAAAAGGTACGCTAGAGAGCTTCTAGAACTTTAGTTTAACTTTAAAAGATTCTGGGGGATCATGACTGGTGATTATTACATTTGGCAGGTGATCTGGAAAAGTCAACTGTCATAATGGCCGGTGGGCAGTGAAATGAGAGCAATTCCCTCTATCAGCAGTCCCAAGAAGTCATCATTGTTAAAAACTAATTTTTGCAAAAAGACATTGAAAAGTCATTGCATTTTTGATGACCATTTAATTCCGGTGCTTTTCAGTTCATAGTTTGTTGCTTGTCTGCTGCTGTTTTTGATTTTATCCTCACACCTAAATTTCGTTCTGTTGTAGACTGTGAAGATGGAGGCTGCCGCAATGGGGGCACCTGCAGTAAGACTATCCACACATGTATTTGCGAATCCGGCCATGTAGGGCTTTTGTGCTATTTAAGTATGTGGCAACCAATTTTCATGATCACCAAGTAGATATCAGGGTATCCACGGATCAGGGAAAACAGGGAAATAGCCAGACTTTGATTTTGTGATGAAAAAAGATCAGGGAAAATCAGGGAATTTTATATTCATTTTTAAAAATCTGTTAGTGGTTCAGATGTAATTTTATGATGAATACTTGTCAGGATACTTTTCAAAGCATTGCTGCATTTCCATGCAAAGCATCATGATATTAGATCACCATATACATGTATTAATAACAATTATGTATTGGGGTAGTAGAGCTTCTTGAGATTCATGGCATGGTTGGGGTAGAAAATTAAAATAGATTTTGTATCTGTCCGCTTGTAGTGCCCACTCATAAGATTGGCTGCATTGCATTACAACTACTAGAAATTAAACTGAAACTAAGCAACTGTAAAGTGGCTCCAGATAGCTGCTCCAGAGCTCAAACACCATGTGTATTAATCATGAATGCCAGAACTGAGGAGGAATTGTGTATTAACGATTGCAATTTTCAATTGTTAAAATCTTAGAGCACACTTCTCATATAGTAATAGTATTGATAGACACATTTAAAGTGAAAGTAACAATACATACAACTACTCAAACATTTAGTTTGGCTCACTACGTGAAACATCAGATTAATTATAAAAGATTAATACTGAATGTAACATTTTCATATGCTTCATGCAGTCCGCGGGCTATGTATACCCCCTACCCCCCCCCCTTGGTGAGTTTTCGCAAACACATGTTTTTTTTGTACGTTAGATACTACTCTTAAGGAAAAATGATGTTTTCCAAAAATATTTGATGGCGAAATATATTTTTCGGGGTCAAATAGGGGTCATCGGTTCAAAATTTCATAAAACTGCGAAGTTAGTGTAAAAACTTGCATTGACCTTAGATAGGAGCATGTGTGTTTGGAATTCAAATAATACATCAGATTTGACCTTTGACCTCTCCTTCAAGGTCTAATAGGTGCCATTGTGGTCAAAATTTCATAAAATTGCATTTATCTCGATTAATAACGAATTTAGAGTAAAAACTTGTAAAGACCTTAGATAGGAACATGTATATGTGGAATCCAAATAAAACATCAGACTTGACCTTTGACCTCTGCTTCAAGGTCAAACAGGGGTCATCATGGTCAAAATTTCATAAAATTGTATTTATCTTGATTAATAACAAATTTAGAGTAAAAACTTGTATTGACCTTAGATCGGAACATGTGTATGAAGAATCCAAATTAAACATCACATTTGACCTTTGACCTCTCCTTCAATGTTACATTGGTAGGTCAATTTCAGGAATTTTGTTCATTCTTCTGTTTACGAAAGAAATGAGCAGCTTTGAAGTATTATTTGTTGATAATCCATCATAAATTAGTTTTATTGATATAAGCATATGTATTCTACATTGGGATTACTTCTATGTTTTATTTTGATTAATACTTTATTAGCTAATTATGCAAAAATATACGGACTGAATTAATATGATAGTAAATGCCATTGTTATTACAATGCTACAACAAAGTCTCAAATCTCAAATATTTAAAAGCAACTAAAATGAAATCACATTATGATCAAGAGGTTGAACTAAGAAAATGATGATAAACCAGTTTGGACCAAAGTTAATTTTTTAGACACCCAATCATAGGAGTTAGCTTGTCTACTCTGATCATATTCAAAAAGAGAAGCTATTGAAACTGCCTTTGAATGTGCTTCATCAGATTACAGAAAACTTGAGGATATTGGATTTTTAGTGAATGGTACCATAAAAGATTAATCTTGACCTACTAAGGTTCCTGGCAGCCTGTGTACTTATCCTGTAATTAAAAGTACTTAGATGTTTGCAAAAGGCAGGGTTGGCAATCTTCCGGAAGTTTGCTATTTCTTCTGGGACGGCGGAAGAAATGCAGAAGAAACTGGAAGAAATGGTTTCTTCCCGGAAGAAATGGAAGAAATGCGGAAGAAATGGAAGTTTGGTGGAAGTTTGGTTTCCGGTCCAAATGATTTGATCAGTAAAAGATGTTTTACGTACATCTGAATTAGTATGACTGTCTTTACTAATCAGAGCCTTTTTTGGTCAAATATTATGATAACTAAAAGCCTATTGGAAGAAATAATCACAAAATTTATTCATGATTTATTAATTTCATTCAATATTTATCAACTTCATTCATGAACCATTCAATTGTTACATGCATTGTTACATGGATACAGCATTCATTACATATTACAGTTAAAATATTATAAAAAGAAACAAGTTCTTTTTTATATGGGGATATTGAAATGCTTACTATGTTGTGACAAGCATTCTATCAACACTTGTGTGGCTTCCTTTATTTCATATAAAGAAGTGACTAATTAGATCAAAGGCCATCATAGGACAGCCTGAGGTTCTAACATTCTAACATTTTGCTCCCTTTAAAGTCAAGCCAATAACCAATTGAAGTTCTTACTCCTTTATAGGAAGATTTTGTTGAAGTCCAATTACATTTTACTTTGGATTCATAGAATTTGCTACATTTATAGTTAATAGCTAAATACAGCAAATACATAATACATAAATATACATACAACTATTGCAGAGAATTTAGTAAGTATGCTAGCATCTTTAGCTTGAGTCAAAATTATTACTTGGTCATCATTGATGCTTATTATTAGGTAAGAAAGGTACAAATTATTCACGAAAAAAATATGGAATTTGGCATTTCTTCTGCTTTGGAAGAAATGTCGGAAGATTGGTATTTTTTCTGGACGGAAGAAATGTGGAAGTTTCCGCCAGCGGAAGTTTCCGCCAGCGGAAGAAATTGCCAACCCTGGCAAAAGGATTTTTATATAATTTATGAATTTAGTAAATCACTTACATTCATTATGCTAATGTAGAGAGAAACTAAGAGCTGAATAACATTGATCATTCGTAAAAAGATGTCTTGAGTAATAGTGATGTACATTTGGGTTTTGCCTTGAACATATTTTTTCTATGACTGGCAACTAGAACAGAATATATAGATATATTGGAATTAATTGACATTGTGTAAGCATTGACATCAGAGGATTATTTCTCCATGTTTATAGGACTATATCACATAGCCTCTGCTAGGACTTAAACCCTTGACCATTACCACTGTTGCATCTATTCACAAAGCACTTAAGGCAGACCACCGGGGTCGGTCAGGATGTCTGAGTGGTCTAATGGGGCAGTTATACCTGTCTTAAGTGGTTGGTGAATAGGAGCCACAGTACAGTGGAAGTGTGCGCTCAGGTGATACGACTGTCAAACTCATTCAATAACCATTTCTAGTATCAAACAGGAGGTGCATTTTCTCTATTCACAGTACAATTCAATAAAGTTCCAACATCCTCAAGTTTTCAGTAATCTAATGAAGCATATTCAACAGCAGTTAAAATGGCTTCTTTTTTGACCAGCTCACTTCTATGATCTGGTAGCCAGAACTTCAACTTTGGTCCGAAATGGTTTATCATCTTTTTCTTAAGCTTTCCTGACTTGTGGTTACCACTATACACAGACAGATGGAAATTTTTCCTGCATATATGCCAGATACTTTTTTCAGCATAATCATACAGTCTACTTTTGCTTCAATGATTATGTTTCTTTCAACATATTCAGCTATCACTTTTTTTGCCTTAAAGCTTAATTCTGGAGTATTTTCACAAATAAACAGGACTCATAAGGGAATGTTATTGATAAATTTGATGTTTTTTTCTTCATTGATAGTTCAACCTCTGGATCTTGATCCGATTTTCTTTTTATTGCTTTTAAATATTTGAGATTTGTGAATTTGCTGTAGCATTTTCTGTGATAACCATGGCATTTACTATCATATTCAGTAGGTACAATTTTGCAAATTTCATCACAATGTTGTTTAAACTTTGTCTCACTTCAATCGTTTATTAATTTTTTCCCAACTTGAATCTGATAAATTATCTATTTTGAAAGATTGCATACTTCTAAAACGTATGATGCATGATTTTATATTGGCCCTTTTTCTTGTTTTGAATTGCGTCTCAGATTTCATTTTCACTAAATTTTCTATAGTTTATTAATGACCATTGTACATTGTATTATGAAGATGTATTAAATGTGTTTTTCTTTTTGTAAGTTACACATTTTTTGTTCCAATGTCCAATCAAATTATACCAAAACATAACAAAATTTGAGAAAATGCATGTTATGAAGATATCAATGGTACTGATGCTGCCTTGAATTCTACCATTAAAAGTGAAACCCATTAACATATTAAACTATTTAGAAAAATATTGATTAAAATAAAACATAATGTAATCCCAATCTAGAATATAAATGCTTATATCAATAAAACTAATTTATCGTGGATTATTAACAAATGATACTTCAAAGCTGCTCATTTCTTTCGTAAACGGAAAAAATGAACAAAATTCCTGAACTTGACCTACTAATGTAACCTTGAAGGAGAGGTCAAAGGTCAAATGTGATGTTTAATTTGGATTCCACATACGCATGTTCCTATCTAATGTCAATACAAGTTTTTACCCTAGATTTGTTATTAATCGAGATAAATGCAATTCTATGAAATTTTGACCACAATGACCCCTGTTTGACCCCGCAAAATATATTTCGCCATCAAATATTTTTGGCAAACATCATTTTTCCATAAGAGTAGTATCTTAAGTACAAAAAAAAACATGTTTGTGCGAAAACTCCCCACGGGAGGGGGGGGAGTGTTTCTATACGGAGCCCGCGGACTACTGTGGGGACATCTCACTTCACACTTAACAGGGTACTTTTTTGCCAATGAATTACCTATGAACAAAAGCCCTAAGTGACACTTCACAGCTCATAGGTCACACTTCACAGTTCATAGTTCATAATTCGCACTTCACACTTCACATTTCACAGTTCATTTTTCACAGTTCATACTTCACAGTTCACACTTCACAGTTTATACTGCACACTGTATAATCTTTTTCAATACAGATCTCAGCTTCACCTTCAAAGTGGTGACAGCTGATTTCTATTTGGTTGTTAATCACTTAAGGCAATTTATTTTATATAATTGAGTTGTCCCCAAGTATTACTATATTATGCTTTATAATTTCTTTGCTTTACCTTATTTTTTTATTATGATGCTCTTAAACGGTAAAACTGGAACTTTTGACTTAGATCAAGGTGTCATATTGGAGATCAATGAAAATCACATTTTCCTCAGTGTTAGATAGCACAAAAATAACAAGTTTGATATGATATGATTGACAATGATGATAAACATCATCTGCTGTGAGACAAGCACCCAGGTAGTGCGGGAGAATCACACCACCCTCAACAGTACGTCATTCTACAATTATACAATGTAATACTTAGTAGTTTTGATCAGCATCCACCATTCATCATATAACGTTAAGATTATTATAACTTGTGCATTTCAAGTCCGTAGAAGAAATCTTTTCTATTTAAAAATATCTAACAACAAGGAAAATAATTTCCTTTGATCTCCAATATGAAACCTATATAATAGTCAATAGCTCAAATTTTACAGAATAAGAGCATCATGAAAATTAAGTATAGCAAAGAAATTGTATAGTACAGACTGTCAGTATTCTAATTGTAATACTAGGGACAACTCACCTGATATAAAAAAATTGCATTGAATGGTTAATGGCCAAATAGAAATCAGCTGCCATCACTTAGAAGATATGGCCTAAATCGGGATTGAAACAGGCTGCATAGTGTGATGCATTAAGTGTGAAGTGTGAACTTTGAAGTGTGAAATATGTACTGTATAGTAAGAACAGTTGGGACGTTCGGAACACCTCATGTTTATGGTAAGCACAAGTTCACGAGTGGTGAAAACCGTTCGAAACAAGTTTATCTCGTGTTTACCACTTGTGAACTGGGAGCTGAAGGGATCACTATGAGATGCTGGTGCGCATGCCCACTGACTGACAAATGGCAGCGCCCATAAGGTTCTTCTAATATCGCTGTCAGTTTCATAAATTATATTCATAACAAACCGGTTAAAAGTCTACCAAAATAATACCAACTGAATAAGATTGATAAATATATATTAAACCATTCGTTTCTGTACCCGGTGAACATTTTTTAAACAGATGTATTTCCCACTTGTTAGGTGGTATCGAATAGCCACAACTCGTAGCTACGACTTGTCAACTCGAAAATACAAGCTCACGAGTTGTTCCGAATGCACCACATGAAGTGTGAAGTGTGAACTATGAACTGTAAAGTGTCCCTTAGGGCGGTAGTTCACAGATAATTCATTGGCAAAAAAGTAAGTATTGAAGTGCGATATCCCTGCGGGGCTTTTGTAAAATATGACCTTATTTCCCTACCCTAAACATAGTAAATAATTTAAACTACCATGTCTCAACTACCTAAATCTAAAAATTCTGAGTAATTTTCTTATGTTCTTTGTTCTATTTTTGCTGCTTTAACGTGGTCTAAATTAATTTAAAATTAACTTTATGTTGGTCCAAATTTTATTTACTTTATTCTTTTATCATGTTTCGACACCACTAGTATCCTTTTCAAATGAAAATTAAAATTTTCAAAATATCAGTTCCAAAAACATAGAATATCACAAATACCAAATATCAATGCCAATCAAATTTTAAACCATCTCTATACCAAAATAGCATATCATACCAACAGACGCCCACCACTCCTTGCTCTGATAGACACATCTTCATCACACATACATCAATCATCTCTGCTTCCATTCCACGCCCTATCCTTCACCTACCTTAAGTTTGACACCAAAGCCGATGGGGGTTTCCGACGACAAATAATTAGATTTAGTGGCCAAAGTTTAGTACCGAAAACTTGTGTTTCATCTCTAAGTATGCCTTCTTTTGAAAAAAAAATTATTTACTATAAAAAGTGGTTTATATCGAAACAAGGTGATGAATAATGAATGGAGCAGGCGATATTGATTCACCACGAGGTCTTGTACGATGAATGTTGCTAACTCTTGGATAGATGCAAGGGTTTGAACAACATATGTTTTAGGCATATTTTAAAGCATGCATTAAGGCATAAATGCCTTAGCGACCGTCAACGGATTAATCAACTGCTAGAAATTACGGGGAAATTTAACAGTTGAACACCGTTCAACACTGTTCAACGTAAAACTTTGTGAGCGCCATCAAAACAAACAATTTAGGAGGTAATTCCAACGGGACGTTTTACTAGGGTACCACAGGTAGAGGTTTTTCGCGCCAGTTAACACAACATACAGCTCCCCCAGCCATTGTCGGGAAGCGTCCGCTGTGTTGATTGCGGGTGATGGAACAGAGTTGCCAAGTATTCCGAAATTTCGGAATCATTCGAAAATATGAAGCCGATTCCGAGCATTCGGTGGGAATGACTCGATTCGAAATTCCAAAACGGCAAAATCACATTGTCGAATCTGCCGGTCTGCTTTTCAGTCATCATTGTATCTGCAGATCTGCTGTTTAGTCAAATGCCTCAAGTAGTCTTTATCAGCAGTTTATGCTTTGTTTTCGCGAGCGGTAAGGATTGCAACGTAGGCTGGCTATTAGCAACTTCCTTCTATAGCCGACACATATTCATATTTTTGAGAAGAGTTATTGAAAATTAATGAATTTTGCGTTCTCCAGTAATGTAATGATGAAAAAACACGGGGATAAGTATTCAGAAAATACAATGATATCAGTGCATCGAAAAAGAGTTTGCATCACTCCAGATATCATTTGATTGTAGTATCAAACATAGTGGCTGATACAACATTCTCATTGTGGTCTAACCTAATTGTCCACAATGTGTTTCAAAAAACATGGATACAGTGAAAATTCGTGGTGGAAGCAGGCACAATGTACATTGTGTTGTACACGCCTGACATTCTGAGTAATGTGCATTGGCACATCCCGTGTGCTCTTCAACTCTATCTTCAATCTGTCTGACTATCATTTTGGGTGTCAATAGACTCGGCGAAGGGGCCAGTGGGTTTGGGGGAACCCCAAATTTTCATTGAAAATGTGATGCATTTTTCTGCAATTCAGTGTATAATTTACAGCAAAATTGGGTATTTGAAAGACTTAAAAATAGACCTTTTTTCAAATGTCTAACAAGATTCATTTCATTACTTTCAACACTGTGTGTAACAGTTAATATAAAATGAATCAAATTAAAAAACATGTACATTTGTCATTAATATTTCCTTACTTTGAATGTTTTTACAGAGAAAAGTAGGACAACCATTGTATTTATTTTTAAAATCAAATATGTTGAAACCAAGTTATTTACACTTTTATGTTCATTTTTACTGTCCATTGATCCTTCTAAA
>CM032664.1:37836127-37865824 GCA_019095985.1 Streblospio benedicti | reverse complement strand
AGCTCCATGCGCCCAGGACGTGGTTCAGCATCTGCCACCAGCTGGTGTCAATGCTGTCAGCCTGCAAACAGGTAAATTTAACCCATGAAAATTAGAAACTAACTCATATGCCAGCAAAATAAAACCCTTCCTCAGGCCGAGTTCATCTCCCTATGGAGTGTCACGCCGTGAGCCTACTAAAGTGCACGCACTCCAGCACTGCTCCAAACAGTGACGTACTCAGAGAATCACCCTTCCTAATTTTGAGTGGCCATGCTCAGCGACTACCTAATCAACTAGCTGAACACGCCAAGACACTGAAAAAGCGAATTGCTGAGAAGCACCCAGTCTCCCTGGGATCCCCCCCCCCCCAAAAAAATCCGTCCTGTGTGGACTTTTGCACGTGCCCCACCAGCACTGGGGAGAAGCATGCTGCAGCCTGTGGATCCATGCCACTGGATCAGTTTGGACTACCCTGCGGCCAGGATAGCCCAGGGCCGTTGGTCACATTCGACGGAGGCTTAGCCTGTCCCGGAGTCGGTTGCCAAGGGGTCTTCGCTGCCACTGCACTCTATCAGGGGCTGGTCAAATTGGTCGTCCTCCCCAAACGGGGTGGAATTGACCGCCTCTCGGAGAACACCTGTGGAAAAGGGACTACAAGCCCTTATCGTGGAGATGTGGCTACTGCCAAGTATCACCATCTTTGTGAGAGGTTGCCTCGGGTCCACCATTGGGATCTCGACAGGGATGATCTTGAATTTCTCCCCTGGAGTAGTGGTGGCAGACGCCAAAGGGCCAGGAGCACGAGGTGTGGCCAGCCGCCCTACAGAATCTTTAACACGGAACAGGTCTGCCGCTTGGCGCTGGCACAGGTCGTGCAACTCGCTCAAGGCCTGGTCCGTCTTCTTGTGGCCCCTCTGGGCACTGTTGATCTCAGCCTTGATAGCCCCGAGCTCGGCGTGGAGCCGTGACATATCAACTGACTGATTCATGCCACTTATGGCCCCCGTGAAGCTGACTTGATGCAGCTGGGAAGTGGCGAATGGGATGCTACAATTTTAGGACACGGTTTTAACTGATAAATCACCAATATTATAATTATAACATATTTTTGAAACCATGTAATTTTTAATCGAGTATTCATAAGTTCAACAGTTTGGCTCTGATGAGTGGTGTTGTAACCATGAAACAAGCTTGTAAGCCATGAGTGTGTAATTTTCATATAAATAAAAAAATAAAAAATATATATATATATATATATATATATATATATATATATATATATATATATATATATATATATATATATATATATATATATATATATATATATATATATAACCTGCTATATATATATATATATATATATATATATATATATATATATATATATATATATATATATATGCGATCAGAAATACGTTTTTGCGGACACTTTGTGGATCAATGCAGTTACTTTGTGGACGTCATGAACAATCATGAACAATTGAATGACTGCGGATCATTCGTTGATCCGCGACTACAACAGATTATCACAAGATTCTTTTTGATTATCATCTTCCACTTTGTTTTTGAAAGAACATGCAGGAATGCTACTTTTTGATTAATGTACAATACTTGCATTGCACATAGATATATAAGAGGGCTGTCTTACATTTGATTAGAAGTGCCTCATACTCGTTATTATCATATTCTTTGAAGTCAACTTCATACCAACACCCTCATTTGTATGAATTACTCTGAAGCATTCTATTATACCCCACAGAGTCACATTTTCCTTATATGTCAATAAGAGTTTTTCACTATGGTATATTTGAACCGGCATGATCACCATACATGCCCTGGAAGTGAAGAATTGTTCCAATAATACCTTATCTGTTTGGTCTCAGTTATAGGGATGCTTGAAAATTAGACTCTGGTGTTCACTATAATTAGTCTCCTGTATGCACTATTATTTCTTATCGTTTAAAATTTAGTTCTTTCCCTATGCTAAATGTGGATATACATACAGTTTGTAACAAGATAAATATAGATTCCAGCATGATTTCCTTTTGACTTCTTTGTTGCTTTGTCCTATGTAAGTTTGAATATACCTGTGCATTCCCCTATATATAAAATGTAATTATGAACTTAGTATTATTTCACTCAGGAGTTGTGCTGTGCTGTATAATCATTCAAGTGCAAGTAAATACTTTTCATATTGGAATTAAGTGTATCAAAGAACTATTCTAAGGACAATTTAGCTTCAAGGATTAGAAGCGATGGCTTATACTATAGTGTTGTCAATATATTGCTGATGATCTGTAATAGCGCAGTCAAATTTCAGTCATTTTCTATCATAGCAATGCGGTCACGATGCGGTTGCGGTAAAAATCTTGCAGTCAAGGTGCCGGTGCGGACACAGAAGTGTAATTTGATGCGGTCGTGGGGCAGATGTGGTCCGAATTATGTGGTCGCGGGGCGGATAAACTATGCCATAAGCTGACCACGCAGAACGCTGTTGTGTACCCAGCATAGACACGTGCTGAGTAAATGAAGTATATTGGCACACCCATCGGGTAAACAGCAACTTGGGTGGACATTTGAGTAGCTTGTTGATATGTGACCCGGAGACAAGTACTTTTGTTTTACCCCTGTTTACACGCTGTCCCATGTGAATAAGTTTCAAAATGTATGGTCGTATAAAAATGAAATCCATATATCATGCTAGACTGGTGCAGATTTCAGGAGTCAATTATTGTTTTACTCATCATGAGTATGTTTTATTGTTGCAATTTTCTGCTCTATGTATAAACATACTCATACCTGCAATTTGTGTTCTTTAAATTTATGATTCAGGGTGTCCCAAGGTGTGTATAACAAGCAAGGGCATGTATTGTGGTAATGTGGCTAAATCAGCAAGTAACAAAGCGTGCGAACAATGGAATACAACTGAGCTATACAAGGACTACTACTGGGACCACAATTATTGCCGTGGAGGACATGGTAACAACGAGGCCCAATGTTTGATATCTGGCAAGTTGGAAAAGTGTAACATCGACCCATGCAGTAAGTTCCTATGTTTATTTGTTTCAGAGAATAAAGAATATTTACTGTTTACAACTATCTAAATGATAGTTTTGTATTAGTGTTCTTTTAGGCTGTGTAAAATTCACGTACGAGAATTTTTTTTATATATTATTAACGTTTTCAAGTACTACAAGGCTCCTTATCAAATGAAATAAAATAATCAAATTATTTTATCATTTTATTTTATTTGATAAGGAGCCTTGTAGTGCTTGAAAACGTTAATAATATATAAAAAATAAAATTCTCTTTCGTGAATATTACACAGCCTAAAAGAACACTAATACAAAACTATCATGATAATTTGATTATTTTATTTTATTTGAAAAGGAGCCTTGCAGTACTTGAAAACGTTAATGATATATAAATTTTTAAAAATTCTCTTTCGTGAATATTGCACAACCTAAAAGAACACTAATACAAAACTATCTTGAGACCAAGTGCTGTGAACCAAGTGTACATGATTTTAAATAAACATCTAAATGAGCATGAGCTTGATGGCTAAAAAATTGTCAATCTATGAATTGAACTTTTTACATGAATGGAATGTGTATTTAGATTCAGATTTCAATGGTCTAGATTTTGAAATAATTTTTGGTATAGGCATATATATAGAAGTGCGGGATGGGCTCTTGCATCCATGGTTGTTTTACAGTAAGTATATGCAGGGATGTATTTGAGTGAAACATTGCGTGTGCGATTTTGTCACACCTGCTTATGAAAAAGTGCTGGATAACCCTGACTGGACAATCACACGGATAACCGTGTACCTTCATGGATGTTCCCAGGCTCACCACCGGGTGAGGGACAGGAAATTCGTGCCAAAACCGCTGTGACCGAATCACGGTTGCTCTCAGGCTCACCACCGGGTGAGGAGGGGGAGCACAGTGATATGAATGTGGCAACCGCTAAGCTGGATTTGACAAATTTCTATGGTGATGGCACTTACGGGCCACGAACGGGCCCTCTGCACCGTCCCGGTGAGATACCCAGATCCCCTCTAATCTGAGGAACACGTACATTGGCTCGAATGGACACCCAGACTCGTGAAACATCGAGTCTATGGGCAGTCCGTTCTGGTGTATGTGGGAGAACCGAACGCCTGTATGGGCTGTTGACTCGTTCCAGGACGTTACGTCTGGACCGGAAGTGCCTGGGCCACATGATGTGATATCTGTCTCAAGTGGCGGGTTGATGAACCCAGAGGTACAGGACAACCACCAAGTAACCTTGGTGGAACTGTTTGATACGGGCGATGAGGCAGGTGACTCTAGTAACTCGCCTCCTCGGCCAGGCAACCGCTAGGGGTATGACGTAGAAGTGTGTTCTCCAGGGCCGTCATGAACGCAGGCAATGTTGGTACCCAAAGTGTGCGAACTGATGCTGGAAACCGTTATTCCGAAGGCTGTAAGGGGCAGTCGAATTCTGTAACGGACATGTTCCAGGGTAGTACAAGTACAGGCCGTTTCAGAGTACCCGCGTTTCCAGGACGCCAGTTTTGCATGCCTCCTCTCCTGGAGCTACCGTGCTCCAGGACAGGGGTAAAAGAGTATCTTCTGGAACTATTGAGTTTTGTAGGCAACCTTGCCATTCCGGAGCCTCCCTGGTCAGGGATAGCCTTCACCTCGCAACCATGGGGTTCCCAGGTGCGGGAACTACCGAGTTCTGGGTCAATTCCAACCATCTCGGGACCCAGGGTTCCCAAGGTAATGCCATCTCTCACAGAGGTTTACACCTGCGGGCAGAGATGATGCCAACAATTCTAGAGGGTCAGCCTTGTGCAATGATGATGAAAACCCTTCCAATAGGACTCAAGCCGAGGTGTGGTGCTGGCAATGTGGCTGTTATGGTCACTCTGGTATGCACTGCCCTCAGGCGAGTACTATGGAAACATTGGCTCGTGAACCTCTGGCATGTGAATCACTCTTGGGTGGTTCCGTTAGAGTTGATCATAGCCCCGGCATGAGGAATATCAGCAATGGGCCTGTTAATCATGTAGCTATTTCCAGCCCCGGAACAGCCCCTTCATGCCCAGTAGTACGGGTGATGCGAAGGTAAGGTTTCTGGGATGGGTAGAGTATGATACTGAACCCTGAACAATTACCCCCACTGCTGCACTGTATGTTACTATGGTGATGTTGCTGGGTTCAAACCCGGGACCGTGGACGAGCTGCCACACATTGATGTAGGACACGAGGGCCCTCTAGCTTGGGTGCTGTCTGTAAACATGGTACAACAGCTAAATGCTAGAGAAGCTCAACGATTACAAGCTCGCGAGCTTCAAAGCATATGCAAGGATGGACGGGATACGTCAACCGGAAGTTGTCTCAAGACATGCAGTCTCGGCCCTGTCAACCGAACTACATCTGTGCGATCCAGGGCTAGATCCGAGAGTTTGTCTATTGTAAGGGCAAGACATATGGCAGCAACCACTGGTCAGTCTCTAACAGATAGACGTAATTCACGTTATCTCCAGGTGCCCTATGTGGGTGCTGCACAAGACCACGAGGAACGAACCAAGCGATCAGCCCGTCCTGAGTCCTGACAGGTTTGTTTCAGAGAATGATGGTCTGAAGGTACAGAGGGAGCGTCCCCGAGTTGCCGTCCGGTGTGGGTCATGCGTGGAAAGCATAGTTTCAAGGATAGGATTAAATTCTTTTCCAAATTCTCGCAACTCAGGCCAGATCAGTCCTGGACTAACAACCTACATTGTCTTACATGAGTGATCTGGCAACATTGCGTGCCTGCCTCGGAGTGGGCTGTGTGGCTAGCAGATAGGCTATAGGGCAAGTCCCAAGGTCTATTGATTAACTTGGAGGACGAGGAACTCGATTGCTGGGATTGTCTGGTGTCTGTAATGAACGTCCGGTTCAATGTGACTCAGGAGAGTGCTGGGGCTAGGTAGGATTTGATGATACAAAAGCAGGGCAAAAAGGAAACCGTGGAGGATTTCATAAATGGCCTTCAACTGCTGGCAAGGCGTGCTTATGCAAATAACAAGTCCAAAAGGCAGGAGGTCATCATGGTTAGGCTGTGGGACGGTCTTGCTACTCCATCGCTGTCATGTATTTGATGCCAGCAAAGAGAAGGCAAAATCGTTGGCCTTTTTGGACTGGGATCACTGCCTAATACACCGGGAGAGCCAGGATGAACATGAGCACCATAGGTCTCAGTTGATTACCCAGGGGACTCCCAAGGAAACGAAAACAAAACCAACTGTTAAACCCCAGGCTTCAGGGGATACCATTCTACTGTGCGAGGCTTTGAAGGGCATGCATCTGGTCCAACAGCCAGCTGTGGGGCTTAAAAAACCTGGGGCACCCATGAAAAGAAAGTATGAGGACAGTTGCTGGAAGTGTGGTGACCGAAGCCATATTCAACGCAACTGTTCAAAACTGAAACCCAACCAGAAGTAGGGGAGCAGTTGCTGGGATTGTTGTGTCGAGAACCATCGCAGACGCAACTGTCCCCTTGTACCTCCTGAGGAGAGAGCACGACTAAATGAGCGTTTTGCTGCCTGGCAGCATGACCTCAAAAGTGGTGGCTCTGTTCCAAAGAGTGGCCGCTTGCGGGGGCCTTGGTTCCACCAAACTCCCTACCTCTGGCTTGTCCACCAGGGGTCAAGGAAAACTTGTAAGACGGGTGTTGAGCCGCAGACACTTTGAGGCAATGAGCATGGCGGCCAGCCTAGACTTCCAGATGTGGGGCACGTAGACTTGGTCTCTCCTCTGACTGAGTCCATTCCCCACAGGAAGAGTGTCAGGTCTGATGGACAACCTGGTCTGGATAAGGTATTTAGGTATTTATTTATTCATTTATGTAAGTATTTATGATAAGCTCACTCCGAGTAGTTCTTCAACCAGAGACTCATGTGGGCAACAAAAAATGCCTCCAGGAGACCCCGTGGGGTGCGGGGAGAGTCCTGAGCAGGGTGTCCCATCGTAAGGGATCAACCCTGGGACAAGTGGCACAGTATCGTGGAAGGGGTGGGCAGTACAACGCTGCCAGTGAACGAATTCTAGTCACTTTCAATGTCGGTAGACACCGGAGTCCATGGGGGCTCAAGCAGCGATGCAATTGATGGGCATGTCGACTCACATGCAGTAGGAGCGTCTAAAACTCAGATCAACTCAGTATACCGCCTCGTGGAGGCGTCACACTTGGGAGCAAAAAACAGCAACACCCCCCTTAGGAAACTGGCCGATTGGGGCTAGTACACGGAGCGTAGGCGGGCCTGAGTCCACCCAACGTGCTCTCTAAGAACCTCCCACCCGGGAACGTTCATGTTATCTGTGAAGGCACCTGTCAGCATCACTCCACGTGCTTTCCGGTTGTAGAACTGGAGTGTGCTGGGAAAGGGTACCTGCTTCATTATTTTGAACCAAAACTGGGTGGTGTTGGAACCATCCACACCACCAACCATGTGACCAACAGGTTAAGAGGCTTACGTGAGGGACTTGAAATGGATCTATGCATGTATGGATCTATAGATCTACTGTTGCTGTTGCTGCTGCTAGTACTCTGTGCATAGTACTCAATTTCCAGGAACTGACAACTGTTTAAAAATAGTGGGCAGTGTTTTTTATCTTGACTACACTACTGCTGCTATGTGTGCATCTGTATAATCAATCTTTAAAATGGAGATCTACATCACTTTGTTACTATGTCTTCAAATGTTATTGCTCTACGTTTGCCTGTATCGCTGTGCGACCTTTTTAAGATCTGAAATCCTTCAATTGGGATATAACGTTCTTTCTAATGGTAATGGAGTCCAGAGACTCAATCCAAGTATTCATTCTAGATTGAAGGATCTGGGTATTGCTAACTATAAGAGCAAAAGACGTTGGTCTAGAGGTGGAAAGAATAGAAGATTAAAGAAGAAGATTTACGTACCAATTGCTTGCTCAAAAGAGAATGAATCGTCTGTACTTTTTGGTTTGATAAATGTGCGCTTTCAGTAAAAAGACAGATTAGGCATCGACCATTTGATCTCGGGGGGGGGGGGTTGGATTATTTGTTATGACCATTCTTCCAATAGCTGGTTGGTAATGGTCTAGTTTGCTGTTCATCAGTATGTCCACTTTTTCTCCATGTATGCACACTCCTTCGTACATCTGCCTATATAACGGGGTTTTGAAAGGATGCATTGTTCTGGTTTCTGGAAAGGTCTGCAATGTCTAAAAGGATGAAAAGAGTGTGTCTGATGCAAGAAGTAATAAGAATCCTAAGGAACAGGAAAAAGGAGTTGCCTGACTACTTTGGAACGCCTATCCACTTCCACTGATTGATCAGTGCCTGGACAGTCTAGAGGGCTCGAGGTTCTTTTCGCTTGACCTCTCATCCGTGTACTGCAGGTCGCCATTCATCCAGGGTATGCTGAGAAGACCCCTTTGCAACTCATAGGGGTCTGTATGAGTGGAGTGTCATGTTGTTTGGCCTCGGCAACGCCCCGCCTGTGTTTTGTAGGCTAATGGAGATGGTCTTGTCTAACATTGTGTGGTGAAAGTGTCTTGTGTACCAGTGCATTGGCAAATTTGATAGCTGTGTTTGATAGATTAAGATCCACTGGCCTAAAATTAAAGCCTTTCAAGTGCCACCTTTTTTGCTACTAAGGTCGAGTATTTGGGCCACGGGGTGACCGCTGATGGAATAAGACCAAGTCGTTCTAAGATAGCTGCGGTAATGACTGGAGAGAGCCAGAGTCTCTCTCTCAGATATGCATTTTTTGGTCTTTATGTCTTACTATCGCCGCTTTGGGCCCAATTACAGGAAAATAGCAAAATCACTGATTGTGCTCACCAAGAAGAACATGAAGTGCTCTTAATCTGAACCATGTCGGTGGAAGTTCAAAACACTGCTGGACATTTTGAAGTCCGTTCCTCTACTTCATTACCCCAAACCTGGGCAGTCTTTTCACCTATGGGTAGACACCAGCTTATATGGTATCGGTGGTACACTGGTACACTGGAACAGGAGATGGATGGTAAATTTGTCCTATTTGCATATGCTTCCCAAATGGGCAAAAGCCGCAGACCTACTTTGGGACCAAGAGGGAGTTTTATGCGGTGGTGTACTTCATGAGGGACTTCCAGGATATCACACGTGGGCAAGAGGTGGCCATTCACATGGACCACCAGGCGCTTACGTGGATAAACCAATATCAGCAGTCGGACAATATGTATATACGTTGGATTGTAAAAATGGTAATGTACAAACCTTGTCTTATAGAACATGTGGCTGCCAAACTGAATACGGTTGCTGATGCCCTATTCCGAAAACGGGAGTCATCCGCCCCAGAAGAGCAGGACCATTTTGCAAACCGACGAGGCTGTAAGATACCTAATTGTCCTGATTGTAAGTTCCTCCAAAAGAGGAATAATTACATCAGTGATTCGTATTCTGTTGACTGGCGAACTGTTGTGACCCTGAGACCAGGATCCTGGAACAATGTTATTTGAGCCTTCGTGATCCAAACCTGATTGAAGGGGAACCGGCCATAGAAGTTGACGGAGTTCATTTCAATCTATATCTCACATGATAAACCCACGCCACAGCTTGTATTACTATGGCTAACCTGGCCCCTTGTGAGTCCCATGCTGCTGCGTACACTGTGTGCCAGAACGCACAGTGGGCAGCGCGTCTCTGAATGCCAGGCTCACCCAACGATCCCTGTTCTAGTCCTGACTGAGCACGACTCATCTACATTGGACAGTGATGCTGAAGTGGCCAGCACATCTATGGAAGCACCTACTTCACTTGGCAAGATACGTAGCACTTTGCAATCGCTGTATTGTAACTTCTCTGATGAGGAGTGGCATGAAGCACAGCAGAGAGACATATCTATTGCGTGTATGGTGGTTGACAGCCGCGTCTGTGGACCCTCCCACCAAGGATTTGGTGAAGAGGGAAAGCCCTGAAGTATAGTCCTACTGCCGTTAGTGGAAGGACTTGTCACAGGATGACGCTGGCGTGTGGACATTGAAACGAGCTGGTTTAGTATGAGGTGAACCGGAAGTGGTCACATCAGTCCTTGTGCCCATTGTGAGGAGGCTAAGCATTTGATGTGCGTGCATGTCCAGAGCTGTATCCACTTGGGCTTTGAGGGGGTCTATGAAATCATCCAGGAACGCTTCGTGTGGCCTGGTATGTCTGATGATATACGCCTCATGTTCAAATCATGCCTGATTTGTCAGCAAAGTAAACCTGGTGTCCACGGGGCCAAGTTTTCAATGAATCACGAATATGTTGGGAAACCTAATGGCCAAGTTGGAATTGACTTACAAGGCCCATTGGAACTTACTGTTTCAGGGAATCCTTATATCTGCGTGATACAGGACTATTTCTCTAAAAGAATGGAACTGTATGCTCTGCCGAACAAAACCACAGAGGCCGTGGCTTCTGTGGTGTTCAAAGAGTATATTTCATGTCACGGTGCAATGGAGACCCTCCACAGTGATCAAGGTTTAGAGTTGACAGTGAACTGATGGAACACATGTTCCGCCTGTATGGCATCACCACGCTCACGCCGCATAGACTGTTTAACAGTCAGTGCACTGACCCTCTGCTGCCTGTGGACCTCATGAATGGCTGTGTGAGTAAAGTAGCCTCGCCTTCCTACTCTGTTTACTTGCTTGAGCAACAATGGACTCTCCAGTCTGCTGAGATAGATAGTTTGCGATGTAACCGGCAGAGCTATTGAATTGCAGTCACGGATGAGGGATAATTCAGGTCTACATCCCCGTAATAGTATTCTTGCATTATGGTCAGCAACACGAAGGAAAGTCACCTACAGGTGTATGTGGACTACTTGCTTAATACGGACATTAGGGAACCGATGAACCAGCAAAACACCAACCAGTAACCAATAGAGCTAGTCTAATGATCGTCATGTACCAGAGTTACGTCAATTACACGTACCTACATAACTAGGCTCGTCACGACGTAGCTACAGTATCACGATGACCTTATCAATGGCCTGGCGTACGTGCAGTGGCAGGTTTGCGTTTTGAGTAATGGGGCACATCCAGATCGATTCTCTGAGTTATCACCTCAGTTCTGTAACTCGTAAAACTTAAAACCATTGTCTTCGACGTATGGGCTGGTTTTATCCAGTTTTGACGTACCAAAATGTACATTTCTAAGCTCGAACTGCGAAACTCTGTCAGTTCAATTTTGGAAACAGTCGTGCACAGTTTACTGTGTACTTCTGTTTAGAAATTGTCCTGTTACCACCTGTGGTCCCCTAGTCGCCCCCACAAACTTATGCAGGAGTGGTATTACCTCACAGTGGACCACCTCAACCTGGCCTATGATGCTGTCATTGCCCCAGCTTGCCTGGACAGGGTACTCATTATAATCGCTGGGAAGAGCTGGACTGCTGTTTGCCATGTGCCCCCTCCTGTTTTAAGCATGTGGATTTTGCCAAACCTGGAGCTGACGAGATTGCCCGCTGTGAGAGTGACCGCCTCCATCAGGATGTGGATTCCCTCAAGGAGATGCTCAAGTTGCCACAGGCTGAGAACTTTCGGAATAACAAGTCCATGCGGGACATGGTAGGCCATTAGAAGAACCCCAGCAGCTTGAAACCCATGTCAAATGCGCTGAAGCTTGTCTCTGGGTCAGTAAAGGCCCTGTCCTATGGCACTAGCTCCGTGGAAAACGTTCCATTGAGCGCCACACCAATGGCAATCGTACAAAAGGCACTTGAACGATAGACCACCCTCAAAACAACCGCCTGAGGGCTGGTTCAGGTGGCTACTGACATCGACACTCATGTCCAGCCTGTCCTAGTGAATACCATGGATATCCGTGACTGGCGTAACTTGTCAGTGGCCCCAAGTCGACCCGTAACACCAGTGCCGACAACCTGCGGGGAGACAACCACTAGTAGCTCACACTGAAGTCCACTCTCTCCAGGCCTAGTGGCGATGACCTCAAGCACTTTGACGTATTCGGCATTGAGGGAGGAACTTGCCCAGGTAGAGAGGATGGACTTCAACCCATTTGGGGGGAGGAGCCATTCAATGACGAGCACAGCGAGGGACACCCACCGGTGGAACCCCTTGCTGAACTCCAAATCTATCAGCTGCTGGATGTCTCTCCCCCGGGTGGAGTGTGATATGACAACTGCGTCACTCATGTATGCCTAGTGTTGGTGGCACTCGTGGGATGACAGTAAGATCCTTTAGATCAATAGGGCGGGTGAGAAAAGTTTGGGGTACTGGATGCTTGTCAGCACATTGTTCAGTAACTCAGGTGTTCAATCCCGGGGTTCAATCTAGGGATAACTTCTGTTAATGTTGAACATGCCAGGCAAAATTTTTGGTCATGGAAGTCTCTGGGTCCTGAGTGTCACTGATGAAAGCAGTCCTGGGGAGTTTACTCCTCTGAAGGCTCGTTTCAGCAATACTCTTGTCCAGAAGTAACTGCGATGCACTGGGGAGGGCTCCCCATTTGCTCTGTAGTTTTATGATTTGATAATTTCACGCTGTCCTTGCATGTTGTTATTTTGATACAGGCAAAAGATGAAGTCCTGTGCGCTTGTTGGCTGCTCGATTTGAATGTTTGTTTGTTTCAGACTTTGGTGACCCTGCTCAAGGACCTCACCAGGACCATAACCAGGGCGAGACGGACTCCCCTCCCGCAAGCCGGGTCTGACCTGGAAGGCAGGGTCTGGTCTGCAGTAGAGCGTGTGGGCTGGAGATCCGGTCGTTGGTGGGACCATTAGCCCAAACTGGGAGGGAGGAACATGTGTGCGTACCTGTGTGTGGAGCAGCCAAACTAATCATTCTATTTGTTTGTTATAGGTTTTTCCCGGTTTCTGAGAGTAGGTATAGTTACTCATGTGGAGATTCAGTCTTCCTCACAAGCAAAGGTCTGGTCCCACCATGGTAACTGGGGGAGAGTGTGAGCAAGTTAGTTAGAGATGCGGGTTGGGACAATTGTAGCATTGTCACACTTAGCTAGTCAATTAAAGAGACATGCACAGGTGACTTCCAAGGTATATAATAAATTTATGGCATGTAAATGGTTCTTGCTAAGTCAGTTGAATATATACATTTTCATCTATTTGTATCATTCCATTTCTTTGTAATTAAACCTTTTTTAACGCTGGGAAGATGTTTTGTCCCCAAACATTGCTGATGTCAATATTATTATTCTATCAGCATTAATAAACATTTTAACGTAGTTACGCCCTTACGTACCCCGTTGCCATGTTGATGGGGCATCTTAGCAGGTGTCCCAACAACAAAGACAGGCTAGCTGTCAGTTTAGCTTGAGAAGTTGTTACGACAACACTGTAGTACCAACACCCCCGAATCTTGTAGATGCGGGGCCTTTTCTAGCTATACTCACGTACTAATAAGGCGACTAAAGTCTAAACCCTCGTGCATACGTGTCTTGGGTTCTGTAACCTCTTTTGGACAGTCAGCTTGGCGTGTGCCATGGTCTGAAGCCGTCGCTGCCAGCACCCGTGCGAAGTCCTTTCCGTGTGGGGGCCATCAATCTGGTGCTGGGAGAGGTCCCTGTACGACCGTAGTGTGGCCTCTCAGTGGATAACAACACAACGAGAGGGAAAGGCGGTGTGAGCACCTCGCCAAGTACCGTACACGTCTGGAAAGCTTACAAAACCCTTCAAAAAGTAGTATTTACAATAAGAGTTTTTCGTAATTAACTCTTTCATTTGGTAATTAACTCTTTCGTATCATGATGTCCCCTGAGGAACATTTTACGGTGGATTTTATGAAGAAAAAATCTCTGGGTTTATGACCATTTCTCATTTAAAAACACTTGCCATGTTGGGTTTATTTTCAGTTGCGACGAGAAATGCCTTTAAATTTTGATGTAAATTTTGTGGGAGAGAAGCAAGGTTTTGATAATATTAATACCAACCCAGAATTAACCTGGGCCAAAGATGTCAAGATTTACTCCTTTCTACAGATTAGTTGAAATTAGTAATGGAGCGATCGATAGTAATATCGACTATATACATCCTCTAGAAGTCCTAATATAATTACTCATTAACTGAATTCATCATGTTGATAGTTTTCTTAATGCACATGAATTTATTGTAATAGATAACGTTTTTATCCATTCATAGTTTATAAAATTTCACTCGATGCGTTTGCATTTGACAGATACGATGCAAGTCGCACCATTTTTAATGTTTACTATAACAACGCCAGTGGCGCTGCCCTACTGCGTGTTTGCAAATGTCAACAATAATACCCGGATCTAGCATGGTAACTATATCATGCACAGAGGATCATCAAAATACATACATTACCACACAAACATCTAGTAGAAAAGTAAAGTGTCACTCATACTATGATAATCGAAAATGTAAAACCATGAAAACAAATTCACTGGTGGTTAGGAACAAACTTTAATATAGACTTAAGAAATACTCTTTTCATGAAGTCTTGGAACAGTTTTTCTTCTTAAAAAACGTACACTAAAGAGCTTCTAGAACCTTAGTTTAACTTTTAAGAAAATCTGGGGGATCATGACTGGTGGTTATTAATTTTTGCAGGTGATCTGAAAAAGTCAACTGTCATAATGGCCGGTGGTCAGTGTAATGAGAGTAATTCACTCTATCAACAGTCCCAAGAAGTATAAATCATTGTTAAAAAAAGTGCAAAAAGACATTGAAAAGTCATTTAATTTTTGATGACCAGTTTATTCTGGTGTTTTTCAGTTCATAGTTTGTTGCTTGTCTGCGGCTGTTTTTGATTTCATTCTCACACCTAAATTTCGTTCTGTTGTAGCCTGTAACGTCGAAGGCTGCTACAATGGAGGCGATTGCTATTCCAATATTTGCACGTGCAAAAATTCTAGCCTTGGAGGGGATTTGTGCTCTATAGGTATGTGGCAAACAATTTTCCCGATCACCAAGTAGATATCAGGATATCCACGGATCAGGGAAAACTGGGAAATAGCCAGAATTTGATTTTGTGAGGAAAAAATAAGGAAAATCACGGAATTTTATATTTCAATAATTAAAAAATGTTAGTGATTCTGATGTAATTTTGTATCTGTCCGCTTGAGGTACCCACTCATGTTAGGATTGGCCACATTGTTTTACAACTACTGGAAATTAAAATGATAGTTGCTCCAGTGCCCAAACGCCATGTGTATTAATCATGAATGCCAGAACTGAGAAGGAATGTTGTATTAACGATTGCATAACGGTCTCATTGCCATTTTGACCATGCGACGTCACGGACCACAGTCAACACTAGACTAGTACCGTCACATTTCCTATATAGCTGATGGCGTCGCACGGTCAAATGACAATGAGACCGTATTGATATGATTCATTTCAAAATAAAAACAAATCATACACTCATTTAGTGTGGATTTTAGTCATGATAGAATGGTATTTGACCACTCGATTGTCGTGTCAATCTTGAAATTGAGTATGCTGACGTCTGATTTACCCGACCGAAATGAGGGTAAATCAGACGTCAGCATGCTCAATTTCAAGATTGACACTCCAATCTCGTGGTCATTTCCTACAGTTTGAGCCTGGTGAGTCAATCTGAATGACAAACTCTTACCTGTTGTCTGTCATGCTGTCAATTATCTACTATTAGATACCGAGTAAAAGAACTGCTTAATGTAGTAATTTTACGCCTTGAAAAGTCCGCAATTTGTCACCAATGTCAACAGTTGAAGAGGGACTAGTCTGTAATTCAATCTGATTAAAAAGTGACCCCATGTGAGCTGTGAACCAATGAAACTAACGTTGATTAGGTACTAATGGATGTTCAATTGATAAAGGAAGATGCCTCATTTCACTAACTGCCCGTGACAGCACAAACACACCCACGCTAATGACATGCATGGTCTGTGGGTTGACTCAAACACTAAGTAGTCCCCGTTTTAAAATTCTCTGCACGATCAAATTGGAATGTCAAGCTGTGCCCATAAGTAACATGTAATTACATGATAATGAGGGGCTAATCACCTTAAAAGTTTGTGGGTATCTAAAGAAGGTTGGGATATCTTTGATTCTTGATCATATTATTACACATGAAATATTTGTTTGTTAAGAAAACTTTGATTGTTTGCACAAATGTGACGGTTAGATTCTGTTATGGCGTACTTTGGTCCACATAATTCTCGACGTTTACCGAGTGATACCGAAGTGATTTACGGCCGATTGAGGTGAACTATTATAATATACATTATCAGCCACAAATAGCCATTGTCTAATCAATATTGGTTTCTTCCTGCTATATACATAGCAGCAAACAGCAAACCGCACCAAATAGACTTTGCTACTTGGTTGAAATATTCTTGCTGGCTTAAGTGCATTGAATACCAGTAAAAATGTCATAAATGGCCCTGTAGAAAGCACTGTTTAATTGGCAGAGTGCACAAAATCGAATTACTTCAGTGTCGCCTCATACCTCACAGTTATGTAAAGTTTGAACAAAATCAGTTGATTGGTAATAGCTCTAAGTTATCCAGAGGCATACATAGATACATACACAGTTAGAAATGAAGTGATCACAAGGCTTTCGCTTCAGCTGATGAAGCGACGCAATAATGAAGCAACGTAATAATTGGGGTCATACACATAAGAGAGTTGATAGCCGCCTTCGTCCAGGATCTAAACTTCTTTTTTAATCCGGGAAGCCACCAACTCTCTCAAGTGTACAACACCATTATGTTGATGGGAAGTCGCTCGGACTGTCATACGCCGAGAGAGATTCTGACAATATGGACAGAGATGCATATCCTTAACTAAATATTCAAGGTAAATCAAGTGTTACGATAGAAGAATTATGTTGATCTTATTATAAAACCAACACCATGAACTCATATATCATTCAGGCTAGCAAGTGATACAGAGTTGTTTGTTGAATTGATACAGATTTTGGACCCAAAATGAAACACTTGCAACGTCAAAATACAGATTTCATCACTGATAATTAATAATGATTCTGATAATTAATAATGATTCTGTTTATATGGTTAAGCCAGACCACCAGATACAGTACTGCTAGGGGAATGTTCAAGAAGTTACTTCCTATCCTGACATCTAAACATGTATCATTAAAAACCCGCGAGAGAAACTTCGCAGTCTGTGTCTGTTCTGCCTTGCTGAAACGTGGGCACCATCTGCTGCAGACCTGCTGCAGTTACTACAGATCTATGAAACGCTGAATGTTTGGAATAAAACCTGGTGATACCTCTTCTGCTATGCTACGCAAAATGTATGGTGTTGTGGAGGTGTCCTTCGAACTGCGCTCTTAACGTCTCAGATGGTACGGACATGTGAAACAATCCTCCTCTTGCTTCAATTCTGTCATGGAGATGGAGATCCCTAGTCGTCGGGTACAGGGCAGACCGAGAAAGACTTTGTTGGAATGTGAGACATCAAACTTGAAAGACTGTAACCTCCTTGATACAGATCCACTAGACAGAGATGCGTGGAGAGCTGGTGTGAGACGATGCCGCCTGCTACCTACCCCAGAAACTGGGACACCCGCAGCGGTTGACATATAAACCTTCAGTAGTAGCATCGTAAAGAGAAACCTTTTACATGTAGCTTATCTAAGTTTTGAATGTTACAAATTGGTGAATATTAATATATGACTTTCAGAAACGCGTGACAATTGCATAAAGTTTGAGGATGGGGCATGTACAGAATGCTTGTTGGGATATTATGTCGCAGAAGATGAGAAGTGCAAAGGTATAGTTGGCTATAGTTTCATGCAATTGCAATTATTTAGTATTTCGTTTCTGTATATATGTTCTGTAAAACTATAAAGAAAACAGTATATAAAATATGATTGCAGTATGGATAATTGTGTATCATTTCGAAAACAAAGATGTGTATGATTTCAGCATGTCCAGTTCAATACTGCAAGCGCTGCTCAACGAAAGAATCATGTGATGAATGCTTTTTGGGATATTATGTCACAGCAACTAAGCAGTGCAAAGGTATAGTTTCATACAATTGCAGCTGTGATTTTTAACTTTATAATATAGATCAATTTGTTTTTTCTATTGTCCTATTTCTATTGAGATATTTTAGTTGATAAAAAATATGTGTTTCATTTACTATTTTGTTTATATATGTGTGGGGGGGGGGTGCGTGTGTGTGTGTGTGTCCTGTAAAACTATCAAGAAAACAGTATATATAAAATATGATTGCAGTATGGAAAATTGTGTATGATTTCGAAAACATAGATGTGTATGATTTCAGCATGCACAGTTACAAACTGCAAGCGCTGCTTAAAGGAGGGATTTTGTGATGAATGTAAAGATGGTTTTGGCAGAGTAGACGGAGGAAAGGATTGCAAGGGTAACATTGCCAATAACCTAATCTACATTTCATTGAACACACTTGGTTTTAAAAAGCAATCATTTCTATTCCATATATACCACATAAAACCGTTCAAAGGTCCACTACAAAATTGGAATCAAATGATCTATACATTTGAAATTCTAATATATATAAATAACCATTCATGTAAAACTGTTAAACACAACTCCCTAAATTGACTATTGTTTAACCTAAAAAGGTCTAAAAGGTCATGGATGTCTGGCCGACCATACACAGTATATAACCTTTGAGCTATGACACTGAGATGATACCAGTATGTTAAAAGTGAGCCGACAGGATCACATACCGCCTCATGATGTCCTCGACGGAATCACATGATACCACAACCCGGTATGGCGCCAGGACCAGCGGCATGAAATGAAGGGTTCGCCAAAGGCACTGTGCCAGCGCTGTAGGGGTTGCCAACGGTATATTAATTCTGCCGACGAAGCCCGGCGGTGTGAAAAATGGTACCGGAGAGCGCAGCACGGCGTCGGCGAGATCAAAGAGAATACCGATCGATAATCCACGAGCCAGGCGGCATGGGCTTCGACGGCACCCTGTGGCTTTTCGTTAGCGCGGCACAGCGGCGGTGCCAAAAAATTGCCATTTCGTACTGTTTGGCACCAGTATAATGACATTCCGTGCCAGTCCGTGCCGTTGGCTTCAACGTGGCGTCGTGCCACCGCAGGCACCAAATTTCAAACAAAAATACGATTTTTAGTAACAAATCCACCCGTGCCAGCGGCACAGACCTTGATGTAATGGGGGGTTAAGTACCAACAACTCATGACTCTGCGAACTTAGACACCAGTAAAAATCACTCTCCCGAACCTTCTCACTGTTTGGTGTTAAATTCTCGGGGGGCGCGGGGGGGAGAGTCTCTCCTCAAAAATGGGTACGGGTGTGCCATTTCGAACGTCGAAACGGTACCCATCGATATACTAATTTGGCATAAAATAGCGACACCTTGACCATGAACAAGTAACCCATGTCTATATACCTATTCAATAATGAAACTACTTACTCTTATCATTTTATCAACAAAATATTTAAAAAAATGTACCAGTATCAAACAAAATTGAATTTACACTAGCAATATCTGTACATTTAATTTCAAACCCATAGCTATACCAAATATCACAAAATTTAGACCTATAACTATACCAAAAATCACAAAATTTAGACCCATAGCTATACTAATATCACTAAATTTAGACCCATCACTATACCTGAGATGTCTAAAAAAAGTGACCCATAGAAATGGCACACCCGTACTACCCGACATATAGTTTTTACTTAAATTATTTTATTTTACACCTTAATCAGCCATTATCAGCAGTCATGAACAGCGTCTACCACGGACATGTGATTTATAATACTCTATGACAGTTTCATACATTCAATCTTGGCATATTGTTTACCAGACTACAAATGTGTTAGTGTCACAGTCTTCTGCTCTTCACAAAAAAGATGTTCAAGAATCAGAACTTATTTGTTCAGTGGCAGATCTTGGGTGTGTGTGTGGGGGGGGGGCGGTGAGCCTATGAGGGTTGCTACAATGTGGAGGTATAAATGCCACTGTGGCAGACTGATTAATCCTTGTAATGAGAGAAGTGTCTCAATACAAATAATATTCAAATTAATATTCTCACATTTTATAGAAATTTTAAGTATGTACTAAACTGTAAAACAATATAAACAGATTTTCTAAAGATTTTTCTCATTTTGATTAAGATTTTCCCTCAAAAATGAAGATTTTTCAAGCGCTGTATTAAGATTTTCCAGGTTCACATCTCTAAATTACGACTAATAAACCACCTGTAAATGGTGAACAATTGGTATTCGGTGTGATTTGTTCAGACTGCCCAAAAGACTGCGTGCCGAGGACTGGCATGTACTGTGGCAAGGTGGGTACAACCAATGTAGGCCAGAGGTGTGATGCCTGGCCCACTGGCAAGTACTCCTTCCCAGATGCTGACAACAATGCCTTCAACTACTGCCGCTACAACTCCACGAAGAATGTCACTGTGTGCCTTGTCAACAAAATCCTCACAACCTGCAATGTCCAGCCTTGCGGTAGGTACCAGCTAATATTGTAATGATACTCAATGGCAGATCCAGGTTTTGGAAAAGGGGGAGCACACTTAAGGAATTTCATTGGTTTCGTACACGCGATCGGTGGCGGACATGCCGAAAACCCTATGAAAATGAAGTATTTTGGTGGGAAGGGGGGGGGGTGCCCCCTACACACACACACCTGGATCTGCCCATGGTACTAGTAGTTTCTCTGAAACTTGAGCAAATCATTGTGCATATTCCAAGGGTGGTATGCATTAAGTCTAAATGTTCACAGATGGGCCCACCTTCATATAAATTGCAATTGATTTATAAAAATGAGACATTTTACACCCTGCCTTTTTATCTACCCCCTGTTATGATAATGGCTTACTTTATTGAGTTACGTCAAGAATGATATACGTCTACATGATACTCGAATGTGTGTTATGTCACAAGTATGCTAACATCCATTGTACAAAAATATAGCATGTTTAATAAATCGTAGATATGGACTATTTCATAGGTACATACTTCATATTGGCCGCAATAGCATTGAATGCATTATTGCTGTATATTTATACGTATATACACATTGTTTCCACTGTATGGTACATGTTTCCGTGAATGGGAAGGAAGTGTCAGAGTTCTCGTTGACAGAATGGTGATGGGTTCTATGAAATGTATTATTGCCACTGCAAAGCGATGCCGGGCAAAGCTAGTATTAATCTAAATGTAAATGGATAGAGATTATAGCCGACTGTTTATACACTCAATTGACTTTACTTTATATATATCCCATGTACATTATAGCACACTCTGACTCATGTACGTTCTATTATTGACAAAGCAAGTTAAGTATAGATAATGAAGAACTCAAATAACAAGCAATGTTTTGATAAATTTTGTAACAGAAAAGTTAAAAGTTTCATGAGTAAAGGGGCCATTGTGACGAATGTGTGATTCGTGTCTGACTGTAGGCTGTCACACGCACCGTTTAACGTCTAGCTGTGTCAACGGTGGCACTTGTTCTAATGACAAGTGCTTTTGCCGACAACACTTCTCTGGACCATTCTGTGAAATTAGTAAGACTTTTCTTTACTACATTTTATTTTGGCATTAAGATTATATGGATTTTATTTTAAAAAAATGACAAGCGTCTTCTTTTATCGCAATGACATTTGACACCCCCCCCCCCATATATTCCCAGCTCAATAATCTACATCACTATATAATCTGTACTCTTAAATTTTGTGTATTTCGTCATTTGCAGCACTACCTTGCGTGAATAATCTATGTAAGTATGGTTCTACGTGCGTGGATGGTGATGATACCTACTATTGCCAATGTGCTGCTGGGTACACAGGAGTGCAATGTGAAAGTAAGTGTGCCTCACAAGTATTTGCTGGTACATTATAACTGATTATGATAATGCAAGAACAGATTTTTGCATTACATGTACCTTTTATTTTGAAAACATTTGAAGTACTTCTGAGTACATTTATAAACCATTTAATTTCGTACAAAGTCTTAAATTGTTTAGATCTTATATCCTTGAACGTGTTCATTGTGTTGGTAATGTTTATGTACACTCATTTCTTTATTCACAACACGCAAAACTTACAAAAATATCATTAACAGTTTCATCAGCTTCTGCTGACATCATCAGAATGACCGACTGCGCATGACAGGCGGTCAATCATCTCGGCCGTGCTTTGAATGAACTGCGTAAGGATAAGGAAATAACGATTCTACCTGCGGATAAGGGTAAAGCAGCCGTGGTGATGAATGCTTCATCCTATGACGAGAAGGTTGGTACTATGTTGGGTGATGAAAGAACGTACGTAAAACTAAAGAAAGACCCAACTCCAGTACAAAAAGAAAACTCATTGCCATCCTGACGAGGTATAAGAGTGAAGGGAAGATAACTGAGGCACAGTATAGACATTTATACCCAACTTCAGAGAACATACTACGTATGTACTGCACTCCAAAGATCCACAAGGAAGGTAACCCTCTTCGGCTGATTGTGGATTATACAGGTTCAATTGGTTATAATTGTTCAAGGGCCCTCGCAGATCTGTTAGGACCAATGGTAGGACTTACGGAGTGTCACGTGAAAAACTCCAAAGATCTGGCGAAAACAGTTAGTGAGATCATGATAGAGGAAGATGAAATCTTTGCATCGCATGACGTGGTCTCCCTCTTTACCAACACTCCCATCGATAAAGCCCTTCAGATTATTAGAGACCGACTTAACAAAGATACGACCTTGAAGAAGAGAACACTACTCAACCCTAGTGACATTATGGACTTGTGTGAATTTATTCTCACGACCACATACTTTCAGTTTAGAGGGAGTATCTACCAACAGAAATTCGGTACAGCAATGGGAAGTCCAGTATCCCCCATAGTGGCCAACCTCTATATGGAATGGTTAGAGACCAAAACCATAGCCACAGCCCCGATAACATGCAAGCCCAAACTGTGGAAGAGGTATGTTGATGACATTTTGGAGCAAATCAAGGCGGGTGAAACACGTAACCTCACAGACCATCTTAACACTGTTGATGATACAGGCAGTATCAAGTTCACACATGAGGAGGAAAGTGATGGCACGATTCCTTTTTTGGACACCCTCGTAGTGCATAAGCCAGACAGGACAGTGAAGTTATTAGTGTACAGGAAAAAAAAACACACTGACCAGTATTTGCACTTTACTTCCCATCACCCACTACAACACAAGCTCGGAGTTATCCATACCCTGTTTGACAGATGCGTGGACATTGTCTCTGAGGGAGAGAGAGGAGGAAAGAGGAACAGCACGTGGTTGAGGCCTTGAAACAGTGTGGCTACCCAGAATGGTCTTTCCGAAGAGTGAGGAAACAGTTGTCCACCAAGCTTGAAAGAAAGAGAGAGGAGAACAGAAGGAAAGAAGGTGAAAGATCCAGAGGACAGGTCATACTTCTATACGTGAAGGGTCTTTAACAAACACTCGGTTTCAACAGCAGTGAAGCCATTACAGACCCTTAGAAACATTCTAGTACACCCTAAGGATAAGGTAGACCCACTGGATAGGAACGAAAAAGTGTACAGGATACCTTGAAGGTCATGTGATACAGTGTACATTGGAGGGACGGTAGAAAGTTGGACACGAGAGTGAAAGAGCATGAAAAAGATGTGGATACCAACAGGAAGAAGGCATACACTAGATCTTCAAAGAAGGAATCTCTGACTGAAATAAATAAGAGTGCGATAACGGATCATGTCAACCAACATAATCATGACATAGACTGGGACAGTGTGTGTGTGATAGACAGAGAGAGCGATTGGAAGACGAGAACAATTAAGGAGGCGGTACACATCCGCACCAACAGGCAGGTCATGAACCGGGACGAGGGGGCCCACCAGCTCTTGCGAGTATATGACTCACTTGATTGACCGCCTCATATGCACAGTCGGTCATTCTGATGATGTCAGCAGAAGCTGATGAAACTGTTAATGATATTTTTGTAAGTTTTACGTGTTGTGAATAAAGAAATGACTGTATATTGTTTAGATCTTGTTTAGAGTTGCTGTAAAAATGTTTAAATTCTTTGAATTAGAGGATCCTTATGTAATACAGGCGCGGCAGAGCCTGCCAGAGATGGTTTTTCTGCCAAACAAATTTTTTTCTGAAACAATTTTTTTATCACTTTGTCATTGATTAATTTATTTTTGGGGTCTCCAGAAGAGCGGGTATCTCTGCAATTACTTACCGTCATCAAAGACATTTCTTATTTTCGTCTTTCATTTTGAAATAATATACCCGACGAGGTGCCAATTAAGTGAACTAAGCAAGTTTATTTTATCTACCAATTACATAATCGACCCGTGACGTAAAGGGTCTAGTACTTATATTAGAAGCACTATTCAGGGCGACTAGCGTACAACACAATGCGTTCGACGTATACTTTGACACGTCTACCCTTCAATAATGACGTTGATGAAAAAGAACAAAACAAAAACATTGATGGGTTTAAATAAAATTTACACTTGAGGATCTCCATAACAGGGAGTTTCTGTGTAATTACTTACCGTCATCAATAATATTTGTCATATTCTCCTTTTATTTTGACATAAAATACTAAAAATGTTGCCAATTCTATTTCACAAAAAGACATGTTTGTTTATGATAACTTATTACATATGTTATCGCTAATACACGAATACAATGAAAGAAATCCGCATTTTGTTTGTGGATATGATGTTTTCTTTTTTATATCTGATTGCTAATTGCATACATTTCATAGCAGAAATATTGAATAAATCTTAAAATCATAACATACAAATTAGTTTATTTGCATAGAGACTTACAGGCTACATATAGGATAAAAATTGTTTTAATTCATAATGCAAACTACATGTACCATGCTTCTGATTCACTTCAAGTCCCACACAGGCCATTTTCCCGTGAGAAGGTGGTCATACGTCTATCTATAACGTTTGTTAGATGATACCTTGCTGTGACAAGATGCACACATATACACATTGAGGACGGGTGAATTTGACAAAAATCAAATATTATAAAAAGGGATGAGGGCTCTCTCCCCTGGTTGGTAACTAAATTTCCGGTGCCTGTCTTAGTCATTGCCTATTCATATACAAAATCATACATTTTGTAATAAATATACCCCAAATGTTTTTTTATTAGTTAATTTGTTTTACCATGTCATTTGTATACAAATTTAGTTTATTTTTCCTAATCTCTAGAGTATAAACATCATATTTAGCTTTATTGTACATTTTGATGTACTTTGTTCTACTTTTGATGAATTTACGATGGTTTTTTAACATCAATTTGTAACAATTCTTTGTTACGAATTTTTGTTTATCTGTCTCCTGGCCCAGTAGTCCACTAATGTTCTAAAATCAGTCCTAAATACACATTTAATATAATAGTTATGATTTTTTTAACAAATAGCTTAATATTAGGTCAAATATGCTATATCTATTTTCAAGATGATCAAATACTGGATTTACATAATTTAAGCATAAATTGAATAAATTTTGAAAAAAAATCAAGATGGCTGACATCATAGATTATGTCATGATATATTATACTATATAATTTTGTGCATAGATATCATCATATTAGGTAAATTATGTTTTAACGTTGTTTCACCATGATGATTTTAGCTGGATTTTCATTACTTCACAATAAATAATATAAATTTCGCTAAATTCAACATGGCAGACATCATATTTATTTTTATTTATTTATTTATTTATATATTTATTGCAGCAATATTACAGCCATAAAATAGGCTATGTATATACACTATTTACAATAAGGTTTAATTTTATAAAAACATAAAATACAGTAGAATATATAACATATATGGAGTATTACAAATACATTTTGTTTACCCAGTTAGCAAAACTTGGACTTGATAAATAGTGGCTAGAATTAATAATGGCTTGAATTAAAATGTTAGATGAGCTATTGACACGATTCATACAACTAAAATAAGCTTTGCGCAGTATCACAGATGAATGTAGTATATGAGAAGTAATAAAAACTTTAGACATACTAACTCTTTTCTAAGACCATGAGCACCCTAAAAAGTCTGTTGTAGGCAGCCTTAAAACGTCTGGCTGTTTCTGTTGAATAATTACACCACAATTGACATCAATAAAAGCACTACAGTAAGACTTAAAAAGCGCACACTTCACATTATCTGTACAACAATTAAAATGTTTGATTAAGGTATTACCTCTTGCATATAAATTGTGAATTTGTGTATTTATAGCACCATCATCTTGCATGTTATTGCATATTAAAACACCCAAGTATTTATACTCATGAACTAAATCTATGCATCTATTATTGAGAAAGATTTGTGGTACATTCATTTTACTGTAGCTCTTAGGTTTAATACACATGTATACAGACTTTTTAATGTTAAAAGTGATTTCACATTCCATTGCATATTCTTCACACAATAAGATTAAATACTGTAAAGCTTTAGCAGTAGGAGCAATTAAAACAGTGTCATCCGCATACATCAAATGATTTAATGCAGTACCATTGACATTGCAACCAATTGTAGAGCTATTCAATTTTAAGCTGAGGTCGTCCATATATAGATTAAAAAGGTGTGGGGAGAGTACACCTCCTTGACGTACACAAAGGATCTCACTGTATGAAGAACCCCACCGAATTATGAATTTTTGCTTAGTATACCAAAACACAAGTAATCTAACAATAACAAATGGTAAACCCCTAATAATCAGTTTGTTGAAGAGTATCCAAAAATTGGTTTTGTCAAATGCCTTGCCTTGGAAGCATCCAAATAACAGATAAACACAGGACTACCTTTGCTATTATAGTAATCAATAACCTGTTTAAAAGTAAAAGTGCACAAATCTGTAGAGTGATCACGCTTAAAACGAAACTGATTACATTTAGTATGTATAGTAAACCTTATACTTTTTCAATGTTTATGATGAAACACATAATGTTGCATAATAACACACTAATATTATAAGCTTATACATTTCATTGAATGGAAAGTAATGTAAATGCAGAAAAAGTTCCAATATATATGGTCATTCTGAATTAATTGCAGAAATCCAAGATGGCCGCCAAATAAGTAAGAATTTAGGAAATTGTTTTGTCTTCGACCAGTTTTTTATTTCATGTCTTTATTCCATATACTCTCAAAGTTATTGCAATTTATTTTAGTGGGTTTTTTTTCTGTGAAACTATATTCTTTGACCAGGATTTTCACAGTTTTTCTTGTACAATTACTGTGGGAGACTTAATTAGATGGCTTTACAGCAGCACATTTTTGGCCATAACTTTCTTATTATATGTCCAATTTGATTGAAATTAGTACCGTTACATTCCGTTTAACTTTACAATTTTGTTCGCTATACTAGTCGCCGTACTTGAATTGCCGTTGGTGTACTTTGGCCTACTTTTGACAAACTTATGAGCGATACGTGTTAATACCTAACACTCTACAGGGAGACATATTTGACCTATCACTACCAAATTTCATCTTTAGCTTCATTGTACTACTCGTCAGACCCGATTAGATTTTGGTGTACTTTGGCTTAATTTTGATTTAGTTACAATGTGTTTTAAAACCAAAATATTACGAATTTGTATTTATCTATCTCCTGGGAACAGTTTATGACCTACCATTCCCAAACTTGACATTGTTGACTATATCACTCTCCTCACGTGATTTGATGTTTGAGTACTTTGGCCTACTTTTGAAAAATTTCCGGAACATAGGAATGAAACAATTGTTACCACTGTAATGGGAAAAGTATTTCACCTATGGTCATTAAACTTAACAATTTTGTTCACTATACTAGTCTCGACAGCTCAATATTGATGTTGGTGTACTTTGGCCTACCTTTGATGAACTTATGAGCGATATGTGTTAATACCTGGTTACCTCTCTACAGAGAGAAGTATTTGACCTATTATCACCAAACTTCATATTTAGCTTTGTACTAATCTCCAGAGTTGATTAGATTTTGGTGTACTTTAGCCCACTTTTTATGAAGTTACGGTGTGTTTTTATTTTCATTATGATTAGATGTGTCGCCTTTCTACAATATTCTTTATACATGTATGTATTTGAGTTGCCAATTTTAGAATTAATTAACCTAAAAAGGCCTGATCTAGGAGGGGGAGATTTTTGCCATTCCCGACGACTACTTGTTGGTTTTGTTAACAGTTCAATTTTGGTTCAAGTTCTCCGAATTACACCAAGAAATTTGATCAATTAATTCTTATAAACACTCAAAGGACACTTTTCTCTTTAAATGTAAACAGATGTCCTGTGATGGCCATCTCAGCCCTGTTACACTTAGATTTCTAATTGGTAGTTTCTATCAAAGGGAGCCAGAGTTGAAACTGTTAAAAAGCTGCATGGAAATGATATGTAAGAAGTGTGTGACTTGTTGTAGCGGACCCATGTAAGGAGAGCAACTGTATGAACGGAGGTACATGTGTGGTAGATGGCAGAGAGACAGATGGTTACTACTGTCAATGCTATGCTAAACATACAGGAACCCACTGCGAGACCAATTGTACGTACGCTTCTGCTTCTTTAAGAAGGCCTCTACATGTTATGGGCTAAAATGACATGACAAAATGGGGGAGGTGTGTGTGTGTGGGGGGGGGGGTTGAGGCCTTTTGAGTTGCACAAAGCAAATGTCTCATAACTCTTAATAGGCAACAGAAGACCTATTATTGTTCCATACAGGTATGGTTAAGTTTAACACAACATATTGATTTTTTTCAAGCCATGTAGGGAGTGAAAAATATGGCTAGTTACTCAGTTGCTCAGGGATAATGAGCATTCGAATCCCACATGAGGATGAAATTGTGGGAAAGTCTTATTGGCTTTTTGGTGTTTGCTTTTATACTATATATATATATATATATATATATATATATATATATATATATATATATATATATATATATATATATATATATATATTTTCTTGCAAATATGGCGTATACCGATATCCACATAATATTTTATTTACAAATTTGTTTCATGTGTGCATTGCACAATCATCAGAATGAATTTATTTATTATACTATATGTGCATTGCACAATCATCTGAAGGAAATGTTATTACATTATAGTATACAAATGCCCATTGCATTTTCCAGGAATTATAAGATGAGATAACGTCTTCAAGCGTAAGTCGGCCCCATTATTTTCCATATATATATATACCATCATGTGTGTGTCCGTGTGTGTGTGCGCATGTGCGTGTGTGTGTGTGTCTCAGTGGTTTGATTTTTTAAACTTCTCTCTCATACATCTTTTTAGCAAGCATATTTCTGTAACAATGAGTCGATACAAGATAATAACAAAACAGAAAATTATGTAGGCTTAACTGAAAATTCATTCAAAAAAAATGAAGATATCAAAACACATCATCTTTCAGAAACCAAAGCAAACGTCATAATAATACACTAAGTCAATATATTTGGTCTCTAAAGGACCAAAACATCCCCTTACATTTTTGAAATGGAAAATATTATCAAAGGGAAGACCATACAAACCTCCACAAAAATCCTGCAACCTGTGCTTGATGGGAAAATATCTCATAATATGCAAACCACACCTAGCCACACTGAATATAAGAAATTTGCTATCAAGTGAATGTAGACATAAGAAGAAACACCTCCTTTGCAATTTCCAACCAACACATCTCTGACGATAGATTAATTC
>CM032664.1:37816804-37836027 GCA_019095985.1 Streblospio benedicti | reverse complement strand
GACTTCGTGGTGGGCCTGCTGTAAGTCACTTAACTTGTGTAGGACTTTATGTAACAGTGATTTATGGCAGATTTTCTAGCCATATCAACTACATGACATGGAGTATACGGATACGCTCTATGTTAATGTGCTGGCAAACTGTACCAAAGACATGATTATTGTATGAAAACTACTGCTCTATAAACATTTTTTTAACTTGTTATTGAACAATTCCAAATTTAATTGTGTTCTTGGGTACTCACCTAAGGAATAAGAGTCCTGTCAGAATTTTGTTATAAATTTATAATCATTAATGAAAAACAATTTGACATAACAGTCCAGTTCTATGTTCCTCCGTCGACGACGTGCTTTGATGACGTCATTTTATGCTAAGTAAACAATGTGGTTTTTAAAGATCAAGATATTCTAGTAGTTTATGATGATGTAGAGTGTCCGAAAAGCTAGAAATCCATTGTCATGCAGAAGAGGGTTTCTACTTCATAAAAATCATATAAAATAGCAAGCTTTTAAATCCTTTAATGATTGACAGGTCGAAGGATTCCAATGAACTAATTAGTGATTCAACTGCCTCTGCAACAGTTGAAACTGGGGACATAAATGAAGTTGTGCGTGCAAGAATGTAGTATTTTAAAAGTAAATCATACAAGGGACATATGGGCTTTGATTTGACATCTAATTGAATAGTCTTGACTCGTAATTGAGCGATGGAGCTCCATGACAACCCAGTGTTTCCTGTATGAGTGCATCTACAAAAAGAAAACTCTATTTTCAAAGTATGCCTTCAAATGCATTTCCAAAATTTGCCTTCAACTGCCTGTTAAAAAATTGTTGTTGTAGGGGAGACCAGGGCAGGTTGAAATACTTTTCATTCTGTTTCCAAACATCTCATGACTTATGAATTATTTTTACAATTTTATCGTGCATGGTGATATTGTTAGTCATCATCTATCATATAAAAAGCTGGTATAGATGAGTAATGTGTAGCTGGAACAATAATCAAATTTTTGTTTGAAAAAAAAAGATGTTTTAATTTACCCCACTGTGCGGCAAATTTAAACAAAGCACGGGGTAAGTTGTAACACAGAGAATATAAGTAATATAGATACAAAGAGAACATGAGTATCATCAATTAAATCTTTATTGGTATACAGTCAAACAAACAAACAATCAAATTCTAATACTAACAGAGCTGCATTTACTCTTAAATCCTCTTTATAAGGAGTTATCCGAATGGCAATTATGGCAGACGAATTAAGGAGACCCATCTGTGCACTCTTGAAGAAGTTAAAGGCTGTAGGGTTAATGGAGATGCTTAAACTTTTTGTGTTAACCATATTCTTTATCATAAGGCATAAATTTCACATTCTATCATTCCGTGCAAAAATCACCGCCAATAACCCACGCTGATTGGTCAATCTCCGTGCTCAATTTTGCGATGGAATGAACGCTAAAAAAAAATCACGGCGCTAGTCTAACCTCCTCACAATATCAATACAGCCGCTGACGTAGTAAGGCCATGAAGGCGTGTTCATGCTGTGCGGAGTGCAACAGATTAGACTAACTCCTCCGCGTGCTCAAAACTGCAGGAATTGACGTCTCCGCGCGCTCAAAACAAACGAAATTGACTTGAATGTTGAATGTTATGATATGATTTATTTTAAAATAAAATCATGAAAATGGATTTTAGTCATGATAGAATGGTGATTGACCACTCGATTGTCGTGTCAATCGCAAAATTGAGCATGCTCAATTTTGCGATTGACACTCCAATCTCGTGGTCAATTCCTACAATATATTTTGTTGTTTTTCAGTATGTATTCATTTGATTTTAATAAATTAGATATTTTGTAACTTGCCCTGATTATGAACAAATTCAACCTCAATTTCACTCTAAGTTTAGATTCACAATAATTAGTGATGGGAATCGGAGGTAGTATTGACTATCGATAATCGGTAGCCCTGGCATCTTCGATTATCGATACATTATCGATGTCCACATTGTCCAGCTCAGCAAAAGATTTTCATAGACATCCCGGGAAGTGTCACTGTTTGCGTGGATAGAATCCGGTATCGCACAATGTGAAGTGGCTGCGGCCTCTTTGTCCCACGGGAGATGAGAAGTGAAGTCTCCTGCGGCCGGCACAAGCCGGCGGCGTCCGCTGTAGTTGATTGTCGCCTGCTTTGATGATTCGGTCCTGTCTGGAAAGAGAGATGAGTGAATGAAAGGTCGAGTCAATCCTTACATCTCCTTCATTGTGGTACTGAGAATAAGACGTCTTGCTTGTTCTAGCTTTATTTCACGTCTGACTCGTCGAAGCGTCCCTTGCCTCAGAGCTAGGTGTACTTTTAGACCATATCTTGCTGTGCTCACACAGTGCGGCGGTGACTCATGAGTCCATGAGGGATCCGTGAGTCACTGCTGCAACACGCACTAGTCAATCGGATTCTTTAAGATTTGGCATATCTTCAATTATTTGCACTATTTTCATGCTGTACTGTCATATAGTGATGTATTAGGCGTATAAATGCGTCGTATATTATTTATTTCTAAATATTTCTCTTGCGGCCATTGTAGATACAGGTATTATCGCCCTCATGTTAGTTTGTAAAGATGCCGTGGTGCAGCGCTGCCGGCGTCGGTATGCATACAAGAAAAATGGCGCGACTTGATCCCTGTCAAATACAAATACATCGAGTGAAATTTGATAAAATATGAACACATTTTAATGTTTTTTTATTACTTTTAGTTGTTGTGTATAATATCGATGATCAACTGTAGCAATCGATAATAATCGAATCGGGGCCCCCAAACGATGCATAATACCGATATTTCTATCGATCGGTGCATCACTATATATAATGTATTTGGTTTAAATTATTTACTTCATAAGGTCTAAACATGTGAACAAGAACATTTTTATCATTCAGGGGAAATTGAAATGCTGTTACAATCTGCTCCCTGAATTTCGTTTCAATTTTCCCCAGCCAACCCTCATCTAAAAATACATGCTGAATGTTATTCTGCATTATGCAGGTCTAACTTATAATATCTTGATTCAAAGCACAAACATATATACTTTTGTTAGAAAAGTGGACAATAAAGATTCCATGTATGATATTGAATTTAAAACAAATTTAATAGAACATCGAGGTTTTACTTACTTGGCTTAAGAAATGTTCTTTCTTCCAACATTCTTCTTTGTTTGTTCAGCGTCTCCCACACTTTGTTTGCAAGTCAATATCAAGTCACATACTTTGTTTCAAACGTCAATAAAACGACATATTGATTAAATTTTGAACTAGATCAAAAGTGTTCAAAGAACACGGCGTCGCTAGAACAACGCTGACATATGGGCGATTATGGTATTGCATAAGCATTTATAAAACCTTAAAATTGCTCCCTCGAACCTATAGTTTTCTTGGCAAATAGCCAAAATTTAAAACTCATGATGGTCTCAATGAATGTAAACAGTGAACCAAGTTTGACGATTTTGTCTTCAAACGCATTGATACTATTAATAAAAATGTCGAATATGGAACTAAAATGGCACACTTTAATTGGCAAAGTGCAAAAGATGAACATATATGATAGTCACTACATATGTGAACATAGAATGAAATTTGAAACACGTGTAAACAAAGTACACATTTTTCGCAGGAAAACTAATTTTTTATTTCTTAGAAAATGTGATATGAAAAATCAATGAATGGCAATGTCAAGCGTATGTATGGACCTTTAAATTGATACCAAACTTGCCATATTTGGAAGAAAGTATAGGCATGTACTGTCACGATGAAGGCTGCGTGACTGCAGTATTTTACAGTTCATGTTTGGTCAGCAAAATGTGTGTTTGTCCGGTTGTTAATCTTTTTCTATTATAGGTGGCCGGTAAAGTATACCAATTTCTAATATACATACCAAATATGAACGAGGTTCACCCTATAGGGTTTTTCAGGATTTCGGGTTCACTTTTGCTACTTTTGGGTTGATCATAACGAAGACCAAAGTTCTCAGACTAATATTTAATTGATTCTATGCCATATTGCATAAGTATTTGGAATGGATGTTTAGATAAAGTTTGTGAGAATCTGTACATATAGAAAAAACACAGATTAAAGGAACAATGAGTATATAGTAACCCCCCAAAGAAGCAGCTATTTCGTGAACATTTGGCGCCCAGTGACGCCACGGTAAATTCAACCATTATCGCTACAGTAAAAATGAGACTATTATTGGCGACAATAGCGGATTCTCAGAACCCTGACCCTGGCGTGAAGAAAGTAGAAAAAACACTAAAATGTCTAAACTGCTACACAATGCTGTGCTCTCTTTTCATTTAGTTAGCATAGGGTCAAAGTTCACCATATGTTGTGGTCACCTGTCCCATAATATTGTATGAAATACAGAAGTCATCTGTCAAGCTAAGAATGCCAAAATTGGTTGCCAATGGCCTTCTGGAGAGAACACTTTGATTGGCAAAGTGTCACAATTGGACACTGATGATGGCCACTAGGTATATGAGCAATGCCTCAAATTTGGAACTTCTGGTTCAAGCCGTATTACAGCTATGGAAGAAAATGACAAAAAATGACCTAAAATGGCTTTCAGGAAATCACACTTATATTGGCAAAGTGCCAAAACTAAATCTATGTGATGGACTTTAAGCATGTAAGCATTGTACCGAGTTTGAATGTGTTCATCCAAGCAGTTTTAAAGATACTGCAGAAAACCTCCAAAATGGACCATAAATGTCCCCGTGGAAAGCATACTTTAATTGGCAAAGTGCGCAAAATCGAATCACTCCGGTGTCGCAGCATACCACATAGTTGTGTAAAGTTTTAACAAAGTCGGTTCATCGGTATACCCTCTAGCTTGTCCAGAGACATATATACATACATACACGCATACTGACATACAAACGAAATGATCACAAGGCTTTCGCTTCAGCTGCTGAAGCGACGCAACTATTGACTGTGATTCAATTTGCCCTGTGTTTCAACCTGCCCCGGTCTCCTCTATAAGAACGTCTTTGTTTTCAGATATTTCCATCTCCCAGTAGTGATCTGTTGAAAAAAAATTGATTGGTGTTGAACGCTCAATAGAATGCCTTCAAGCCTGTATGTAGGTGTTATTTGTGCCACGGGGTCGTCAAAATACAGCTAAGAAGAAACAACTGTTGAGAGTTTAAGGCAGTAACATTCAGCAAATCTCCAATCAAATGCATAATGAGTGTTATAAAAGCATTGCACAAGCTAAGACCTATTAAATGATATAGCATAAGTAGCTATAGCAATATCGATGGCCAAGTAACAGTGGTTACAAAATGCAGGGTGCTCAAATTCAAAGTTGCTATTGGGGGGGGGGGCACCATTTCTATGGATGTAATAGAGGACTGCACTCATAAATACTTCACTAGCAGTTTGGGTGTTGACAAGTTTGATATTGTGTATTGATTTATGCTGATGCATCCATTTTGTACTGGTTTCAGTGTTGACAAAAGCAGTGCGTACTGGATTGGGCTGTGGAGCTCAGAAGGGAAGAAGTGGTCCTGGAGGGATGACACTAAGGTGCGCTGGCTGCACAAGACATTCAACTCCTCTTGGCCGAAGCCCAATCACTGTGCTATGTTTGTGAACATTGGTGAAGATGAGTGGGACTGGCACGATGACCTGTGCGATGCAACCAAAACACAGACGAAAAGCGCTGTGTGCATGAAGAGAGGTGGGTGGAGTGTAATTAGAGTTGGCCTTGCACATGCATGTTAATGGGAAGGCTGACCAGTATTATTTATGGCTTAGTTTATAACAGAAACAATATCTATGTGAAATCACAGTACAATGGGGATTAGGAGGATGTAATATACAGAAAGCTTGGTGAGCTGTTAACTTGAAGTGTTTTTATTGAGTGAATTCTTGTGGCGTATCGCGCTTGCCGGAGTCTTGATTAACAATCAACACAGTTTTGTATATATCATTCGTTTTAAAAGCAATTATAATATTGTTTAAAAATAAACTGCGGTAAAAGAACTCTCAAATACTTCTTTTTACAAATCTTGGGTGTAAAGATTGTTTTTAGTCAGCATATAACGTAGAATGTGAAAAAATTACGCAAAGCAATGACAGCTAGGCTACACATAGTTGAAAGCGTGTCATGTTAAAAGGAATACTCATCTCACATCTGAGGTACCCACTGCATTTACATGTTCTATCCCATAAGGGACGGTGCAATATTTAACAGGCGGGGGGACTGGTGCATATCGAAAAACTTGTCTGAAAAAAGGTCTTGTCCCCTGCTGATGTGATGAAAAAAAACCTGATGTCCCATGACCTCTATTCATAAAAAAAAGTCTGCGTCCCCTCCCATGATTAATTTGTACCGAGCCCTCACGTCGAGGTGGGATTTCAGCAGCTGAAAAAAAGTACATGTCCCATGCCCAACGAGAATGAAAAATCATCCGGTCCCCCTACTTTGCACCTTAAAAAAAGTACCTGTCCCCCTACCAAATGCACCGGTCCCCCTTCCTGGTAAATATTGCACCGTCCCTAAGTTGTGACCTTTTTGACAACAATGGAAGATCATGCTTTTGTAAACAAATTATGGTGTATTATGGTGTTTTAAATGATTTTGTGAGTTTGGGCTATATAAACCTCATATAGTTCTTCATTTCGAGTAGGGTAACGTAACCAAAATTCGTGAAAAGTATAATTGTTTTAGCGTAGAAAGTCTATTATAATCTGTCAACAACAATATCACTCGTAGATAATAAAATGCCTTCATTTAAACCTTTTCTTGATGCCATAAAATCAAATTTACACGGATTGCATATGGTTGGTAGTTATGCACTACTAAAGATTTCTTCCAATTTCTAGCCGCATAGGATTTAATTTACGACCTTAGGCCACTATGTTTTTTTTCTCTGTTTTAGGTCATCCCCCTATTAGTTTTACCTGTCGTATAACGAAAAAAAGACGTGTTTTTTAGACCATTAATTGCCCTCATTAGTTTTGCCTAACAAAAAAACAAACAAAAAACGGCTAAAAACGTTTTGAGCCACTCCACCAAATTATAATTGTTATATTGTTATATGGACATGTTTTATGTCTAATTTAATAAATGATTTGATTTGAAATGCCCATAGAATTGCCATCAACAGCATGTCAGCATGCATCTAGTCTAAATCAGCTAATGGTGTTCTTGGTCTGGGAGTCCTTAGACTAGATGTGTTTGGGTTTTTCAAATCGCCCTCATTAGATTTTTCAGATAGCCCACAAAACATTTTTAATGGGGTTTTTACTTCCCTCCCTCATTAGATTTGGAATATTTTCTGATCTAAAACAGAGAAAAAAAACATAGTGGCCTGTCTGAAATCTGCTAAAAATCATTATGATTTTTACATAATTTTGTCCTGAATGGGCATACAGAGCAAAGAATTCTATTTTGTTTTGGTTTGATACTGGGAATTTTCAATTTTCTCCCTCTCTCTCACACGTCTTTTTAGCAAATATATTTCTACCATTTTGGGGAGCTTTGTTAAGAAAATCTGTTTTAATGGGTCTTTGGGTTCTGGGTTGGGTGGATAGGGGCTGGAGAGGTTTGGATGAGATGTACGTGGGCAGTTCATTCTAAATTTGATACGTATATTAGAGGAACTATGTGTATTATTTACACTTTTATAGGCTATTAGCAACACCAACCACTCACATTTCTCATTATTACACATCCTCCACAATATATAGATAGAGACCTCTGTGTCTTACCAATTAATGAAGTCATGTATTCCCATTGATTTACTCCCTCCGTGCCGGGTTGCATATACACACCTCAAAATATATGTCCCTTTAGAGCCGAGGCACATTTATGCACTCGAGTTCACATTAAAAACCGTCTGAGTTTGTCTGCCATATTCGTATATAAATACTCGTGGCTCTAGTCTCAAATTCCGGTGTGTCAACAACAACAGCAACAACAACAACAACAACAACAACAACAACAACAACAACAACAACAACAACAACAACAACAACAACAACAACAACAACAACAACAACAACAACAACTTTACCTTGACATTTCGATGTATTTCTAGAAGGAAATAAACAACATAGTGTGAATGGGATCTATTGTAAACCACAAAAAGACATCATCTCAGGACCTGAAATTCCTGTTCCTCAGTGTGCAAACGGTCACAGTGAATCTCTCACTGACAGACTACAAAGGCTGGAAATTATGGCACTTTGCTGCAAAATGCTGGCTGCAAACACAAATGAGTGATTAAGCTGTGAAAACCAACGATGATTTGACCGGAACGTTTGAACTGTCATTTTCTCCAATGCTGCTTAATGTTTAGACATTTATTTAAAAAATAAAAATTTTGACTCATCTGTGTTTCATCGAATGTACAAAAAATATTTAAAAAGAAGACACTACGTCAGAAGTTACGATTGCTCATTGAGTGGCGGCCATCTTGGTGACCATCTTGGATCTGTGACCTTATATCATGAAAACAACATCAGAAATGAACTGCTGATGTAAAAAAAAAACTATTGAGAATGTGGTATTAATTGCTGTTCTATGTCAAATAGTTCAGAAGTTACGATTTCTCATCGAGTGGTGGGCATCAAAAGGAACTGCTGATGCAAAAAACTACTGAAAAAATTGTGTTACCGGTACTTGCTATTCTGTGTCAAATAGTACAAAAGTTATGATTTCAATTTGTGTGGTGGCCATCTTGGACGCCAGCTTGAATTTCTCAAAAGGCTCAAGGCTTGATATTCACCAGATATGCAATAATGCCAAGGATGTTAAATCAATCATAAAAAACTATCGACCGAAGCTCGGTTAGGCTAGAATATCTCATTTGGTACCCTGAGTAAATGTTAATATTTATTTCATCAATATTGTAGTGAAAAATACTAAATCGTTTGGTTTATCTTGTTATTGTTTGTTTCATTACAGTGTCATGATTAGGGGAGAATGTGCTAGTGTTCATGAGAATGAGTATCCTTAAATAATAGAATTTGGGTTCAAAAATCCATGTGTACTGCTCAAAAATAGACGAAGTTCTACTTGTCAGTAAGTTAGTATTAAACCTGGCTGTTTTTTCTCATGTAGACAAATGCGGCGGCACCAAGTTTGGCAGTCTATGTGAGCAGATGTGTCATTGCGCTCATGGTGCTGAGTGCTACGCACAAAACGGCTCCTGTTTTAACAACAAATGTGCAGACGGCTACTCAGGAGATAGTTGTCAAACAGGTATAAATGCTTCTTCTCCAGGTTGGAAGTAATTCACTAAACATGCTTGCATGATAGCTTTACAATAGACAAAGCAAGCGTTTTCTATAATATCTGTATCATTCTGTTTGGTACAAAGTTTTGATTATATTTTTTAATCTTAGCATGAAGTGCCAGCTAAGCTGGATGCTGCTTTAGTGTTAAGTCAGGAGAAGGGCACACTAGTGTTGTCGTTTTGAAAATTGCTATCACCATATACGACCATTCAAGAGCCTGAAGGGTGTTTAGATTAAAATGTTCTCAAAACAGGGTATGGGCGCTTACTCACATGTGAGACTAAATTTTATGTGGTGGTTTATGGACCCAATTTTATAGATAGCGCTGACAACCTCACTTTGCTAATGTTTGTTTGAAGTATTTTATGATAAAGAAGTTTATTGTGTATACAATACTTGGTATCTGGATAATTGATGTGTCAAAGAACGATTAAAATGTGTTCAATTATTCGATTTGTCCAGACTATACAGAAATAGGATGGAACATAACGCTAAGTTTACAATCTCATGAGCGAAAACATGGGTCCAAAAATAAGGAGTCAAACTATGAAATCAAACTTCTCTATGTTTCTGTGGAAAGGGGGCACCAAACAACATTTGCAGAAAGAGATCGGTGGGTGGTTCCATGGGGATGGGCGTTTGGATGGTCGTATACAGTATCCTTGTATGTGTTCATCCTGTTGGAATACATGTTTTAGACATGATTACCTCATCTTCACAACACACATGTTAACTTCCTGTTTAACAGTTTCAGCAACTGTTGCTGCCATTTTCAAAACCAATCACATTAAGAGTTTCGCAGACCAAAGTTGTAGAAAAGATACGTAAATGATGTATCAGAAAAGATCAGAGATATGGGGAGGCAGAACTTTTGAGACCACCTCAATACAATCCATACTCTATTCGACAAGTGAATTGACAGAGGTAGATGATAGAAAGATAGAACATTCAGTAGAGGCACTAACCAAATGGGGGTATCCAAGATGGTCTTTTGACAAAGTAAAAACTGTGATAGAAAGAAAGGAGGAACAGACAAAAGGAAGAAGAAAAAGATGAGAAGGAGTGGGAGGAGGAGACTTGATCATCTTATCTTACATGAAGGGGGTCATGGAATATCACGTATCCTCAATAAGCACTAAGTGTCCGCAGCAGTGAAACCCCACAGACCATTGGGAATATTCTTGTTCACCCTAAGGGTAAACAAGAAAAGTTCGAGAAATGCGAGGTATACAGGACCCTGTGTAAGTTTTGTGAGGGTCTGTATGTATGTGAAACTGACAGAAAACTGGGTAAACTTGTAAAAGAACACATGAAAGACGTTGATCAGAACAATGAGGAAACATTTAGCAGAGAAATAAAAAAGAATCCCTTTCACAAATAAACATAAGTGCCATGACTGAGGTATCGAGAACAAGACGTCTGTATGCGTTCAGGTTTATTTCGCATCTGCCGCTCGTGGCGTCCCCTCCCTCCGAGTGTGGTGCGTGCTTTTCGGTGATGCCTGGTGGTCGGTGTTTTTTACATTTGTGATGTCTTTGAAAGTTGCATTTTTATTGCCGGGTGCAGATGTTATCTGTGAGGTGACGCCGTTAGTGGTTGTAGCTGAGGTTGGCGAGGAGGTTGTGGTGGGCCTGGCATTGTAGATGGTGTCTGGAACGCCGACGATGTCCGCTGCAGTGGTGCGGTGTGCAGGTTTCTGTTGTCGACGTCCGTGTTCGGGCGTCCCGTTGCTGCCGTGTGTCGGTGTAGGACGATGTCGTCGTCTGATTTGGCGTAGGGCAATGTGGCGTCGAGGTTGCCCTGTAGACCGGAAGTGTTTTTGAAGGGTTCCGGCTCCGAATCTATGATGTTAAAATCGGGGGACGTATTCTGGGCCTTCTTAGTCTATGAAATAACACTCGGACAAGCAGAGTGGTACCTCGTTGAAACGGTCGAGTGCTATTTGTGATTGGAAAAACAGCGGTGTCTCACAGGAGATGCAGGTTCCAATGAAGTCAATGATTTTTGTCGTCTTGATCGGGCCACGGTGTGGGTTGCGGCGGAGTGGTTGGCTGATCTCGGCTGGGCGGCAGCGTGGTCGCTTGGGTTCTGGCTCGACGTACGGGAGGCCCTCGTAGTCAAGGAAGGCGCACTCGTTGGAGCAGATGGGACGGTCGTTGAACGCGTGCAGCGCCCGTGACGTGGGAAAGTCTATGATCGCATCGCAGACTTTGCAGACTCCGGGGAAGCTGTTTTGGGTGGGTACAGGCCTGCGTCGTCACGCTGTGCACAATCGTCGGAGCAGACGGGGTCACGGTGAAATTCGATGACCTGAGCTTGGGACTGGAACAGAACCAGCTCTTTACATATAATACACGCGGCAGCAAATTGATTAGAATTTAGGGACTTACTTGGCGCGGCCATGTGGTGTTTATCTGCGATGTTTGGTCGATCAGCTGGGCTGGAGCTCGTTATTGCAGTTGTTGCTTCCCTTGGGAATAGCCTGAGCGCTGGTCGTGGCGGCGTCGATCGCGGGTCCCTTGGGCGTGGCACTTGGGGAGTTGGCGGTATCGCACGGTGCGGGGTTGCTGCGGTGTGGTTGGAGTTCCGGTCCCGCGGGAGGTGAGAAGTGACGTTCTCTGCTGGTGTAGCTGGCGGCGTCTGCGTGTAGACGATTGTTGTCTGCTCCGCTGGTGGGGTCCGGTCTCCAAAAGTTAAGATGAAATTAATGAAAGGTCGAGTCAATCGGTGACTTCTCCTCCATTGAGGTATCGAGAACAAGACGTCTGTATGCTTTCAGGTTTATTTTGCATCTACCGCTCGTGGCATCTCGTCCCTCCGAGCTAGGCATCTGTTAGACTCTAGCTCGTTTGCTCACGCGATGTGGTGGTGACTTATGAGTCCGTAAGTCACTGCCGCATGACGAATCATGTGAATCAGAACAACCATGAAATAGACAGGGTATTGGGCAGATAAAGTGACTATTAATGAAGTTTCGTGGACCTTACTTCCTCTACTCTATACAACAAGAACCATCAAGGAGGCAATAGAAATATCATTATGGGTGCAGAAACAGATCATGAACAGGTATAAGGGAGCCTATCACCTCTGTCATGTTTACCACCAAATTTTTTAATATAGGAAGTCCTGCTGAGTGACCTTGACATGCACAGAGATATGTTTTGAAAATGGCATCAGCAGTTACCGAAACTGTCAATCAGTAATTTGTGTTGTGAAAGATGAACTAATCATATCTAAAATCAAATACGGTAGTATGTGGAACATTAATAGTCTTAGGACACAGCTAGAGCAACTGCTACAGTTTTATTGTATAAGTGCAATCACATGTTTATTTTAAAACATACTACAGTATAAATATTATACAAGTGAAGAGCTTGTCGTGGTCAGTATATTCAATATATTTACATAAAATGGTGTGGCAAGGTCTTCACTTGAGATATCCACTTCTTACAACATAAAGCTGGTGACAGTTTTCAACATAGGTGCGATAGTTTTCAACCATTTCACTATAGCACTTGAAAGCAAGGAACTTTGACACATAAATCTATCAGCATTAACCTGGTAGCATGTAGGTCAATTTTTAATCAGCAAGTTGGTTTGTGAATATGAGTCTATGTACAGGTTGGTAGTGATCAAGCTTGGAGTTCATTGCAATGTTACTATTACTATTGTTTATTTCTATACCCCCTGGTATCTGTCTCTCTTGTGGTGTTCTATATTTTTCTATGATTTCCATAGTGAATTGTGGGGTTTCTTGAAGGTGGTGTTCTAAGGCGTGTCTAGCAATTTCCCATTATGTTTATTTCTTCTTGGGTTATTCATATATGTCATGGGTTGGCGGCCTCTTAAGCGAGGGGCACATTCCACCTTGCGGGCGTGGTCGCCGCAAGGCGTCGTGAGATCTGCGGCGTTTACGGCGTTTTCCGCATGCAGTGATAAAAGTACCGTTGTGGGCACATCATTACGGGCTCCGTGCGTTATGAGTGCGTCGGCACAGGGAGTGTTCACAGGGAGTGCGATCAACATGCATAGAACGTGCGTTGCACTCCCGTATAACTTACGTTCTACGCAACGTGTGATTACAAAAGTACGGGATCCGCACGTTCATGGTACAAGGAACGCACGTTTCCAGGACTGGGTCTGTGCCGACAACGTGCGGGTAAATCCTCTGTGTTTAACGTAAAGTCTCCCCACTGCCTCCGTACGGTCAGACCATGACGTAGGGTGGTCGTAGAGGAAGTTTGGCGTGCCAAACTTCTTCTGCGGCCACAGTATTGCCTTGAAAAAAAACTATGTTTGCCGCACTACACACTCACGGATCGTTATGATCTCCTTGCTTTTTTTGGTCGTAGACTGGCTGTAGACCCACCTTGCGGTGGAATGTGCCCTAGGCATCACTCTATGTAATATCTGTTCCTGGTCTGGCAGGAACCTCTATAAACCTCCCAATTCTTAGTATTTAGGTCAAAATATGCATAATGCATTAGGTAAAATCGACCTCTATTTGAACTACCTTTCGCTAGCTCTCATTGGTTGTTGCATTTTGCATATTTTCTGCTCATTAATTTTAAAACAAAGTGATGGTTTTTAAGAGAATATTTGAAAACCCTTTTCACTAAAAGCTAAAAATTGGACAATATATCGCAAGTTTATGAATATGAAAGTAAGGAAATCTTTTAAATACATTGTGTAAATGCCAAGGATGATTTAGTTGGCTTATGCATATTAATGAGGAGGAGGAGTCAGAGAAAATTGACAGGTCAAATTCCTCTCCAATTTTGTGAGAGGATTTCGCTGATTGGTTAGTTTTCTAGGTCGCACTTGGGAATTCCTCAAGGGCTCAAAAGCAAGTTTTGAGCAATATATTGAGCCCTTGATATTCAGGGTGCTAGGCATTAACGATGTGTGCCAAATACATAGGATTTTTAGTATTTCATGACCGTGATTCTTTAAAACATAATCTACTCTGGTATTTTTAACACAATATAGGCATTTAGTATTTCCTTGACAAGTTGACGATATCAAAGGTTTGTTTGTGAAATATTTCTGTGTAAAAAAAACTCTCTCGTTGAGTATTGTGTAAATCTTACCCTGTTGTAAACTGTCTCTATCTGTATTTTCATAGGCATAATCTGGCTCAATAAAAAGTATGCATTTAGACCTGTCATTGTAAATATTAATTGTGTATACTGCACAAACTTGTAAAAATATTTTATATCAATGATCAAAATGAAGTATACTTGCACATTTAGCATAATAAGCCATCTGAAGACTTCTTTGTCAAGGGAAATTATCCCGTGGCCATGCAATGGAAGGCAATCGATATGTGATCACAATTAGTTCTATCTTGAAAGGTTCATTGATGTAATTTAAAGTGTCTTAATCCCACTGGCATGAATTATTATACGATGACAAAATTAATAACGTGACCTGTCGAAAACTATTGCATGTCGAAAACTGTAACAGCTGCTCTAGTCTGCTTACGAATCATGTTCTGCTCCATGTTGTGGCGTGGATTGTGGAACCTTTTAAAGTTAATAAGATGCCTAAACATGGATTTTGTAGTGAACGCGTGTCAAATTCCTGTAACGATGTATGTCAGTGAGAAACCCATGTTCATCTACACCCCCAACTACCCAGTCAAATACCCAGACTTACAGGATTGCAGATGGCACATTAAGACAGATTTTCAAAAGGTGAGCTCAGTGGAGTTTTGTGTGTTGCTGTTGTTTTTCTATAGAAATTCCACGTGTTGCTGCTTTATTGTAGGAATTGACCACGAGATTGGAGTGTCAATCTTGAAATTGAGCATGCTGACGTCTGATTTACCCGAACAAAGTGACTGCATTTCTATAACTGGGCTGGGACATGGATGCCTGAAATGCATTCATATTTATTACGTAACAGTCTGAAGACGAAGCATGCAAAGTAAACAAGCCGTACAAGCCGTACGAGCCGTCATTGACATTGCAGGTGGCCGAGACAGACGAAGCATGACGACCAGGGCGGGTGTGCATAAAGAATCAACGTGCACGGCATTTTTTTAACGATGACGGTGGCGCCAAAGTGACGGGGAAACTGACTATAGTGCCCCGTCAATGTAGTATTCATCGTTTGCGTCAATACACCAGTTTTCTAATCGCTGTCTCAATCAAATATTTATGTACGATCGTAGTGGTGTCTCAAAATAGTTACTAAAATTTTTACCTGCACGTGTTGCAGTCTCAATCAACCAGAAGCTTTGTGATGCTACGGTGTCAATCAATCAATCAAATCCTAAATTTATTTTAAACAGGCCCTAATTATTCCTCATTCAGATGGTGGGGCCTGGCTTCCCAGTCTGGATCTCAACCGTCCCCTCCAAGCCTTTCGGTCATTTGGATCTACCAAACTCATGCCCAAACTTTAATGAACTTTTAATGAACCAACAATAGCGTTAAGGGTGTCAAGAGTAAGCTACTTAGGCCATTCAAACTTGATTCCTAGGATGACGAAATATTTCACTTCAAAATTTTCCGTTAGGTGGGTCGAAATAAAAAAATAATTTGAAGACGGAATTTGTTGTAAGGCAGGGGGAATATTAAAAAAATAATTTGCAAAGAATTTAGGAGGGAAGGGGTTAAATTAGAAATATCCAAAAACTTCGAAGGGAAGGGGTCCCGGTAAAAATATTCATGAATAATTATAAGGCAGGGGATTAAAGATATATATACATTTTCTCTTGCATGATTTTATGTTGCAATTTCTTTGTCTTGCTTTTAATATGCATATGTACTAAGAAGTATTCCTTTAATCCACCATCTTTGCTTTGTTGTACTATGGTTTTGGTTCAACAATCTTTATTTTCCGTATGTAACCCACCATAGCATTTTATTTTATCATTATGCTTTAGATATACTTCAATAAAATCCCTTTACAACATATTTATTAAAGGATTGAAATGCCAAGACAGTCCAAAGTCTGCTAAAGAGGAAATGCATACGGAATATGAAATTAACATGATTGTGTGAGATATAAGTATTACCAATATCGTTTATTTTCCTTTAAACACTTTTTGCTTTCATCAAATTTTATATACAATATTGTCATATAACAATGGTGTAACCATATAGACCCATGTACACTGCCAGCATGGCATCAATCAGCACTCGGAACTACTCGGAATGTTTCGGAGCTCAACAGACCTCGGATTTGATCTGATGGAAACCATTTTGGAACTATGTTGCTTTTCTTCGGGTAATGTTCTGATTTAGTATAAAGATAACACTAGCTATGCACGAGTGGTGTCTTATGTGCACAGGTGACCATTGCCCTTTTATCTCTCCACTTGTTTGTCTATTTTTCAAAACTTTATGGTGTTTACTGTTTGTGCACCTCATGATGTGTAGACTCCCGATTCGAACCTTCCAGGCTTGATAACGTCAATTGGGTTGCATATCCAGTTGTTATGAATGATTCCATGCCATTTTAACTACTGTGAGAATAGCGGAAACATACGAGGATTATCGAATGATTAATCAGCACCAGCGTTAATGAAAAACATCTAGTCACAACATACTAGTATCAAAATGTAACTATTCAGTGTTCCAAACAACATGGAGGGGGTCAACATGCATATTCTAAAAATATCAACTAGATCAAAAGTGTTCAAAGAACACAGCGTCGCTAGAACAACGCTGACATATGGGCGATTATGGTATTGCATAAGCATTTATAAAACCTTAAAATTGCTCCCTCGAACCTATAGTTTTCTTGGCAAATAGCCAAAATTTAAAACTCATGAATCATGATGGTCTCAATGAATGTAAACAGTGAACCAAGTTTGAAGATTTTGTCTTCAAACGCATTGATACTATTAATAAAAATGTCGAATATGGAACTAAAATGGCACACTTTAATTGGCAAAGTGCCAAAGATGAACATATATGATAGTCACTACATATGTGAACATAGAATGAAATTTGGAGGTCATGGTTCAAACTGTATTGAAAGTGTTGAAGAAAGTAGAAAAAACACTAAAATGTCTAAACTGCTACACAATGCTGTGCTCTCTTTTCATTTAGTTAGCAAAGGGTCAAAGTTCACCGTAGGTTGTAGTCACCTGTCCCATAATATTGTATGAAATACGGAAGTCATCTGTCAAGCTAAGAACGCCAAAATTGGCCGCCAATGGCCTTCTGGAGAGAACACTTTGGACAATTGGACACTAATGAGGGTCACTAGGTATATGAGCAATGCATCAAATTTGGAACTCCTGGTTCAAGCCGTATTACAACTATGGAAGAAAATGACAAAAAATGACCTAAAATGGCTTTCAGGAAATCACACTTATATTGGCAAAGTGCCAAAACTGAATCTATGTGATGGACTCTAAGCATGTAAGCATTGTACCGAGTTGGAATGTGTTCATCCAAGCAGTTTTAAAGATATTGCAGAAAACCTCCAAAATGGACCATAAATGTCCCTGTGGAAAGCATACTTTAATTGGCAAAGTGCTTAAAATCAAATCACTCCGGTGTCGCAGCGTACCACATAGTTGTGTAAAGTTTTAAATAAATGTAAATGTAAATGTGGTTGTTTACAGTCGCAATTCACTGTTATCGTGCTCTAGCGACTTTACATATTTACACCAGGTCATTGGCATCCTTTTCACACTATATCCTTCTCAGCTCCCCGGCAATGTGCTAATCACTCACATTAGCGTTCACTCGCCTGACCTGTACCTATTTAACGTGTAGGTACCACGGAGCAGGGTGCAACCTGTTAGAGGTAGGTTTGCTCAACACCTACCATCAGACCCGACCGGGCGACCTTCTGGTCACGAGTCCAACTCCCTATCCACTCGGCCACGGAAGCACACATACAAACAAAGTCGGTGCATCGGAATACCCTCTAGCTTGTCCAGAGACATATATACATACATACATACACGCATACTGACATACAAACGAAGTGATCACAAGGCTTTCGCTTCAACTGCTGAAGTGACGCAATGAAGCTATGTGCATTTCAAACTATCAACCATGCATTGTACCGAGTTGGAATGTGTTCATCCAAGCAGTTTTAAAGATACTGCAGAAAACCTCCAAAATGGACCATAAATGTCCCTGTGGAAAGCATACTTTAATTGGCAAAGTGCTTAAAATCGAATCACTCCGGTGTCGCAGCGTACCACATAGTTGTGTAAAGTTTTAACAAAGTCAGTGCATCGGAATACCCTCTAGCTTGTCCAGAGACATATATACATACATACATACACGCATACTGACATACAAACGAAGTGATCACAAGGCTTTCGCTTCAACTGCTGAAGTGACGCAATGAAGCTATGTGCATTTCAAACTATCAACCATCATCAAGTCTGGTTTTCTCCTCATACTCTTTTATACTCCATCTCTGTTTCTGTAGCAGTAAGAGGTAAAGAGGGCCACCTTAATTCCTTGTGTAGGGACATATTGGTCGTTCGCTAGCCTTGTAAAACCCGTTTAAACACATTTTGGGACACAGAACGACAATGGAGTGTTTTGATTGTAAAAAAAAATATCATATTCGTAATCTCTGATAAAAAAATAAGCAAGGATCAGCCGACAAAACATTAAAAAGACGTATTTTTTCTGGGTATTCGGAGGCGATATATAAAGAATAGGTTTGCTAACCATTTTATTTGATTATCGGGGCTAAAACTCGAATCAAGAATCAAGTTGTGATCGCCTATTTTTGTAAGATAAACACAATTCTTATGGTTCATTAAAATTACATGATATATGATGCATTTTGTTATGAAATAACATGTGCACACACATCCCGTAGGTGGCGATAATATGCGATTTTAACATGTTTATTTTCATTAGAACTTACTAGAAATTTTCTTTTTACACTTTGGCACCAGGAAAACTATTGTGTTCAAAATAGTAATATTATTTGATACTTGTTTG
>CM032664.1:37721109-37811033 GCA_019095985.1 Streblospio benedicti | reverse complement strand
CAAATATATTTTACTGATGAATTGGATGATGCTGCCATAAATCAATCAAATCAATAATCAGCCAATATATAGACAGTGACATTCCAGTGTATTAAACACTGGTTTGCCCACCTGTGGGCGCTTTTCATCATATATTGATACAAGTTTTCCTAATTTGAATTATCAATTCCTTTTCCAGTGTTTTATACACTAGCTAGGACCCAATTCATTGCGTCCGGCCGCCCTTTCATCCTTCCTTCCGTCCGGTTTGTTACCCCTCTACAGGTCTCATCGTTTGAGCTAGGATGCTCAAATTTGGCATGTCGATTGGAAATGGTGACCACAAGAATCCTATTTCACATGGGCCCAAACGGTCAATATTTGGATCAAATATTGATTCTTGACCATTATGATCACATTCTTATTACAATTTGAATGCACAATTACAGATCAATAATTCTATCAGCTGCAAAATATAGTCATTCCAACCCTTTTGTAAGTTCTATATATTTTCGTGCTATAGAACTATGCACAGGTCTCCATCTATTGATCAAGGGCTATCAAAATCTAAAGCAACCCCAAACCCCTACCCCCATGCATGAACTCATATTCATAGTTCCGAGTCACGCCCCTTTTTACGTCAGCCAGCCAATCAGCGAGCGGCCTCATACAAACATACGCAGGTGCGCCATCATAGTCTCACAAGCTTTATCTCCCCCCGTAGTAAACAGCGAGAAATTCCCAAGTTTTGATATCAAACTTTTGAATGAAAATGTGCTAAACGTCTTAATTTTTCGGTTGGGATGCACTACTTTTCCTCTTTTCTACATTGTATCCGATGTATACCGAACAATTATCGATTTAGAAGAGTTATGACGTTGTAGTAAAAACACTACCGCACACTGTCACTGGCATTTTGACAGTTTTACGTCTGAGACACTAACGTTTCTGGTGCCTCCATAAATACTTATTTTTTACATAAATTGTCCACGTGCACTCAGAATCGTATGGCAGTTCTTATTTTCAACATCTAGTTATAGGAATATGGATTTTTATGTCTAGATTATCTTCCAAACATGTAGCTAGTGCCGCCCTCGATTCAAAGACCCGTTCGAGGTACACTTTAAAAAGACGAATTTCTAAAAGTTCTCATACTCGTAAAATAATATGACTGCTATGAGTCATCATAAAGGGTACAGATGATACGAAAATGAACATAAAACAGCTTACTTGGGTGAAAGACTATATAAAAACGTCTTCAAATATATGTGTCGTGTGCGTACAGCCGTGTAAGCTGTCAAATTTCTTCATCGCCAACACACACGCACAAACCACTGTGATTTTCAAACAATGTACGTGATTTAAGAAATATCCTTTCGTCCATGTCTTCATAACCAGTTCATAATTGATCCGACGTGTGAATTCTTGATGGGCATGTTATTGTAACATGATAATCCATTTGTTTCACAAATTTATCACTATTTGGCGATTTAAAGGTGAAGCCATTTGCAAGGGCATATTAGCCTTTATCACCCGCCGTAATTTGTCAACACCGACCATAGCGCGATGCGATTAAGAGTAGCGGCTGGTAGTGGATGTAAAAAGATTGAAAACTAAATGCCCCAGCAAATCTTTATTATCAATGATTTCTGAGAATACTTCTGGTATGTTGTAGAACAGAGGTTACCGAATTTATCCCAAGTTAAAACTAAGAAGATCAGCACAATTTTAATTCAACACTCTTGGGTAGAAAGTCGGCAATTTCTCTCTATTTACTATGGGCGATAGGAATGTTTGTGAGACCAGTGACAAAACCAGAAAAGGGGGCGGGGCATCGGAACTATGAATATATAGGCCAGACAGCCCAATACATTGGATGAACTCCAAATCTCGACCATTAAAATTTCATTGTAAATATTTATGGATGTAAAAGCTCTATTCCCAATGCTACTTAATTTTCAAATTAAAAAGCAATGACCATTAGGATGATTTTGTACATAACAGTAAAATACACCTAGATTTAGAAGCTAGATTTAGAAAATATAAGTTATATAACTGAGTTTTCCTTTAGATTGCAGTTCCGAGATAAGTAACTACTGCAAGAATGGTACATGTGATAAGTACTGCAAGTGTAACAAAGGATTTACTGGAGTGCAATGTGAAACACGTGAGTTTTTTTTTCAGATTTCTATAATAGTGACATCATCTGGTGTAGAATTGGTGAGGATAGTTAGAAATTATAACATGATAATAGTTTAGAATAATGTCAGTGTTTAAATTCGGGGCAAAAAGCTGTCTGACTGCCCTGAATGAAAAGTTACTTGCCCTGACAATATGTTAACCTGTCGTCTTTTGTGGCATTCTAGTTTATACTTGAATATAAGTTATATCACCTGTGCAATTTTTATAATTTAGCAAAACATCAAAATCACACTGACACAAGTCTGTCAAAGTCAATAAGGCCAACCAAAATATTATGTTCGTTTCCAGTTTCCGCCCAAACCTCACCCAGACCAAAAACGTCTTTCTGACTTTCAGTAAAAGATAAAGCCAAAAACACCACTCTAAAAAAATCAAAGAAAAAAATTGTTGAAACACCGCCCAAAGCATCGAACATAATTTGCATAGGCGAAAATGTGAATCAGGACCTTAAAACTCTTTTGGCCTGAAATGCATCGAATTTGATATCACGTAAGTACTAATAAAGGTGAGCACGTGCAAATCACGTTCAGTGTACAACGTAGCTTTAGCACTGCAAATAATGTGGGCTTTTAACCTGATTAATAGCTAACTATTGTCGAATTTAAATGAGACGAAATATTTACATTAACCAGTGGTTTACTAGTGGTTAATGTTGACAACAGTTTGGACAGATTACCAGATGCACAGGTGTGGCACCTGCCTGGTCTCCCTTATCAGATTAACAGTCAACACTGGCCTGTGTGGCCCATGATATTCGGTAGGATAATTCAGGAGAAAACGTGATTCATCATATTATATTTGTTGGTTAGTTTGGAAATCCATGTGGAGCAAGTAGTGGATAATCGTAAATTGTGGTTATTTGAAGCTCGTGTCATTATAGGAGATTCCACTGTATTGAATCAGGAGGCCTTATGATTAACAAGAGTATTTAAATTTGTCTTCATAAACACAAAACTCAATCAAACTGATTCAAACAACTTCTATTTTTTACAACATTTTATTTGGTTTGCATGTCTTGTGCCATATATGACTACTATTGATCATATATTGTGTAAGTTTATTTCGCATAAAATATTTGTCATTACCCGTGTTAAACTAGATATGATGCCACATCAAAGAGATCGTTAACTGATCTCCACTTGGTTTACCTGTACCTGGTGGATGTGAAATGATACAAAATACACAGCTCATTAGTATTTTCTTATGTGTAGAGCAGGTAGACCCCGCTATCTATCTCTAAATTGACAACTCAATAACACACACACAACTTATGATATACTGAGAGAAATCATTATATCGATGGATTTGCTTGGCAACGTATAATGTTCGCAAACGTTTGAGTTTATGAGTATACCATTCTGATCTTGTAAAAATGTAAATGAGCTCTATACATCTTTACATCTACTCCAGCTCATTTGCATCCTTATCACACTATACCTTTCTCAACACCCTGGCGAGCATACAGCACATTGCAACTGAAGTGTAGACGGGCTATTCATTTACGTTATCGTTCACTTGCCTGGCCTATATCTATTCAACATTCAAAATGGTGTTTGTATTAGTGTCCTTTCGTCTGTAAAATTATCCTTTCGTCTACCAAATTGAACTGAAGTTAATTTCGTAGACAAAAGGATTGTTTACTGAATTTTGCCTTTTGTCTTTTGGTTTTGCCTTTCGTCTTTTGTTTTTATCTTTCGTCTCTGTAGATGGCTTTCGTAGACTAAAAACATAAAAAGTGACGAAATTCAGGGTGTTCCACATGGCGCCCCGTAGGAGGGCTGCTCCTAACTTGGATGATTGTACATGATATTCGCAAATTTCTTCTACCCTAGATAATTCACCAGTAAATATTTTGAGTAAAAAACAAGTAAAAGCCAACCTACCTAAATTTTTAGACCAGTAAAACTTCGCAGTAAGTAAAAAGAATCCCTACCTTCCTACCTTCCTTTGAAATCCATGGTTATCGAAAACAAATATTTTACTTCGTTCAACCTAAACAATGCTAGTTTTGAACGTTATAGTTTCAGATACTGATTTCCATTTTGAAAATGTATAGCAAAATTGCAAAACGTTGTCTGATATTATTGCAATTTAGTTCATTGTCCATCATTGTGTTGTAACTAAGCTGCTACTGTTTTGTTGCTAGAAATTCCATCATGTGATCAACACCCATGTGAGAATAAAGCAACGTGTGAGAACATACACGATGGTTTCATCTGTACATGTCAAGAATATTTCTATGGCAAATACTGTGAAGGTAAAGCACACACATTTTCTTATGAAAGTGAACATCATAAATCAAACTTACATGGGGGTCTTACATGTAGCCCTTTACTGACAAATTAGTAAGTTTTAAGGGGACTGTGAACTCTTTTCTTACGATTTTATTAAACTTTGATTTTCTCACTCATTATTGCTTCGATTCTTACAAATTACACCTTATTTTGTAGATAATTATCTAATCTAATGACACAACATGTTTTGAAATGTATAGATTGATTAACATTTTTTTAATAAAGCAATTAGTGAAAAATTTACAACTTTGCCTGTGAAGCATATAACTGATAGTAAAACATCAAAATGACCAAAATCACTATTCCGTTACAAAATTTGTATATTTATCTAGAAAACCTTGCCTCAAATTTTTTATATTTTTCCCCTTTATCATTTTACATACATTTTAAGTTTTAAAACCACTTATTTTCCTAATTTTCTTGCATATCAATACAAAAACGTTCATAATTCATCAACGAAATAAAAAAAATCAAAATCCCTAGTAAGGTTTTCTTCAGAATGCATATATCTTCAAATATATACACGTTTGTGAAAATTTGATTTCACGGTTAGAGAGATATGTAAAAAGAAAAATTAATCCACTATACAAACTTAGTTTTGAGAAAATGGGCTTTAAACATGGCCAATCAATATAAATGATAGTAGTTGATGTCTATAAAATGTATCATATAAGATGAAAAGCGCCCCCGGTGAGGGCAAACCAGTGTTTTATACCTGGAAAAGCACTGGAATGCCACTGTCTATATATTGTCAAAAAATCAATATTCATATTTCAGCAGCTAACAGCACCAGGCTAGACTAATGTTGCTGCTTTATGATATTGATTTTTCCATATGCTGGCTAAAGCATATTGAATACTAGTAAAATGGACCTAATAATGGGCCCAAATGGGCCCAAATATGGACCATTTGGGCCCATGTGAAATAGGGTTCTTGTGGTCACCATTTCCAATCGACTTGCCAAATTTGAGCATCCTAGCTCAAACGATGCGACCTGTAGAGGGGTAACGAACCGGACGGATGGACGGACGGATGGACGGACGCAATTAATTGGGTACAAGCCAGTGTATAAAACACTGGAATAAAAGGTTCATTTTGAAAAGATGTTTTTCTTTATCATTTATAGCATACAAAACAATGAAAATGTAAAAATTAAATTTTTAGCCGATATAACCTTATAAGCCTGCAAAGAATGAGTCATTGTTTTTCACTCTGGGTTGGTCTTCACGAAATGGGTTGTAAAGGGAAAACTATTGAAGATAAAAGGTTCATTTCAAAACATGTTGTTCTTCATAGTTTACAGTATAATAAATATTAAAAAGCTGAAAATAGAATATTTTTCCCTTAAAGAGTTCACAGTACCCTTAAGCCTTCTATCGTATGATAAAGGCTATATCCTACCGGGGTATGCGTCTGTTGCGCAGATGCACAGCTGAAAAAAATAGACAATACAAATTATGAGATATTATGAATATTAAGCAAGGACACGTAGTTTTCATTACTATTTTTTAAAACATTCAGGGTTGGGGGTTTTGAGTATGCGGAATTCAATGAAGATTAGTGCCAGATTCAAAAATGACCCTCAATGGGTCAAAATGACCGCCAAAATCCAAAAGGCCGAAAACTGATGCGTTAGTGGAAAATCACCTCTATGTTTTATGAAATAACTTTATGCACCAGGTTGGAAGTTTTTGAGTATGAGGAATCCAATGATGAATAGTCACAGATTAAAAAATTACCCTAAATCGATCAAAATGGCCACCAAATCCAAGATGGCCGAAAACTGATGCGTTAGTGGAAAATCACCTCTACGTTTTGTAAAATAACTTTATGCACGAGGTTGGGGGGTTTTGAGTGTGAGGAATCCAATGAAGAATAGGGACAGATTCAAAAATTACCTTAAATCGGTCAAAAAGGCCACCAAAATCCAAGATAACTAAAAACTGATGCGTTAGTGGAAAATCACCTCTATGTTTTATAAAATCGTCTATGTACCAGGTAGGGTTTTTTGAGTATGAGGAATCCAATGACGAATAGTGACAGATTCAAAAATAATCCTAAATGGGTCAATATGGCCGCCGCAATCTAAGATGGGCAAAAACTGACGCGTTAGTGGAAAATCACCCTTCCATGTTTAAAAGAATAACCTTATGCACCCCAAGCATCCAAATGTGAGTTCAATGTGCATTTCAAACATAATTGGAGCCTATTTTGGTTGGATTATATGTTCATATTCATACGTTACATAAACAAACAAGCAAAATTACTGAAATTCGCCAGAAAAAGGATTTAACAAATCACAAGCCACCAACAACTCCCCCCACCCCCACCCCGGATTATATGTTCATATTCATACGTTACATAAACAAACAGGCAAAATTACTGAAATTCGCCAGAAAAAGGATTTAACAAATCACAAGCCACCAACAACCCCCCCCCCCCCCACCCCGGATTATATGTTCATATTCATACGTTACATAAACAAACAAGGAAAATTACTGAAATTCGCCAGAAAAAGGATTTAACAAATCACAAGCCACCAACAACCCCCCCCCCCCCCCCCCCCCCCCCGCCCCCCCCCGCATATTGATCCAATTGCGAACGTGTAATATTAGGTAATATTATGAAAGTAGTATATATTGTAAGATGATATATTATATGCATGGTAATATATGTCTTTGATGAAATATGCAAAATGGGATTTCAGTATATTTAAAGCATTTCAATCATGGAACCATCAAGGAAGAGACTAATATCAGAATTAGAGGATGATGAAGGTGCGTGCTTTGTATGTACTGTAGAAAAGAAATATATGGAAAAAAAAGGTGGTTTTGTGCAGACAGAACCATTCTCAATCGCCTGGTGACAGCCTAGCTAGCTGGTAGGGAGATAAGCTATCAGGAAGCTGCCAATTATTAAGCTTTTCCAGTCCCCGTATCAACATTTAAGACATGTAGGACCACACTCAGAGCAGCCTAGTCTGCTATCGCTGAACCCATGCTTAAATCTGCTTAAGTATGTATCTAGGCGTCCATATCTATCAAACCAGAAGACGAGTCCCAACATGCAGTTAAAATGGTCTTTCTGGTGAACAAAACTGGTGAACAAAACTCAAATCATCGATCAGATGAAAATGTTCCAGCATACAACGCATTTTGTAAATCAGCTTATGCTTTACCATGCAAGCGCATTGACATTCTACATGTAGCTGATCACTATGAGGCTTTGATTCCAAAAGAGCAAACACGGACTGCATGAGCCAAGAAAAAGAAGACCAACAAAACACATAGAAAAATTGGCAGTAAAAGACCCATAGAGAAAGTTGACATCCCACACAGACTTACCATCTACTCAAACAAGAAAAGTAAAGAGAAGCTGCAGAATCTCCTGGTGGAAAGAATCAATGGTGAAAGCGTCCCAGAATAAGACGATTGTACTCTCTGGCGCTCTTGACAGTTGAAGATTCTGTAAACATATGGTCTAACAAGCTCTTTCCAGCTAAACTAGCAGGTCTCTCATGTGATCATGAGGAGGGAGGCACCAAATTTTGCTTCAAGTAGTGAAGTCTAAAACAACCCAGATTATAATGTATTGCAATGACACTGATATCCTTATATCAGCCTTTTCAAATTATGAGATTTTGGAAAAGAAGGAAGTGTACATACACAGAACTAAGAGAAGTTTCATCACTGTAACTGCCATGGCTAAGAACTGATATTAAAGTACAATATTGGATTCTCTGCCTAGCATTGCTTTTATGTATGCTAGAAGTGGATCTTATCAAACCAGCTTCCAGTATAATATCAGTAGACTAAAGGTGTAGAACAATTATCTCACTAATCATGTAAGAATGAGAAATCACTCACTATTATTATCAATTTTATGATACTGTTCATTATCATATAATATATATCTAATTTGAATTTCAGGCTCTTCTAGATTACATTGATCCAATGAGACCTACTGTGGAATATTTTCAAAATGGTGAAATGTTCATGGCTCGACAGGATGGCAGCACTAAGTACACACCCAATAAAGTTCGCGTAATGACATTGCGGCTCCATGACAAGTTGGAAGATAGTCCCCCTGCAAGCTCACGGTGTTCAATCAATCTCCAGTTTTTGTGAGGTATAAGCAGAGCTTGTGAGGAAATCAAGAGTTTTCGTGAGGAAAATGTTTACTTTTGAAATCGGCGGTTTGGATTTTCCATTGTAAATGGTCTAAATACCATTTCTGAGCACAATTGTTGTCGTCCATGCACTATAAGAATACTTCTGGAACATACTGATGCGATTTATTTCCACTGACATGGGCTGGTTTCTGCTGCTAAGTCTGCAATACATGACCACCCACCTTCAAAATTGAGGTCATCCGATAGAAAACGACGAATATAGTGGCTGTAAAGACGTACTTCAAGCAAAATATGAATGAAAATGTATCTCAAACTTGATACAAAACAGATTACACTAATCCCATGCTTTTTAAAACCACATAACTGGCCAAAATTACAAAAGTCGTGGTACGCTGTGATAAGCAGTTTTTTTGAGAGCTACAAACCAGTTTTCATGAGTAAATTGAATATATGTAAGGCCCCATAAAAATAACAAAATGTTTCTCGTCCCCTCCCTCCTGTGTATAGTGCTGCCTCCTGAACATTTTTATTGCCTCCCCAGTGATAAAAAAATAAACGGCCCTCCCGCCTGGCTGCAAACAAAACAGCCCCGTGTCAGAGGCCTGTCATTTGTTTGCTATGCACGCTAGATATTATACTTCATTGATTATACTATATATATCTAGTTGTTTTATAAGTGATGTTTTATGATTTTGATAATAGAAAGACATTGTTCACATACAATTGTAACACAAGTAGTTCATTCATGGCCCAATATAGACTCGACCAGCCAGCCTCACTTTGACGGGGCCACGTGGAGCTCGCTGTACGTTGGTCTGTGTTGCGCGAGACTAGGCCCAATATTCAACTTGAAAAATGAAAGATTTTGCGCGGAAGAAAAATAAAAGATAAAAAAGTCAACCCCTCCTCATTTTTTATAATATAAGGACGGAAAAATCAGCAAAATAAAATATAAAAAATAAAAAATAAAATTGACCTCCCTCCTATGTGTAGGAAAATAGGCAGAACGAGAAACGTTTTATTAATTTTATGGAGCCTAAGGTATTTTGATTATGTTTCATCTTTCGGATATGTAGGTTGAAAACTTTGGTTTTAAAGATCTTTGGAGATCCATACAGGTGATGGACTTATACAGATTGAGATCAGTTTTAATAGGATGGGAATGATTCATAAGATATTAGTGTTTTGTTTTGTAACTTGAGAACTAAGATCAAATTCCATAACATTTAGTTGATTATGCATTGGCAAATACACGCATTTTGAAAAGGTTGCTCAAAGTGAATTGAATGGTTTGTTAATCAAGAACCCGTTCTATATTGAAGATCGTGCTGAGATAGAGGACACATAATGCTAGCAACCACTGGATGTGGCAGGGAGTCAGTATTCTTTAATTTCAGTCTTGTATTTTGTTCTCTGGGTACATTAAAAAAAGTGGTATGTTGACACTGTGTTTATTAATTGCTATACATAGAAGAAAACTAGAATTACCAAAAAGCATTAAGCTTTAACATTTCACAGAATAAATCATCATACACTCTTAATATTGCAATATGCAAGTCCTCACAAGCTCTTGTTTCATGATTTTCAACTCCTCACGAAAACTGTTGATTGTACATTTCTGTAGATTTGGAGACTTTACACAATATAGAAGTTAATGATATAGATGCAATTCATAAGGTAGTTTTCAGTCAAGCATAAGCTACATGCCTGACCCAACTAAGGGTTTAACAAAGCAATATACAGCAAAATATCACTTATTTTCGGACAGTGGACAGCCATGTAGAACGAGGGTCATCATCTATTGCAGACTTAGTAGCAGAAACCAGCCCATGTGAGTGGAAATAAATCGCATCAGTATGTGCCAGAAGTATTCTTATAGTGCATGGATGACAAAAATTGTGCTCAGAAATGATTTTTAGCCCGTTTACAGTGGAAAATCCAAACCGCCGATTTCGAAAGTAAACATTTTCCTCACGAAAACTCTTGATTTCCTCACAAGCTCTGCTTATACCTCACAATAACTGGAGATTGATTGAACACCGTGAAGCTATGCATCTGATTTTTCATAGTTTTGTTGTTTTGTCGGGCAGTTAAGTCGATATATGCTGCAGAAACAACCCATGCAGACCTTGCTTCAACTGTAGAGAGTGGGGGTTTCAAGGAGGGGGGAGGGCATCTTGTGCCCATTATGATGAGCACTCACCTGATGTCTAAAATGATTCAAGATATTGTTACCTGTAACTCTCATTTATTTTGATACTCAAAACACTGTAAATGTTGTAACTTTAAGGTGTCTTAAACTGCACTCATCTGTGCCACTCCTCTGTGCCACAAAAAAAACTCAAATTCTACCATGAAGCTTGTTTAAACATGAACTGTACGTGAGAATATAAATCAAGTATCTTGATTGAGACCTTAACTTTTGATACATTCTGGTGCAAGTACCCAGCTGATCTATTAAGTTGAATGTCAAATAAGAGCTAAGAATAGATAAATATGTAACAAAAGTAAAAGGTTTTTTATCTGTTAATCAAAAGATGTTATTGTATGTGAATTGCTGGCGTTTTGTGATTCGTTAAATCCTTTTTCGACCGAATTTCAGTAATTTTGCTTCTTTGTATATATAACATATGAACATAAATGATTAATCTGACCAACAATGACTTCAAATATGTTTGAAATGCACATTAAACTCACATTTGTATGGTTTTGGGGTGCACAAGGTTATTCTATAAAAACATAGCAGGGTGATTTTCCACAAACATGTCAGTTTTCGGCCATCTTGGTTTTCGGCGGCCATTTTGACCCATTTAGGGTCATTTGTGAATCTGGCACTAATCTTCATTGGATTCTTCATACTCAAAAGCCCCAACAACCAAGTTTTTTTCAAAATAGTAATGAAAACTACGCGTCCTTTCCATATTCTCATAATTTGTATTGTCCCTGAAAAATGTCATGTATGCCAACCATCTGCCGGTTACACCAACCATATGTTCATTGTAGGAATTGACCACGAGATGGGAGTGTCAATCGGTAAATTGACCATGCTGACGTCTGATTTACCCGAAAGAAGTGAGGGTAAATCAGACATCAGCATGGTCAATTTACCGATTGACATGACAATCGAGTGGTCAAATACCATTCTATCATGACTAAAATCCACATTAAATGAGTGTCTGATTCGTTTTTATTTTGAAATAAATCATATCATAACGGTCTCATTGGCATTTTGACCATGCGATGTCACGGACCACAGTCTACACTAGACTAGTACCATCACATTGTCTATACAGCTGCTAACGTCGCATGGTCAAAATGACAATCGGACCGTTATGATATGATTTATTTCAAAATAAAAACGAATCAGACACTCATTTAGTATGGATTTTAGTCATGATAGAATGAGACTGGTATTTGGTTAAAACCTTTGAATTTAGCGTAGTTTCGAAATTATCAACTGTAAAAACATTTGTGAGTGATAAAACACCAATATGCGATTGATTTTTGACACCAAGAAATAATAAGTACAACAACTATCAGTTGGTAATTAGACTGTGGTGTGGTGGTGTCGTTGCGTGCAGTAAATCACTGGAGCGTGCAGTCAATCGTATAATTGAGCATGCTGATTGACCAATCAGCGTGGGTTATTGCGGTGATTTTTGCACGGAATGATAGAATGTCTGTTTTATGTCTGCTGACAGGTCGCTGACAGTCTGCCCACAAAATATTTCAATGAAAATTATCGATCTGTACGCCGGTGCTTTTCGATGTATTTTGCAGCTCAGAACTTCCTCAGCGTATGCTAGCAGATAAAAATCAATAATTATATGTCAACCATACACAGACCTTGCGCTGAGGGTCTGCTAAGGGACTGCCAAGCATCTGCCGCGTATTGGGAGCTGATGGGGAGCAGATAAAACGTTGGCGTAAGCTTAGCAGACATTTAGACAACTATGGCATACATTCAGCCGCTTCTCAACGCAACCTCAACGTGTGTTTAGCGGATTAGGGTTAGAATATCAATTCCCAGTGTTCATTTGGCGGATAACAGCAGATGCTCGACAGCAGATCAGCAATAAGGAAGCATATCAATGTCATATCACTGGCGTAGGGTCGACGTACGGTCAGGTGGGGCTATAAATTGACATGCACCTTCAGCATCTGGTGAATCTCAACCTTGCCACCGCAAAGTCAACATCAATGCTGGTCGACAAAGAAAGTAAAACCAAAACTAAAATACATGAATCCTCAACAAAATGATGATGCTGTGGCCATGCTCCTTCTACAGCAGCAGCAGCTCTTGCAAGCACATACCCTCCTAATGCAAAGACGACGACTACGAAGAAGACAACCACAAAGAAAGCGAATGTGGGTCTTAACCACAACCTGGTGGCCGAACTCTGCACCGAGGACCCCTCTTCCTTCGTCAACTTCTTGAGAATGCCTCCACCAATATTTGATGAGCTGTCTCAACGCCTGGCAGGACGATTGACAAAGCAGATCACCAACTACTGGCAGCCCGTGAAACCTAGTCTGAACCTGGTCTGAAGCTCGCCCTCACTCTGCGTCACAGCCTGTGGTCCAACATCCAAGCACATGTCATACTGCTGGGGGATTCCCCACAACACCATCAGTCGGAGAGGTGTGCAATGCCATTGTAACTGAATTCAAAGATGAGTTTCGAAGTCTGCCTGACATGGAGCAAGGCTGGAAATCCATGGCTGACGACTGGTACGAGATGGCAATTCCCCCACACCATAGGTGCAATTGATGGCAAGCACGTGGCAATCAAGTATCGCTTGAACAGTGGCTCAGAGTACTTCAACTACAGAGGTGGGTTTTTTTTCGTTATACTCTTCGCCATGGTTAGCTCAGACTACAGATTCACGTATATCTATGTGACAGCAAAGGAAGCTTCTTCAAACTACCAAATCTACAACAACAGTGATCTACGTGCTGGTCTACACAACATCAGGGCCTGGCCAGCTGAAGAATCACTCCCAAGTTATGAAGGGGGCGAAGATGTTCCATTACTCATAGTTGATGATGCGTTTGCAAGGAGAGTGGCCGAAAATTCGTTCGGCATACTCGCCAACAAATTTTGTGTGCTGCTGACAACAATGAGCCAGGAACCAGACACTGTTTGCCTCGTTGTTACCACCTGCTGTCCCCTGCACAACCCCATGTGAACAAGGTAACGGTATCCTCAACTGCAGAACTAGCTGCTGAACCAAGATGGACCTAACCAAGAGATCATCCCTGGTGAATGGAAACAAAACAAGAACCTTGAGAGCTTCGAGGGAAGGCAAGGCCCAGAGAAACCTCATCAAGCACTGGTGCAACTTTCCTGCTGGTTCCATTCAATGGCAGGAGCAAAGGGTCATGGAGCCTGGACATACACCAAGACAACGAGGGTCATAGAACTGTGTTATGACTATGTTTTTTAACTGTCACGGACTTTGCTGTTTTCTGTTTTCCTTGTTAGCAATTGAGATATATGTAGTACTTGAATAAATGCTACCTTTTGTTTATTAGATGGTTGTACAAAAAGTATTTTTCCGTAAAAAGTAAATTTCCCGCTTGCTGTCTGCCAAATGTCTGCTAACTGTCTGCTGAGCTTATGCTGGCTGTCTGCCAAGTGTCTGCTTTTATGCGCTGGTTGTGCGCTGACTTGTCGGTTTCATTAGGGCTAAAATGTGAAAACTTTCAACAGATGGTCGGCGTACAGATTTGAATGCCTAGAAAACCTGGAAACAGTGCGCTGAGTGCTTTTGGCTCCAAAATCCGGTGGGACACTGCCTTAAAGCCTAAAAAAGACTAACATTTACTGAAATGGATGTCTCACTCTCTCACTGTTCGGATGAATCAGACATCAATCTGTCTTAGCTACATTTACTACTTCAATCATTAAAGGGATTAAATCTTTGTATTCTGGTGATTCTAGCTACTTAAATCATTAGAAAGGTTAAAAAAGATACACAATCTTTGAAGAACTGAGTATCAGGGACAAGAATAGGAACATAGTTTAGTTTAGTTTATTAGTTTATGAAAGTCTCAATCGTATGTACAGACATGTTAAAAATCACAATTAAAAATATAATTACTACATGGAGTTTATTGAATTGGACATGCATACTTTTCATAGGACAAGTATATTTTCACGGTACTCAGCCTGTGAACATACATATTTTTTTTAACTTTTTGTGGACATTGTATGAATGTGTGTGTTATTCATGTAGACGAGGAAATGTGCAAAACAGACTCGTGTAAGAATGGCGGCATCTGTGCGGTTGTGCACAAGGGCAAAGACGGCTTGGGAACCATGTGCTCGTGTGATCAAGGCTGGAAGGGTCTCGACTGCTCACGTACGTAGCATCTCAAGCTTAGCATACAGAGCTTGACATAATTTTTATTGCCTTTTTATTATAATTGTGTATATACTGCCTTATCCATTTACAATTGAAAAAACTATGTACAATCTTAGAATGCTTGTTTTTTTATTGTGATACATATTTAATAGTTGTATGTCTCAATAGTTGTATTTAATGGTTCAACTATTAAATACAACTATTGAGACATACAACTATTAAATATGTATCACAATAAGTAAAACAAGCATTCAACCACTTTATTCTCACTAAACTTTCTCGTGTTTGATCACAAGTCGTGTTAGCTTTGCCCTATTTCTTTGTACTAGAAGTAAACAAATATCCTTTATCCCCCTTTTAGCCTGTGATCCATGTTATAAATTGCCTTCAAAGTGAGGAGCTGGTTTATCTTGAATAACGTATCGCCTGTTTTCTTTATAAAAAAAACCCTTTTTACAAATGTACTATTAGCTGCTGATTATATGTAAAGTGCAATCAAGTACATTGTCTATAAATCAGAATAGATAACCTAGTTTACTATGTTTGGCCCTCACTAGAATATGCTCAATTTGACTTCCTTTAAGTTTTCGTCATTCAGAATGGCATTACCTGCAAACAATGGATCATTTTTACTGGTGTATGGCCATCTTACATTTCACCTATATGTAAGAGTTATATCGGATGTAAGTTGTAGGGGTCATGCACGTAAATTTTATAACAATTAAAAATTTGATCTTTATAATATCATGTCATTTTTTGTAAAAGTGAACAAAATGTTCATTAAAAGTACGCATTTTAGTGGGAAATGAAAATGTTAAGTGGGAAGTGGGAAATATTTTTAGTGGAAAGTGGGAAATGAGCTAAAATTTAAGTGGTAAGTGGAATCAAGACCCCCCCCTAATCTAGACCCTCATAAATACACCAACTCTGGGTCGGCCATCTTGGCTTTGACCTATACCTAATAGGTCAATCTGATTTATATTGTTAAATTTTGATTATGTGTCCCACTATATCTACACTTAGACATCAAAACCATGGTTATATCACGAATAGCTAAAAAGTTATGGAAAATTGAAAATTTCCACAAGAGTGGTCGGCCATCATGGATTTGGCCAATATGTAACAGGTCGATCTGATATATGTTGTTAAATTGGGATTCTCTATCCAAATAAACTTAACCCTAGACACCAAAACCATGCTTATATCACTAATAGTTAAAAAGCTATGGGCAATCTAAGAATTCCACTAATCTACTGTGGGCCATCTTGGATTTCTCTCATAATTGATGGCTAACAATGAGCAGTCATTGTCTAATTTCACATTATGGTATCCTGGAATCATTTTGAGTGATACAAACTAATATACTCGGTCCGAACTTACTAGCTTCCGTTTGTTAGTTGAATATATATTTGTGTGCGAACTGAATAAAGGACGTTGTTTCCGGGTTACTCAACCAGTTGTGTCAGTTTATTACATGGCGTCAGAAGTATAGTGAAAATACCCAGTTATACAGCACTAGATGCGGTAATATACGTGTAAATCTGAAGATAAGCAAATAAAGAAATGGGAAGCATCGATGTAGCGCCACCCAAGCAATTCAAGGCGGATGCGGATGAGTTGTGTGGGGAGAGATGGTCTGGCGGGAAAGACAGGTTCAACTACTACTTACTGGCGAAAAGGGTTAGACATTGTCAGTGGGAAGAGGAAAGTGACGCTATTACTAACTTGTCTAGGAGATGATGGAATAAAATTGTTTTCCATCTTTCATTTCGCAGCTGTAGTAGAGGCCAATGCTGATGCCGGTATACAAGCTGTAAACGCAGGGGACAAGGACGATTTAAAAACAGTGTTCAAAAAACTTTGACACACACTATGGCTGCAAGAGATATAGGGGTGTGAAGAGACAACATTTTCTTAACAGATGCCAAGGGGAAGGAGAGAGGCATCATGGAATACCTGGCCGACCTGAAACACAAAGTGAAAGAGTGCGAGTACGGCTAAGCTGAAAGAGAGCATCCTCTGTGACCGGATTATTAAAGGCATCAGAAATGAGTATGTAAAACACGCTTACTAGATCTTTGATGATGATGATTTGACACTTGATAATTGTATGAGGATATGTCGCCAGAGTGAACTCACAGTTAAGCAAAGCTAAAAGTATGACATCCGGAAATAATGTGAATAAAGTGATGAACGGGTCCAGGCCGTGATAGATCCAGCGGGCAGAGCAACCGCTGAGGGAGGGGAAGAGGAAACTACCAACACTATGATGAAGAATGAGAAATGCTTAAGAGTGCATGATCCACAGTAAAGCCCAGTGGCTCAGCCGCATTTACTACTAATCAAACTTTACAACAACAGTGATCTACGTGCTGGTCTACACAACATCAGGGCCTGGCCAGCTGAAGAATCACTCCCAAGTTATGAAGTAAAGAAGATGTTCCATTACTCATAGTTGATATGCGTTTGCAAGGAGTGGCCGAAAATTCGTTCGGCATACTCGCCAACAAATTTTGTGTGTGCTTGCTGACAACACGAGCCAGGAACCAGACACTGTTTGCCTCCTGTTGTTACCACCTGCTGTCCCCTGCACAACCCCATGTGAACAAGGTAACGGTATCCTCAACTGCAGAACTAGCTGCTGAACCAAGATGGACCTAACCAAGAGATCATCCCTGGTGAATGGAAACAAAACAAGAACCTTGAGAGCTTCGAGGGAAGGCAAGGCCCAGAGAAACCCTCATCAAGCACTGGTGCAACTTTTCCTGCTGGTTCCATTCAATGGTAGTGGAGCAAGGGGTCATGGAGCCTGGACATACCAAGACAACGAGGGTCATAGAACTGTGTTATGACTATGTTTTTTAACTGTCACGGACTTTGCTGTTTTCTGTTTTCCTTGTTGTTAGCAATTGAGATATATGTAGTACTTGAATAAATGCTACCTTTTGTTTATTAGATGGTTTGTACAAAAGTATTTTCCGTAAAGTAAATTTCCCGCTTGCTGTCTGCCAAATGTCTGCTAACTGTCTGCTGAGCTTATGCTGGCTGTCTGCCAAGTGTCTGCTTTTATGCGCTGGTTGTGCGCTGACTTGTCGGTTTCATTAGGGCTAAAATGTGAAAACTTTCAACAGATGGTCGGCGTACAGATTTGAATGCCTAGAAACCTGGAAACAGTGCGCTGAGTGCTTTTGGCTCCAAAATCCGGTGGGACACTGCCTTAAAGCCCTAAAAAAGACTAACATTTACTGAAATGGATGTCTCACTCTCTCACTGTTCGGATGAATCAGACATCAATCTGTCTTAGCTACATTTACTACTTCAATCATTAAAGGGATTAAATCTTTTGTATTCTGGTGATTCTAGCTACTTAAATCATTAGAAAGGTTAAAAAAGATACACAATCTTTGAAGAACTGAGTATCAGGGACAAGAATAGGAACATAGTTTAGTTTAGTTTATTAGTTTATGAAAGTCTCAATCGTATGTACAGACATGTTAAAAATCACAATTAAAATATAATTACTACATGGAGTTTATTGAATTGGACATGCATACTTTTCATAGGACAAGTATATTTTTCACGGTACTCAGCCTGTGAACATACATATTTTTTTAAACTTTTTTGTGGACATTGTATGAATGTGTGTTATTCATGTAGACGAGGAAATGTGCAAAACAGACTCGTGTAAGAATGGCGGCATCTGTGCGGTTGTGCACAAGGGCAAAGACGGCTTGGGAACCATGTGCTCGTGTGATCAAGGCTGGAAGGGTCTCGACTGCTCACGTACGTAGCATCTCAAGCTTAGCATACAGAGCTTGACATAATTTTTATTGCCTTTTTATTATAATTGTGTATATACTGCCTTATCCATTTACAATTGAAAAACTATGTACAACTTAGAATGCTTGTTTTACTTATTGTGATACATATTTAATAGTTGTATGTCTCAATAGTTGTATTTAATGGTTCAACTATTAAATACAACTATTGAGACATACAACTATTAAATATGTATTCTAAGTAAAATAAGCATTCAACCACTTTTCTCACTAAACTTTCTCGTGTTTGATCACAAGTCGTGTTAGCTTTGCCCTATTTCTTTGTACTAGAAGTAAACAAATATCCTTTATCCCCCTTTTAGCCTGTGATCCATGTTATAAATTGCCTTCAAAGTGAGGAGCTGGTTTATCTTGAATAACGTATCGCCTGTTTTCTTTATAAAAAAAACCCTTTTTACAAATGTACTATTAGCTGCTGATTATATGTAAAGTGCAATCAAGTACATTGTCTATAAATCAGAATAGATAACCTAGTTTACTATGTTTGGCCCTCACTAGAATATGCTCAATTTGACTTCCTTTAAGTTTTCGTCATTCAGAATGGCATTACCTGCAAACAATGGATCATTTTTACTGGTGTATGGCCATCTTACATTTCACCTATATGTAAGAGTTATATCGGATGTAAGTTGTAGGGGTCATGCACGTAAATTTATAACATTTAAAATTTGATCTTTATAATATCATGTCATTTTTTGTAAAAGTGAACAAAATGTTCATTAAAAGTACGCATTTTAGTGGGAAATGAAAATGTTAAGTGGGAAGTGGGAAATATTTTTAGTGGAAAGTGGGAAATGAGCTAAAATTTAAGTGGTAAGTGGAATCAGGACCCCCCTAATCTAGACCCTCATAAATACACCAACTCTGGGTCGGCCATCTTGGCTTTGACCTATACCTAATAGGTCAATCTGATTTATATTGTTAAATTTTGATTATGTGTCCCACTATATCTACACTTAGACATCAAAACCATGGTTATATCACGAATAGCTAAAAAGTTATGGAAAATTGAAAATTTCCACAAGAGTGGTCGGCCATCATGGATTTGGCCAATATGTAACAGGTCGATCTGATATATGTTGTTAAATTGGGATTCTCTATCCAAATAAACTTAACCCTAGACACAAAACCATGCTTATATCACTAATAGTTAAAAAGCTATGGGCAATCTAAGAATTCCACTAATCTACTGTGGGCCATCTTGGATTTCTCTCATAATTGATGGCTAACAATGAGCAGTCATTGTCTAATTTCACATTATGGTATCCTGGAATCATTTTGAGTGATACAAACTAATATACTCGGTCCGAACTTACTAGCTTCCGTTTGTTAGTTGAATATATATTTGTGTGCGAACTGAATAAAGGACGTTGTTTCCGGGTTACTCAACCAGTTGTGTCAGTTTATTACATGGCGTCAGAAGTATAGTGAAAATACCCAGTTATACAGCACTAGATGCGGTAATATACGTGTAAATCTGAAGATAAGCAAATAAAGAAATGGGAAGCATCGATGTAGCGCCACCCAAGCAATTCAAGGCGGATGCGGATGAGTTGTGTGGGGAGAGATGGTCTGCGTGGAAAGACAGGTTCAACTACTACTTACTGGCGAAAGGGTTAGACATTGTCAGTGGGAAGAGGAAAGTGGCGCTATTACTAACTTGTCTAGGAGATGATGGAATAAAATTGTTTTCCATCTTTCATTTCGCAGCTGTAGTAGAGGCCAATGCTGATGCCGGTATACAAGCTGTAAATGCAGGGGACAAGGACGATTTGGAAACAGTGTTCAAAAACTTTGACACACACTATGGCTGCAAGAGATATAGGGGTGTGAAGAGACAACATTTTCTTAACAGATGCCAAGGGGAAGGAGAAGGCATCATGGAAAAGAGTGCGAGTACGGCGAAGCTGAAGAGAGCATCCTCTGTGACCGGATTATTAAAGGCATCAGAAATGAGTATGTAAAAACACGCTTACTAGATCTTGATGATGACGATTTGACACTTGATAATTGTATGAGGATATGTCGCCAGAGTGAACTCACAGTTAAGCAAGCTAAAAGTATGACATCCGAAGCTAATGTGAATAAAGTGATGAACGGTCCAGGCCGTGATAGATCCAGAGGGCGTGGCAGAGCAACCGCGCCGAGGGGAAGAGGAAACTACCAACAACACTATGAAGAATGTGAGAAATGCTTAAGAGTGCATGATCCACAGTACTGTAAGGCAGATCACGAGTACTGCGGTCAAAAGGGCACTACCGGAAGTCGCCCTTGTGCCGCGCCAACAGAGCACGCAGCATTGGGCAGCAGCCAAGGTCACGTGGATTCGGACGAGGTCGCGGCAGTCGAGGATACAATCATGGCTACCACGCATACTGGGCAGAGGACCAAGATGACATTACGTATGAGTATGGCGATAGTGGTTATGATAAGCTTGATAACCCCACAAATGTAAACAAGGTTGATAATGATGTTATCATGTACATGAAGTGGTTGAAATGTTTGACTCGTTCTAGTGTGACACTAGCACACTTATTGCAAGTGCTAACGTACAGGTTAATAATGTAGAGAACAATGATCATGTAACCAATGATGATTTTAATGTTGTGTTAGAAATTGATAATAGGCCTATCAAACTAGAGATTGACACATGTGCAAAGTGTAATATTTTAAACGTGAAAGCATTAGAGGGTTTTAAAACAAAATACAAAATGGCCCCAAGTAATGTGTTTGTTAGTGGCATCCATGGGCTAAGCAAGAGAGCTGTAGGTTGTGTGACACTTCCATGTACTTACTGAGGCTCTACACATGAAGTTAGATTCGAAGTGTTAGATACCAAGAAAAACATAAATTTGTTAGTCAGAAATGATATATGCAAATTCAATTTAATAGCAAGAATAACCAAAGTTGAGGTGAGCAAAGTTGATATAAATGAATGTTGTAAAAATATTGTGAGTAAATATTCAGATGTGTTTGGGGAAACTATTGGTTGCTTGCCAGGCGAGTATGACATTACAGTGAATGAGAATGTTACCCCAGTGGTTCACCCGCCAAGACCGGTGCCATCAGCCCTGAGGGAAAAGGTAAAAAATGAGCTAGAAAGAATGGGAAAAGATGAAATTATTAAAAGGTTGAACGAACTGACCCCTTGGGTAAATAGCATGGTATTAGTCAACAAAAAGGAAAGCAACCGTGTTAGAATCTGCATTGACCCAACTGACTTAAATAAAGCAATCCAAAGAGAGCACTACCCGATGAACAACATCAATGATATTGTAACCAGGTTGACCGGTAGCAAATATTTTACAACAATCGATGCCAATATGGGCTCTTACCAAAGAAAGTTGCCTGACAAGAGTTCCTATCTAACCACTTTCAACACACCCTTTGGCAGGTATAGGTACCTCCGGCTACCAATGGGCGCCAGTTGCTCATCGGATGAGTTCCAGTCAGCCATGATTGAGGCGTTTGAAGGCAAAGATGGGGTTGAAGTTGTAGTTGACGACGTCCACATCCATGGCAAAACCTTAGAAGAACACAATGCAAGGTTGGAGAGAGTGCTTGCAAAATGCAGGGACATAAATTTTAAGTTGAATAAAAAGAAATGTCAGATAGGACAGAGAGAAGTCAGGTATGTGGGTCACATGCTGAGTGGCGAAGGGCTCCGACCTACGAACAAGAGAGTAAATGCCATCATAAATATGAAAGAGCCAAAGGACGTCAAGGAACTGGAGTCAGTGCTTGGTATGGTTGCATACGTGGCCAAATTCATACCAAAGCTCAGCGAGCTCACAGAACTCCTGAGGTCATTAAAAAATGAACAAGAATGGCACTGGGGCACAAGCGAGAAAACAGGAATGAAGAACATCATAAACGCCCTTACATTATCACCAGTGTTGAAATTCTACGATGTAAACAAACCGGTACTACTCTCCGTAGATGCATCAATGAAAGGTCTGTGAGCGGCCATACTGCAAGAAGGAGGAGTCATAGCATATGCATCACGATCACTGACGACCACTGAGCAACGATACGCGCAAATAGAAAAGGAGATGCTTGCGGTCGTATTTGGGTGTACAAGGTTCCATAAGCTGATGTATGGGAAAACAGACGTGACGGTTGAGTCCAACCACAAGCCTTTAGAGACCCTGTTGAAAAAAAACCATGAGTGCATTCCCCATGAGGATACAACGAATGCGATTGAAATGACAGCCATACACCATTACCCTAGTGCACGTGAGCGGGAAAGCAGTTGGACTGGCTGACTGCCTCAGCCGGCTGCCCCAACAAAATACGCAAGATGACGTCTCCATGAATGACGGATTAATGGTGTGTAGAATAGACACGCTAGCATACAGATGGCACAAGCAGATTGGAACAGCAACAAGGGCAGATGAAGAATTAAAGGTAGTTAAAATCCTGACGCTCCATGGTTGGCCAGCCAGCAGACAAGAAATTCCGTTTGAAGCAGCAGCATATTTGAACGTTCGAGATGCGTTGAGCACTTATAATGGTATAATGTATAAAGGAGAAAAAATAATCATCCCAAAAAGCATGAGAAGGAACATGCTGGCTATTTTACACAGACCGCACATGGGAATTGTCAAAACAAAACAACGTGCAAGAGACCTTATATACTGGCCTGGCCTAAGCGTGCAAATTGAAGAGTTGACAAGCAAGTGCGAAGTGTGCCTTGAAAGCAGAAACAAACAGCAAAAGGAGCCCATGATAATGCATCCCTTGCCAGCACTGCCCTGGAAAAAAGTTGGGGCAGACCTTTTCGAAGTCGAGGGAAATCACTATTTAGTGATGGTCGACTACTATTCAAATTTTATTGAGGTTTCACCATTGAACAAAGATTTGACATCGAGTACAACAATAAAGCACATGAAGTGGAACATAGCAAGATATGGCATAATGGAAACATTGATCACAGATAATGCTACCAATTTCACAAGTGCTGAATTCAAAGATTTCACAGAAAGCTACAACATCAACCATATAACATCATCACCAATTTAACCACAGTCAAACGTTCTTGCAGAGGAAGAAGTCCGACAAATAGAGGGGTTGATGAAAAAATGCACAAAGTCTGGAGACGATTTTTACTTAGCTCTACTAGACATGCGAAACACACCTAGAGATGATATTCTCGGATCACCGATGCAGCGTCTGCAAGACAGGAGAGCACAAACCAGCCTGCCTGTGGCAGACAGTTTGTTAAAACCTTCTTCAATTGATCCTAACTGTGCATGATAAGATAATGGATTACAGAGTGAAGCAAAAAATATACTATGACCGAAATGCACGACCACTGAAACCCATAACAAGTGAGAATGCTGTCAGAGTATGGACACCAACTGGCTGGAAGCCAACCGAACATATAAAAAAACGCGAAACAACCCCCAACTCGTACATGATAAAAGCTGGAGAACAAGGCAGAATGTACAGGAGGAATAGAAAACACATGATGATAACTTATGAAAACCTGCATACCATCACAACTCCTGCACCACCAGTAGCACCACTAATGAAAACTTTGAGACCAAAGGAGCATGAGCAAGCCAGTCGTACTCCAGCCCTCCAACAAACACCCACCGTGGAAAATAATCAGGGTACAAGGCAGAAGACACCAAGTAGGATTGAACCACCACAAACTACTCCACCCGCACCTTCATCATCGGAACCAAGAATTCCATCTAACAGAATCAGACGAAGACCTGCATGGATGGAACAATATGTCATGGAGCAACCCAGATAATATGCAAGTGGCCGAGAATTCGTACTTTACTATAGACCACAACATTGTCACCCGTCGATGATATCTCTATACATATGATAGTTAGGCTAACGGGTTTTTAAAAAAGTGTCAAAGTATATTTATCATGTAAATTCACTAATTCTCTTGCTGTTACAGGCATTGTAATTACCTAGCTGATGGTTACGTTTAAATGTGTTTACCTAGTTAATTGTCTTGTTCTCGTATTGTATTATTCAAAGTATTAACTAATTGCCATGCTATTAAAAATTGTAACTACTGTGGCAAACATTTAATAGTTAGGTTCAAGCGTGTTTGTGTAATTGTAATAACTGTATTATCCCACAAGAATTATAATCATCACAGCAATAGATACATCACTTAACATATATGATCAGGTAACATCTATTGAACCCAATATTGTATCTGACTAAAAAAAAGATGTTTGAGAAGTGGTTTGAAAAAAACAAGCCACATGTTAGTAGAATAAGAGTTTGTTTGTTTTTGTAAAAAAGAAAGGATGTAATATACTCGGTCCGAACTTACTAGCTTCCGTTTGTTAGTTGAATATATATTTGTGTCCGCTTGTACGAACTGAATAAAGGACGTTGTTTCCGGGTTACTCAACCAGTTGTGTTAGTTTATTACACAAACTAATTTAACTTAAAACTATGGTGATGTACAGGCTGCACCAGTAGGATTATATTTAAGGACTGCAAGGACGGCAGGAAAAATTCATGACTTGCTTCTAATTGCTCATAAAATATATAAAACACTTTATATATCTCCCTAACCTTTTTTGTGTTTTAGCCAAGAGGTTACAAAGCTCAAATACATTGACATTTTAGATAATATATTCATTGTATGGCTTTTAGGATTATGGAAAATATTGTCTTATTGAAAATATGCTAAAATTATGCTAATTTATATTAATTACATTTATGTGAATCAGCTAATTTGCATAATTTTTATTCCGTTGGAAGAGCATGTCATTGGCTTTAATTTGATGTATCATGCATTATGATACCATTTGTCTTGGTATTTTTTTTATATCAATATAAGTGTTACTTACTGAAAATGATATTTTACCTGACGTTACCATGAAAACCAGGTTGTTTGACAACTTTAGCTGTGGATGCCACAAGTCCAGCCGGTATTTCTGAGACCTATACCAATGTGGCTATCATAAAGTCACCATGAGCCATTGTCCCTCCAGGTGGTACAGGATTTTGAATTATGGGCCTTTGGCTCACAGACTAATCTGAAAGGAGTTTTAAAATGTTCTCAGTTCATAGCCTACATATTGTTCTGTGCTTCTATAGCAAACCAATGGGCGTTTCAACTTTGGCTATAAATCACTGATTACTAACTAATAACTAAGATTTTAGATAAGGCCCCCATTTCACATGGCCGATCCTAGCTCCAGATCTTCCAAAAGACGCCCGATTTGTCATTTCGGGGTAGATTGTGCGTGATCTGGCCTCAAATGTGTTGTGATTTGGCTGGTTCGGCAGGGATTGAACCGTTTTTGGTGGGTTCTGGACCGAATTTTCTTATTTCGGCTTGTGTGCTCCAAACCACACCATCGCCATGCTTTTCGGGGCTGTCTGGGGGGGCTTTCTTTACTATTTGCAACATCCTTAGCCTTAGGTCCTTTTGTTGAACTGTGGCCTCGTCTGCTGCATTGGGAAGATGTATGGCGACATGTGAAACCGTAAGTGCCGCCACTACCGTCACAATCGGAAGCAACAGAAGCATGGGAAGGAAGCATCTTTTTCAACAGCACGATGCTCCAATATTAGTGTTGTCTACTTGGAGAAAATGACTCATTTCTGCCAGTTTCGGGCCCAAAAAGTGTTATCACTTCTCTTGAGAAGTGGTTTTGACTTTTTTCGGCCTGTGTGCTCCCGTTTTGGATTATTGAGTTGTTGATCTATTTTTATGCTTCTCTCTCTCACACACGTCTTTTTAGCAAGCATATTTCTACAAACGATAGATATAGCTGAAGACAGGTTTTACAACCCTAAGCTTCCATTTAACTATATCAAGTGGTCCTGGCGGGACTCGAATTCACGACCCCAAGGTTGTGAGACCAGAATGATCATCCCAAGCAGCGAGTTGTTGATCTGTATCAATGTTTTGGTTTTCTGCTTCGTCTGGAGAACTAACTTGATCGTTAGGTCTCTCTACTAACGGTGGGATTGCTGACAATTTTCATAAAGATGTTCCCGTTTTATGGTGTGCTAGTTCTGAATGGGCCCATTTGCTTGCCTTTTGATCCAGTCCATATGAAATGCCACAGACCGTAATTGCAGACGATCCCGTAAGCTTTAAGTACAAAATATGCAATGAGGCAATATAGAAAGGCTGTAAATGTTGTCTTTTATTGTTGTTTGTGTCTCTGAAGAGTTAAACTCAAATAAGTATTCACAATGATTAGGCAGCGAATAATGGTAACAATGACAGCCATTGCACTTAATCTTGCTCACTAACAACGAAAGGAGGAGGAAAGAATAGAGAAAATGATACAAGAGACTGTAGAAAATGAAGATAATGAAGCTTCAGAAGGCGGCCTTGAAGATGTCCAAGTTGATGCTTGCCAGCAGAGACTACCATATACTCAGAAAAGATTTGGGATACGGCCTTGGGTCAGTCATGATCGTCGTCTGCTGTATGGTCATTAATGACCCAACTGAGAATAGGTGACCCAGATATTTATTTACTTAAAATACATAATACAAAGCAAAACACTGGATGGTGTAAAAGTATTACTACCGGACTGAAGCTGGCTGTCACCCTCCGTCATCTGGCAGCAGGTCATAAATACCCAGCATTGGTATATGATTTCAGGGTTAGTCGTCACACCATCACGGCATTCCTAACACAAATTTGCAAAGCAATCCATGGAGAGCTTTCTGACGAAGTGATGCACTTACTACAGAATGAAAATGCATGGCGAGAAGTGGCTGCAGAATTCGTCGCCATGCTTCGTCTGCCTCGGCCGTGTCCGTCAACTACAACGTCTCTGACAGCTTGGACGGCTCGGTGACTTTGGCATGCTTGGTCTTCAGACTGTTACATAATAAATAATGATACACAACAGCCGATCCACCCTGAAATGACAATTCGGGCGTCTTTTGGAAGACCTGGAGCTAAGATCGGCAATGTGAAATGGGGGGTTAATTCAAATATTTTGTGTACTAGCGGGGGCCCAATGTGCACCGATACTGCACATCTGGAAAGAATATTGAATTTTTGCACAGATATGGCCATTGACAGGAGAAAAAGTCACGGAGTCACAGAAAATTCAATAACATAAGCGAGTCAAGGTGAAATCTAAAATGACCGTCATTGAAAATCGGTGGTTTTGTATTTTGAATATTAAAAGTGGCATGAGCATGTGTAATTTCTCTAAATTGACTAATTTGATGATGAGAAATCCATTTCTGACATTATTCAACCAGAGTGAACCGTAAGCAGGGAGTACTGTTAATCCCGCATAATAGAGTGTTAGTTTGGATTATTCCTCCATTCAGAATGGTAAGTTCATAAACATTGCTGTTGTTTCCTTGCTTCTTAGATTCGCATTGTTAGATCAATATGCACATCGAGTAAACATATATGTTGGTTTTCTACAGGAAAAGATTAAAAGTTTTACAGTGTAACACTTTGCAGTCTTTGAGAACAATAAGCCCCAATTTGCTGTTAACGAAAATTTATACATTTTGTGATTTTCTCCGTGGAGCCCGAACGTGTGACAACACAATAGACCTATAATTTATTTTCCCTACATACATATTTCGTCAGTTTATAAGATAGGAAGTATTTTAATAGTATTACTATATACGCCAAGCTATTATTAGCTTTCCTATCCCATATGTGGAAACAATTTTCAGCGTTCATTGAGTGCATTTCTGATTGTATAAGTGTGAGTGATCACTTTGTTTTACTAATAAATTGCACTTGAAGACATACTATTTTGCTAGAAATTGTACAATAACTATTGTCCTTCACCACTTTTGATATTCAAAATACAAAATCACCCATTTTGATGGCGGCCATATTGGATTTCACGGTCACTCGCTTATATTATTGATTTTTTGTGGTACCGTGACTTTTTCAGCTGGCTATATCTTGTTCTGTGCAAAATATGAATATTCTTTCCAGATGTGAAGTATCCTAGTGATATTTTGCACACAGGACCTCAACTATACCTCATTTAAAAGGCTAACCTGGTAAAGTACTGCTTCAGAATCTGATCCATGTGTTGGTGAAACTCGGTGTAAGAACAATGGCACTTGTACCGAAGTTGAGCCAGCCACACATCCAGACAACTACACTTGCAAATGCGATGATGTCCATTGGACAGGACCCACGTGTGAACGTAAGACCATAGACCCCAGCACCGTGGGAAATGGTGTTTGGTATAATTAGTATTACAAACACTATACAAACACACAGAGGCACAAAGATCATGGAAGCCAGGGCATGAGTTTTTAGTCCGCATTCATGCTCTAGTACATACTACTTCACATTATTGAAATGATCTGACACAGTCCTATGCAATTACAATATAAATATTTTCATCAATATTCCATATCCCTATTTGTCAGTAAATGAATCAGGAAATTATACAAGAATTTATTTCAAAGCTACCTTTAGGAACCAAACTACCTGTCATTTTGGCAAGACTTTCACTGTTATTGCAACAACTTCATCGGGCCGAATGGCAATCCTTAGATTGTCACATACCGCCATGGTGGCGGTGATCACATGACATCTGTGAAAAGTAGACGTGGAGGGGGTGGGGGTGGGGGCAGGTTGTAGCCACTATTGCGATTCATCATAGGGCGCTGCATGCGGATCTCCACCGATTCCCTGATCTTTCGACGCAGTTCCACCTCCTTTTGTGTCACAATTACTAGCCCAAGTACAAGAACATTTGATTTTTTTAATGTACTTTAGTCCAAGTACAGCAAATTGCTGTACTTACAAGTACTGTACTTGTAAGTACTGTACTTAGGCACACCATAGGCAGACCATAAGGTGTCTTCTAGTACACCAAAAGGACAAGCAACCCAAATTGGATAAAAGTAAGGTGTGGATAAGATAAGGCTGCAAGAAAGTGTACATAGGTGAGACTGGCAGGAAGTCTAGTGTTCGGTTGAAAGAACATGTGAAAGATGTTGGGCAGAACAATAAAGTTTCTTTCACACATCTTACAAGGAAAGAATCCATGAGGTCATAAAAGTGCAATAACAGACCATGTCAACGAAAGACCATCATGATATTGACTGGGAAGGAGCAGTGATTGTAGACAGGTTAAAGTGATTATAAGAGTCGCACCATCAAGGCAGCAATCCACATAAGGTTAATGGCCTAACAATTTGACGTTTCTTTATTCATGAAATTTCAAATCTGAGAACATCCCTAATAACCTGATACATAACATCATCTTTACAAATACTTAACAAAGTCTGCAGACATGGAAAAAACACTTTTATAGACCACACATTTTTACATGAAACTAGTTTAGCCAATCAAAACATCAGGTGAATTTAGTTCAGTCATTTGGAATGCCAGTCATTGAAAGATTTTTCTTGTTTAAGTCAGAAATCTCATTAGTCATCGTAACAATGCATATTGTTTCATGGGCATTGGTGCATGTCAAGAACACCTCGTATTTTCAATGATTGTAATTAACAATGAATGAATTCTATTAATTTAAGTCAGAAAAACCTATTGCATCATCAGAAATAGAGAGTTTAAATAAATCATGTATAAATATTGTAATTGTACTAATTGTGCAGTGTCAAAGATTCCTGTAAACTGACAATATATGTTGTAGACGAGCATCCGTGCAGGTCTATCCGATGCAACAATGGTGGAACATGTTTAATTGTTGAAGATGTATGGTCAATTGATTTACAATATATTTTTTATTGTAATTGTTCAGAAGGGTATGAAGGAGTCTACTGTTCAGGTAAGCATTTCAAAACAGCACAGCAAAAGATTAGTTAAAACCCTATCCACTCGTAGGAAATAAGTGCCCTCCTCCCAAAAGATTTCGATTTTTCATAAATAGAATAAATGATAGACTGTAAGCACATGTATATTGTGTCAAAATACGGCAATTTTCCCTTCATCAACACGGGAGAGTTTATTTTTACCTGCATCTGAACGCACGTGGCCCACACATCCTGCATCATATGCTTTGTGACGGCAAATGTACACACATACGACTTTTTAATCAAGGCTGTTTATTGAAACCGGGTTAATAAGGTCTATATATGTAAACATAGGTTCGTTCACTTGGTGTACTTTTTCCCGATTGCAGGGAAGATTCCCACCACCCGTAGGGCTTAAAAAATAAGCATTTGTCTGGTGTATAATAAATTGCCCAAATCAAAAATCTATGTGTCTGGGGTTAAACCTAAGCTAAAAATTAGAGAGTATGTTTTCATTGTTTTTTAAATGACGAGTGCCTATAAGACACATTTTTATAATTAACGATTTTATTATATCAATAAGAGTTAGAAATATTAGATATGCATCACGGTAAAGAGGAGAATCTGTATTTTGTAATGGTATATTATACATTGCATATATCATCAAACACAACTGGTATATGGGGTCCCAAACACTTAAGAAAAATCATGCTCTGTTGAATGGCAGAATTCGCACCAAACGAATTTGTGCAATGCCATCACACAGGGCTGGAAAGCTACGATTTCAATCTTTCCAATGGTATATGATGTTTGTTTTCTGCCCCTTTTGGTGAGGCTTTACTGGGCTAGCGCTAGACACATCTCGGGTTTAGCCAATTGCCTAAACAACAACAAAAATAGCCAATTAATATTTATGTAAATCGATTAACATGGTAATAATAACACAAACATCATGACTTTTAGTTACTTTGACAATATTTCTACTTTAAATATTTCAATGTATTTAATTTTCAAGCGCTCCAGTGAGGTGTCATACACATCGGACTACTACTACAATACTTAGTTTCCTGTAACTCCATATAAGTCGATATATCGACAAGCATTTAATATTTTTATGTAGTATAAATCACTGGGTTGGTACTAAGTGTAGGAAAATATTCTTAATACATCTGATCTACATGACACTGTCAATTGTTGCCGGATATATTACTTTCAAAACTTTAGGAAAAGACCCCAGAATTCTTCTGATGACTGCTTTGCATCAATCAATGAAGTACATTGGCTAATAATGGATTCAAACTTTTGATAACACATATCCACTATATTTACTTAATTTCAATGCAATTCTTTCTAAGGGTGGCCCGGTGGGGCTGGACGAAGGAGACCTATGCACGTCTCCTTTCGAAACCTCTCAGCACTCCGCCATCGGGTACACCCGGGTTAACAAGTGTTTTGCCAGGGGAGGGACGGAGGGTGGGGGTGGGGGTGGGGGGAAATACTCACATTTTCGCTCTTATTTTATCATTACATTGTGAGATTCAAACGGCGCACACAACTACATCTATTATTAAAAACTAACCTAGTTTACCAGCATTAATTCTTTATCATTAAGAAACACCGACGAACGGTTAATAATCCATAGAATTATCAATAATATTGAGATATTTCTCACAACATATGCTCGCCGGTTGCTAGCCTAGAGGTGAAACTATACACCGACGCATCGCTGAATTACGGTTTATTTACTCACAATGAAAGTATGGATACGGCGCGATATTTTCACGATACAACCTATAACATATTTATGTCCAAAATATTGGTTTTATTCAAGTAAATTTCTCGTATTTTCACGTGTTTGGGCGCCGCCATCTTTGTTGTCATTGCGAACGACGTTTCAACCGAAATATTGTCAACTAGAATAATGGCTGATGGCAAATGGCATTCCGACAATTTAGTCTCGATTTAGCAGACAAAATTAGTTGTTGTTTTTATGAATTTTTCATGAAGAAAAATGTTTCGCCACATTTGCGAAAGAGTAAGCAAAATCTTTAGCCAGTTTTTAGAATCCATAGCAAATGGCGATAAAACGAACCCACGGGCGAGCCCAGCTATATTTTGCTCCGTCCCATTCACTATCAATAGCATATGTTTCACAGATCACAATCAACCTTTGTTGTGCTGTTGAATTACATGCTGAACATTGCAGAACACTGTCATCCGCATAAAATATATGATTATAGGGTTTTAACACGGCGTTCAATCTGTTCGTAACGTTCATGTGGGAACGCAATCTTCATGTGGAATTCCCGTAACGTACGTGTGGAGATGCACGCATTGGACAAGTCAACCAAGAAAAAAAATCGTTTTTTCAACATATTGCAAGAAGGCACTGAAACTAAGGTAAGGTCCATGCACAATGGGAATATCTGCCCTTTCAAAATCTGTAATCCTTACCTGGTGACATGGTCCAGTATTCTCTATTATCTCTGGACAAGTTTGGAACCGAGCTCAATTTTGACTCAAGTGACCAAGTAAAATGTAAACTTTATATAAAGTAGATGTTTACTCTGTTCTCAAACGTGCCAGGAAGACATCTGATGTAATACAGTTTGTTATACCACCAAGCCGTGGCAAATGGATCATTTGAAAGTGATGTTTATCGTCACTTTTCAAAGCAACCACTGAGTTACTACGTTTTATTGATCTTCATTTGGAGGGCAACTTATGTTACGTGTGTATTAGATATCATATAGTATAGTGTGTATATATTTTGCTTTGCTGCACTGTAAACCAGATTAATACAGAGCTATATTTAACCTAAAGTAGATAATCAATATATAGATCTACTGTACATTAGCCCATGCAACAGTCTAATACCGTGTGTTGCATTCTCTGTCATAGCTAGAGCAGAGAATCAATATAGATCTACGTACCTTATGCATTACACTACCCATAGCAAAAGTCTTATATCATCTGCATGATCTGCTGCTTTCTATCACTCAACCCTGGCAAGTATTTTCACCAGTGTCTAATAAGCCACCAGTGAAGCTTTTATCTGTTAAGTTTTAATTTATGTGCTTAGACATTTGTTACTTAAACAATTTTACTACCTACTACTACATGTACTATAACATGTGGAGACGTTTTCTTATTCAAAAAATTATTTTCCGGTCCTGGCATAGGTGTTTAAAAAGTCTATACAAAAAATGTATGAGCTATGGCGTCCAGGGGCTTAAATAGTGTTGAAAATACAATACAATTAAATTTTGCTTGGGAAGTTGGTGTTTTTCCAGCTTTATCAATTGCAAAGAAACTGCAATATACACACGAATATCGAGTTGCCCCAAAATTGTTTACACACGAAATCGAGTTGCTTACCAGAGTTTTAATTTCTTAGATTTAGCAGCTTTTTCCACTTACATGGCTATCAAACTTTTGTCTGTAATATGAGAAGGTGCCAGTCCACCTTTGTGATTTACGAAATGTGAAACATAACACATACATTCAAAATAAACATAGCTTTTCTGCCTTGAGTGCTAACAGTGATCAGGTGTTAGTCAACTTATCCAGAGATAATCAAGAAATGTGGAGATGGGCATGCGTAAAAAGTGACTTAATCTCAATGAGGACATATTTTTGTAGTGCATGGACTGAAATTTTAATCATTGTGAAGTAGATAACTTACCCTTCGAGTACAAAATGTTGGAGAGCTACATCCGTCGCCACCTTATTTCCACACGTACGTTACGGACTTCCACATGAAGAATGCGTTCCCACACGAACGTTACGAACAGATTGAACGCCATGTTTAAATTAACGAAGCAACCAACATGAACTTTATTAAGCAAACCTCTAAGGTCATTCATATAAACAGTAAACAATATGGGGCTTAAAACTCCCCCCTGCCTAACACCATTCTTAACAGTAAGGGCATCTGACAAAGTGCTACCCAACCTGCAAAAGTTGTGTATAATACCACATGATTAAAATACGCACAATAATATGTGAAAGAAGTTTCCAACACTACTTTCAGATTTATGCTGCATAGAAAATCAACATAATGAGCACACTTTTAGACAACCACTACCCTCACCCATTTTTTATTCTATTCCCTCATATATCATAACATTGAAGGTTTTAGCCAGATAATTGTCTCATAACCTGGTTCATATTAACCATGTAGTGTACGATTGATCCGAATAGATTTTGTTAATGTTACTTTCATTACTCCGTGAGTTTAAGTTTCTACAATTCACAAAATCACAAGGATTTTTTTTAAGAAGAAAAGAAAAAATTGTCAATTTGAAATAACAAACATTCTTATAATCTGCTCATATTTGATACAAGATATCACTCGAGACTTCTATTCCGACATTGAACGAGTTTTGTATTCACATAACAACGTCCGCTGTGCAACGCCACCAAACTTGCATGTGAGCCTCGTTCTGGAGGTTGGCGCTGCTATTTGTACCAGCGAGATCACCAGAAGCCTGTACCTCTATACTATACCTGTGCCACTTTCAGTAATGATTGTTGCTTCTTGTAGTGCAGTTACATCTTTTATCATACATATTAATGCATACTTAAGTTTGTGTGTTATCATGCTCCACAACTGCCTGATAACCTGGACATGGATTCAGACTAGTCTGATACCTTATGTATCAGTCATGCTGTCATTAATATCCAGGAAAAGCGACATCGCTCTATGTTACAAAGTCATTTAGAAAAAAATGCACTATTCTAATTGTCGGAATTAAAATGCGTTATACAAACACTACATATTTTAATCATCAAATAACATGCCAATGATAATTTATTTGTTATCTAAACACAATGTATCATGAATAGAATACCACATTCGTGCTGAATACGTCATTTTTGTATACGGCTCACGCATTTATCTTATCTGACTCGTCCTGTCAGACTCATTGGATAAGATAATGCGTTCGCCGTGTACAAAAACCCGGGACAAAAACGAAGCATTCGCATTGACGTGGTATTCTATATTTATCATAAACAAGGGCATAAGAAGCTTTTTGTGAGTAGTTCACATTTGCGACCGAGGAGGGATATTGAGGGGGGTGACTCCTATGGTGATTTTCTTTTAAATGAAAGGCAAAATGGTTTTATTTATTCATACTTGAAATGTAGAGGTCTTCATAATTGTCTTGAATCATACCACATTCCATATAACAAATTTCTAACCTAAACAAAGCACATAGACCTAGAAATTTCGCTTTTATTCAATATATTCTCAGTGCAATCATATGGTATGTGCATGAACAGTGCATGCTTCAGCTTTCAGCCAATGTAGATGCAGGACTGCCAACCCCTCAATAGCCATTTCTGTACTCAGGATGGCCAAAATTAGTATTTTAGGGGTATTCTGTGGTGGAACGGCAAACAGACTACAAAAATACTGGGTGTAAAAATAAATCCATAAGCGCAGAACTGATATGTATGTATTTCTGGTGTAATGTAACCAATATTCAGGGCTTTTAACACCAATCACAAGCACACATATCTATGTTGGGATGCAGTTCCTGTGCTTTTACTTCATAAAAAGTAACTATTAATGAAAAATGCACAAAGTGGGAAAATCTGTATTTTGAAGGTAGAATTAGTATTTGGGTATTTTGAGTCGGAAATCTGTATTAATACCCGACATATCTGTACTACTTGGCAGCCCTGTAGATGCTATGGCAAGCCAATGGGGGCTTGGCTATAAATCACTGATGACTAAAGATTTTAGATAATTCAAATATTTTGCTTACCCCATTTAAGTTTCAGTAAACCGGGATGCAACTGTATTAAATAATGCTAACCTGGTTAAGTGCTGCTTCAGAAACTAATCCATGTCTTAATGGAAAACGGTGTAAGAACGATGGCATTTGTACGCTAGTTAAGGAACAACCAAACAACTACACTTGTGACTGTGATGTCGGCTGGAAGGGACGCATTTGTGAAGGTGAGACTATGGACCCCAGCATCATGGGAAGGGGTGTATAGTATGTATAGTATTACAAACACTTTACAAAGACACAGAGGCACAAAGACCATGGGAGCCAGGGCATCAGTTTTAGTCTGCATTCATGCTGTAGTACATACTACTTCACATTATTGAAATAAGCTGACAGAGTCCTATGCAATTACATTTTGAATATTTTCACCAATATTCCATAGCTTTATTTGTCCGTAAATGAATCAGGAAGTTATACAAGAATTTCAAAGCTACCTTTAGGTTCTACTGAACACTGAGCCCAAGTGGCTGTAATCTTATAAGATGAATAACAACAGCTATCTTCAGAAAATAACTAATTCCCTTGATTTCACGTTACATTGATATGACTATGTTTTGATTCAGAGAAAATCTGGTCTAGTCGTAGACTTGTAGTGCTTTAGACATGATGATTAATATGAGCAAAATTGCAGACTTAACACTTTCATATTTTTGCATCGTTATATAAAGACCAAAAGCAGTACATATTCAACTGGTTTGAATAGTCCTATGATGTGTTGATCACAATCTAGTTTGTTTCACTTAGTATATTTGGACTTGGAATGCAGGGATAAACCAAAAGAAAATAGTTCATATATCTCAGAATAACTTGCTTTATTCATGAAAGTACCATATCACATGCATATGGAATACTGACCAAGAGGTGTGTGACATGGGATCATTCACAAATGACGTCAACACTGTGGGGGAAGGAGGAGGGGGGGGGCGAAGATTAATGACGTACGATAATAAGGGCTGGGGCGGTTAGAAATGCAATAAAAAGTTATGACATCATTTGTAAACGATCCCCAAGTCACAGCGTACTTACAACTGTGTTATCTAAACCTTACCAATACGGACTACGTCTCATACTGTAGATTAGAGCATCAACCGCACTAACAGTTCGGCCATACACACAATCCGTGAATTATACGTATGACATGAACTCCCGTTGTAGTTGTGACTAAATTTCACGTTATACGTAAAATTCACAGTTTGTCTGTATGGTCCGTTTGAGTGGTTGGCCATTTATTATATGCATAGATTATGTTAATGGGCAATATAAATTTCATTAATGAATATGAGATAAACCTCATCTGAAAGGAGTTTAAATATGTTCTCAGTTCATAGCCTACAGATTGTTCTGTGTTTCTATAGCAAGCCAATGGGGGTTTAGCTATAAATTACTGATAACTAAAGATTTTAGATTATTCAAATATTTTGCTTGCCCCCAGTTCCGTTTCAGTAAACCGGGGTGCAACTGTATTAAATAATGCTAATCTGTTAAAGTGCTGTTTCAGTGTCTAATCCATGTCTTGATGGAAAACGGTGTAAGAACAAGGGCAATTGTACGGAAGTTCTAGGTCAGATCCATCCAGACTACGGATACAGTTGTGCATGTCATGTCGGCTGGACGGGACCCACGTGTGAAGGTGAGACCATGGAGCCCAGCATCATGGGAAGGGGTGTGTTGTATGTATAGTATTACAAACACTATACAAAGACACAGAGGCTCAAAGACCATGGGAGCCAGGGCATCAGTTTTAGTCTGCAGTCATGCTCTAGTACATAATACTTCACATTATTGAAATGAGCTGACACAGTCCTATGCAATTTGCATATTTTCTCCAATATTCCATAGCTTTATTTGTCAGTACATGAATCAGGAAGTTACACATGTACAAGAATTTCAAAGCTACCTTTAGGAACCAAACTACCTGTCATTTTAGCGAGACTTTTGCTGTTATTGCAACAAATTCATAGGGGCAAATGGCAACACTTAGGTTGTTACATGACCGCCATGGTGGCGGCGATCACATGACAGCAGTGATGAATAGACTGGGGGCAGGTCGTAGCCAGTATCGCTGTTCATATCAGGGCGGATCTCCACGGATTCCCTGATCTTTCTACGCAGTTTCACCTCCTCTCGTGTCACAATTACGAGTCCAAGTACATCTGATTTTGGTCAAATGTGCTTGAATCCAAGTCCAAATAAATACATAGTAAATAGACATGTACTGCATAAGACCTGCCGACAAGGAAACCGGAACAACCCATGGAGTCAGTCACGAGCCATCAAGAAAATGGAGAAATGTAAACGTAGACTTTACAAGAAAAAAGCAAAGAAGACCAAAAACTGGAAGCCGTATAACAAGTTCCAGAGGGTGGTGAGAAGAGAACTACAGAAAGCCAAACACGATTACATCACATCCACGATAAATTAAAGCCTTGCGGCCAACATCTCTAAACCGTTATGAAACTCCGTCAAACGGAAGAAGCAAGATAATTGTGGGGTCGCCCCCATCCGCGATGGCGCCGAACGAGTCAATGACACTGTAGGGAAGGCCGAACTCCTGTTGAGGTGGTTCCAGTCAGTCCAGTCAGTCTTCATGAAGGAAGGCGTAGTTCTGCCCCCAGCTCCCCCAAGACACTACCCCGAGGTGAACAGATCACCGTCGTCATTGCTGGTGTCGCGAAACTCCTGAAGAACATCAAACCCGGTAAAGCTAGTGGGCCTGATGCATTACCAAATGTAGTACTGAAGAACTGTGCTGCTGCAATAGCACCTGGGCTCACCTGTATTTTCCAATGTTCGCTAGATACTGCATCACTGCCAGCCGACTGGTGCACTGCAAATATATCCTGTATATATAAAAAAGGGGTTAAACACAACTCAGCAAATTACAGGCCAGTATCGCTCACGTTGTTTGCGACCCCGACACTAGAGGGAATATTGATCGCCTTGAACGCGTCCAACGGTGTGCAGCCAGATTCATCGTGAAGGACTCACATTTATGTACAAGGCGGTGGAAGGGTTAGTGCCGGCTATCCCAGCACCTGATTTCCTGGTTCCAGCCAAGTCAGGACTTCCACGTATAAAGGCTAAAATATTTAGTGAATACAGCTGTTCAAACATTGTTGAGCGTTCCGTGCGCCTCAATAGCAAACGGTTTGTGCCCCCGAGTGCTCGGACGCCTCAGTATATGAACTCATTCTTTGTGCGAACAGTCATTGAGTGGAACTCTCTCCCGGAGGAGATAACCCAGTCTGAGACCGTCGAGCAGTTCAAGGTGGCACTTGACTGTTCGCACATGCAGCAGTAGAGAGCACATCCCCGCTGCCATCGTGCCTGTTCAAGACCTCAAGCAGTGATATACATACAGATACAGAAATACAGCAAATCGCTGTTCTTACAAGTACTGTACTTGTAAGTCCTGTACTTAGGCACAACTCTGTTGCAGAACACAAGGTACTTTCTAGTACACCAAAAGGACAAGCAACACAAATTGGATAAAAGCAAGGTGGTATATAAGATACAATGCAAAGGCTGCAAGAAAGTGTAAGACTGGCAGGAAGTTTGGTGTTTGGTTGAAAGAACATGTGAAAGATGTTGAGCAGAACAATAGAGTTTCTTTCACGCATCTTACAAGGAAAGAATCCTTAACAGAGGTCAACAAAAGTGCAATAACAGACCATGTCAACAAAGACAATCATGCGATTGACTGGGAAGAAGCAGTGATCGTAGACAGGGAAAGTGATTTTTAACTCGCATCATCAAGGAAGCAATCCACATAGGGGTGAACAAAGATGCCATGAACTGGGACGAGGGGTGCCACCAACTATCATGTGTGTACGACTCTATTATGATAATGGCAAGTCGCTCAGACGGAAGGACGGAGTGACGGACAGTCTGACGTAATTAATGGGGTCTTAGCCAGTGTGTAAAACACTAGAAAAGTCAGAAAAACCTATTGCACCATCAGAAATTGACAGTTATAATAAATCATCCGGCATTGTATTTGTACTAATTGTGCAGTGTGAAAGATTCCTGTAAACTGACAATATATGTTGTAGGAGCGATTCCTTGCCAGAGCCGCCCATGCATCAATAATGGCACGTGTTCCAATGTTCAAGACGGTTTTCATTGCAAATGTACTGAGGGGTATGCAGGGCACACATGTGCAGGTGAGCATTGCAAAAAAAACAAATGAATTAATCATGCCTTGAAAGGACCCTATCCACTTGTAGCAAATAAGTACCCTCCTTACAAAAGACTTCATGTTTATATTATTAAGTGCCTTCCTCACAAAAGATTTCATGTTTATATTATTATTGTTGTTGTTATTATTATCATGTTGTTTTCATGGTTAAATTAGAATAAGAATAAGAATATTGTATTTCCACATAAATTGCACATGTATATTAGAGGGATCAAACATTGTCACATACATGTACATGTAGTGCGTGTAGGGCTGTCACATATGACTGTGGGAGGAAGGTGATGGAGGTGTATTTAATCCTTCCCAGACCTGTATAGTGACGGGAGCTGGTGTGAGGGATGTGGGACAGGGGGAAGAATGGGAAGGGATGAACATTTAATCTGTTCCAGATCGCATCTGTTTCAATCATAGCTGCAGCACGAAGGCTGTGCATTAATTATGGACCTGTTTAGATAGGGATGGGGTAGAGAGGGTTGGGAGAGAAGAGGGGGCTGGGGTTGCGGTGGAAGAAAGGGTAGGGATGAGTGGGACATTTAATCATGTCCGCACGTGTTAACCATGGGTAGCAGTAGCTGGGGGAGGGATATTAGAGGGATCAATCATTGCCATATTTATATACAGTTATGTAATTTCGTGGGAATTTCATATAGATTTTTGGAAACATTGTTTTTATGATAGTTTATGGTGCATTATTGCAGAAAAGTGATGTCTCCATTTTTTTCTAAGTCATCTTCGATAGTTGGTGGCCATTTTAAAAATGGCTGCTGCTACATTAATATGAGAGATAATTCATTGTCCATTCCACCTCAGAAATACTTCAAAAGGATGGTTTTAGTATTTTTTGCTATGTTTCAAGTTTAAGAAACACGAACATGTCATAAAAGATTGGAATCCAAGATGGCCGCCGTAATTAAAAAAAATCCTTATTTTTATAGGTCATAATGGTTAACATGCTTTTATTTATCATTGTTAGTAATATTATGTTTTCAACAATGAGCATTTATATAATATTGTCATGTTTTTATGTTTGTAAATGCTTATATGTTTATTTAATGCAGAATTTATGATATTGATATATTAGCAGGGCAAACAATGTGTGAAATGATGACATTTTATTAGAGAAACAACGGTATGGGTTGCTTAAAAAGTACCAAGAAGTATTTCTTTTTGCACCAATCAATCATCTTCAGTGCTTTGCAAGAGATCCATCTCCTGCAGTGTGTGTTTAATAGATAACAATTCATACATTGATATGACATCTTTTAAATCTACATCACAGGAAGATCTTGCAATGATGAGAAGCCGTGCTAATAATGAGGACGACTGTTTGAGAACAAGTTGCTCTGTTCCAACTTTTGCTTTAATCGGCTTGGCCCCGTCGGTCCATCCAATGACTTTCATTTTAGACATTTTGTCCCAAAGATTTGAAGGTCCAGATATTTATTCTTTAACAAACTTTTTATATGCAATTCTACCACGATTTTCAGTGTCTTATATGTTCTCAGTAACAGCATGAGGCATTATAATGTTGCTTGTCAAGTGAACAAGTTTCTCTTCTTTCCCATCCTCATTTTCTACGGTATTGAACATATTATTTTTTAGAGAGGACCTCTTTGAGTTTCTTAATGTTTGCCTCTTGACGTTGTACTTTTTGATCATTCAAGTCCTGATGGTGTATTTTTGATGGACCTTCCACGTTTAATATTTGATCTATTTGTTGAGATACAATTGCCAATACAGGACTACTCAAAGAATACTGCAGTAACGACTCAGGGTGAGTTATTAATCCAGCTATACCTCCAGCTCCTTTGTCTCCTTTATTCTTATGCTCCTGTGCCTGGTCAACTCCAATGGCAGTGAAAGAAACTTTATCCATTTATACATTGTACGGTTTCCATTTGATGCATCAAACTCGTTTATCTTTTGGTCAAGATTTGAAAAAACTCTTTATCTACTAATTCCTTGTGGACCTCAGCTATACCTACTTCCCTCTTAACAGCACTTCCAAGGTTTTTAAGATTATCTTTCACAGCAACAAGAGTTTCAGGGTATCTTTCAAAGAATGCATCCCACCACAAATCACTCAATGCCTCAAGAGTAATGATATAACATTCAATTGCTCGCTTGTAGTGCTTACCATTTAATACTTGAATTGCTGTGACATTGCTGTATATGTTTGCTTCTACCCATGCAGTATCTAAGCCACTACCTTCTACCATAGCTCCCAGACACCGTAAATAACACAGGCAGATGTGAAATTGGCCGGGTAATTCTATCCAAATACCTCTATAGTTGAATGGTTGCAGGAAAGGGAGTTTGCGAACACGTTTGTACAAATCCATGTCAAAGTAAGAGTACTGCCCACTCTACGGTTAGTTCAAACATATATTTGAATGAATACAGACATTAATTTTTATTCTAATGTGTTTTCCCAGTTTGCTTGTGGATACGATTTTAATCTTCTCTCTCTCTCTTTTCTATGGCAAGCAAGTTCCAGGTGAGATTCGAACCCACGACCTCTGGGTTGAGATGATAATTGACCAAGTATGTAGTCTGGGGGTTACAGAGACAATGGTTCGTCCGTGTAACCTTTTAACAGCCCGCTGCTTAGGATGATGGTATCATTTTGGTCTCACAACCTTGGGGTTGTGAGTTCGAGTCCCGTCAGGGCCACTTGACATAGTCGTATGGAAGCTTAGGGTTGCAAAACCTGTCTTCAGCTATGTCAGAATAGTGGTAGGAACTTGCTTGCCATAGAAAAGAGAGAGAGAGAGAAGATTAAAATAGTATCCACAAGCAAACTGGGAAAAACACATTAGAAAACTCCACTAGCATGAAAATGCGAAGAAATTGAACCTCCCAAAATTTCCGTCCTTAGGTGGGATTCGAACCCACGACCTCTGGGTTGAGATGATAATTGACCAAGCATGTAGGCTGGGGGTTACAGAGACAACGGTTCGTCCGTGTAACCTTTTAACAGCCCGCTGCTTGGGATGATGGTATCATTCTGGTCTCACAACCTTGGGGTTGTGAGTTCGAGTCCCGTCAGGGCCACTTGACATAGTCGTATGGAAGCTTAGGGTTGCAAAACCTGTCTTCAGCTATGTCAGAATAGTGGTAGGAACTTGCTTGCCATAGAAAAGAGAGAGAGAGAGAAGATTAAAATTAATTTTATTACTATAGGCAAAGGTGACGCATTTGAGAGGGGAAACTACAGGGGACTCAAGTTGATAGGCCAAGTAATTAAAGTATTGGAGAGAGTAGTGGAGCAATTGATTAGGAAGAAGACGCAGATCAGTGACATGCAGTTCGGATTCATGCCAGGAAGAGGGACGACGGGTGCCATCTTCATAGTGCGCAAGATGCAGGAAAAGTACCTGGCAGCAAACAAGCCACCTAGCCTTTGTAGACCTTGAAAAGGCTTTTGATCGTGTCCCAAGGCAGGTCATCTGGTGGGCCTTGCCCAAGCTAAGTGTCGAGGAGTGGCTAGTCGTGCTGGTGCAGTCAATGTACAATAACGTACGCAGTCGCGTATGTGTTGGAGATGAGTACAGTGAAGAGTTTAGTGTGGAGGTCGATGTGCACCAGGGCTCAGTTCTAAGCCCACTGCTCTTGATTGTAGTTCTGGAGGCTCTCTCCCTTCAGTTCCGCACGGGTTGCCCCTGAACTGCTGTATGCCGATGATCTAGTCATTATTGCAAACACAAAACAAGAGTTACTGGATAAAGTGCAGGTCTGGAAGGAGGGTATGGAGGAGAAGGGACTCCGTGTGAACATGGGAAAAACCAAGTGTATGATCTCTGGGTTACAGCTCGACAGACTGCAGAAGACTGGGAAACATCCTTGCGCAGTCTGTCTCGAGGGTACAGGTAGTAATTCCATCTACTATGGAAAATGTGCTTGTTGGGTCCACAAGGAATGTAGTGACATCAAAGGCCCTCTGAGCATTGACTCAAGTTACGTATGTTCGAGATGTTCAGGTCCTGCCAGACCTGTTGACGGTTGATAGTTGTAGGTGAGCATAAGATGGAAGTTGTTTCCGAGTTCTGCTACCTGGATGACATGCTATCCAGCAGTGGTGACTGTGAGCTAGCTTCTACCATGAGATGCAGGACCGCATGGGTGAAGTTCTGTGAGCTCCTCCTGATACTCATAAACAAGCATCATCCACTGGTATCCAGAGGCAGAGTTTACTCCACTTGTGTCACTGGACAACGGTCCACCCCGTAGTAAGGCACACACACGGGCGGTATGGGAATCCCTGTGTGATTTGATGAGTAGCCATCAGCAGTCAATCGGTGAAGCTCGAAAGGTCCTCGATGCTCTTCTCCTCTCCAACCCGGAAGTTGATCCCTATTCTGGGATTTATTCCTGTGTGAGGGAGATGCATGTGGAGCTGGAAGGCTACGTTCAACGATGGCTTGCTGCAAAGCTACCAACACCCGGAGACCCGACTACCTCTCTCGCCGACCATCTGCCACAGCTACCCGTTCACTCGACGGGTCGTCTAGTGGTGGATGTTCTTGAAGACAACACTGCACTCAACCTCGCAAAGCACGAGGCTGAGATGTACAAGGACCTGTCTGAGCAGAGAACTCGCGATATGGACAAGTTGTTTGCCCATGAGAAGCAGAACACCACCCACACAGGCACACTAGCAACCACACTTTGTGCCTTCATCGTGCGTTTTCGAGATCTCGCCCTCGACCGCGAGGAGGGGTCATCGAATCCACAGCTCCATCGGGAACAGCAAGCCTTTGTGCGGGAGACTCAGGAGCTACAGGAGACCATCCATGAGGTCGCAGAGATGTGCCAACCTGTTTGCATGAAGAAGAGAGACGAGCCGCTGACTGGGGAAGCTAGTCATGGGAGGGACACGCTACCCTCCGTGACGAGTGCCCCAACCGCCAGGTCAGCTGCAGCAGCCATCGCCAGTCCCTCGAGTTCTACCATGAGCTTGAGTGGCGCATCCTCCTCTGGCGAGACAGAGGACCCCCTTGGCCCGTCCGCTCAGTCTGTTAAACAGAAGAGCAAGGCCAAACCCAAGACCCCCATCACATCAGGCGGACCAGCTGCATCCGCCATACCCAAGCGCACAGTCGGTAAGAGTTCCTCCACGACGAGTGCAAAGGGCTCTTCACTGACCTCTACTGTTTCAGCAAAGCAGAAAGGATCTCTTCCTCCAAAGGGAAGAAGGGATCTGATCCCAACAAGAACCAGTAGGTGAGCAGGTGGGGAGGTGGGGCTATACCTTACATGGATTGACGAATCCACTTGTGGCGTAGCCTCCGGGATCGACAGTGCTCGAGGGCGAGCGAGGGCCCAGGGGCACCACGAAATCCTGGTATCTGGGATACCAGGGCGTACGGACCATCCTCGCGAGTGTTGATCAGTTGCCAGATTGCATTCGTAAGTATTGAGCTTTTCAGTTCGAGGGGTGGTTCGTCTTCCAGGGGTTGTCATACTGCAGGCTAATACGTGCTCTACACGGCACACCCGAACTCGTAGCTAACAGCTTCATCTTTGTGTAAAAGTTTTGTATACGTGTTTTCGTTTTTTATCCAACAGTAAGTCGCGGGGAGAACATTTTCTTCCCCACACATTTCATAACGGTGTTCGTATGGCGGTTTTTGCCATTTTTAGTGTAGCTACCTGGGGCGCTGGTCGCATTGTTTAGCCAGGAGTTTCACACCAACTCAGAAACCAGGCGGACAGTGGGGGAGAGTCGTGTTTAATGTTCTTTTTCAGATTACCACAGAGGCGTGACTTCCACGGGGGTGATGCTACATCGGCGGACCACTGCAATTGTCTCGTCAGCTCGCGGACCTTCCCGCATAGCCGTCGACGCGCGACGCACGTCCGGGAGCGCGAGCCGCCGCGAACTCGCCCCGCGAAGTCAAGCTCGCCCGTGCCACCACCTCGTTTGGATTAGTGTGTTTGTTGTTGTTTTGCATGTGAGTTCTCATGCGACTGTGTCCCTCCTGTACAAGCGGAGTGATACAGCCTCATGGGAACTGGGGGAGAGTGTGACAAAACAAAGAGTTAAAGTTTAGGCCATCCAGTGCGCAGGGATATAGCATTCCTGCAAGGGTTAAAGTAGGTTTAATATTGCTTCTCACTGGATTAGGATAGATAATCCCTTTAGTCACACTCACCTTGATCTTGTTCATCTTTCTTATTAAGCCCCTGGATAGGATTAGGGACCCAGTGCACTGTAGTACTGGATGACTGGAGCTATTAGAGCTCATTCTACTTTAGACACTGGTCGGGCAGTTTAGGGCAGCCAACCTTTCCTCTGTTAAGGGGAAAGGCTCTCAATCTTCATCCTCTTCGGGGCCTAGTCAGTGGCTAGGTCCCCTCGTCGTGTATGCCTCGTGCGTCGTGTATGCCTTTTTTAGCAAAGAGCCACTTCTTTGTGGTCTCTAGAGGACTTTTCATGCTTCTTTTCCCCAAATATTGTAACGTGTAATCATCTATAACATGTCTAATAGCGTTTAAAATGGGCTATATGTATCACATGATATTCATAGAATGGGAATAAAGAACTGAGGTACACCTAATTATTTTAAAAATCATGTATTTAATATTGTTATTGATATTGCAGCTTAACATAATTGGTATTAAAAATCCTAGGTCAAAAACAAGATATAATTGGTATTGTAATTGGTATATTATTACATCTACTTGGACAACCGATCTTCAAAGAGCCACTTCTTTGTATGATTACTGTAACGTGTACACAAATGATTTGCCACGGTAATCGTTTTAAAAAATATCGAATTTTTCATAGTGGTTTTTTTCGGTGGGCTAATGGACTGGCCCTGCGGCTCGCGCCTTTGTATTGTGTTCTTGTCTCATTTCTAGACGAAAGGATGATTTAATTGACGAAAGGCAAAGACGAAAGGCGTTTTGCAAGATTGCCTTTCGTCTCTAAAATCATCCTTTCGTCTACGAAATTGGATAGAGTTTGTTTTCATACACGAAATGAAAGTTAGTATCTGTTATTATGACTTTCGTGGACGAAAGGCATAAATGAGCGACGAAATTGAAGATGTCCCACATGGCGCCCCGTAGTAAAGGCATATCTGACAAAGTGCTACTCCACCTGACATAAAATAGTCGTGTAGAATACAACGTGATTAACATACGCACAATAATATGTGAAAGAAATTTTCAAAACTACTTTCAGATTTATGCTGCATAGAAAATCGACATAATGAGCACACTTTAAGACACCCTCACACATTTTTTATTCTATTCCCTCATATATCATGACATTGAAGATTATACCCAGATAATTGTCTCATAACGTGGCTCATAATACTAATGTGGTGTACTAATGATCTGAATAGATTTTGTTGATGTTACGTTAATTACTTAGTGAGTTTTAAGTTTCTACTAACCTTCTAAAAACCAACTAAAATCAAGATTTGTGATGTCTATAAAATCATTACGTCGTGGATAGAGGTTTCATTTCTTTTTGTTTCTAACATTTTTTTTTAATTTAAAATTCAGTACATATACTCCTTATCAAAAATCCAAATACAATACATGAAAAATCTTCATTTCATACCACTTTTTTATAAGGAGTATTATGTACTCGAAATTTAAATTTAAGAAAATTCTTTTGATGGTTTATGTTCGGATATCTAGCAGTAAATTAGAAACAAAAAAAAACTAGATCAAAAGTGTTCAAAGAACACAGCGTGCTAGAACGACGTTGACATATGAGCAATTAAGTAAAAACTTAAAATTGCTCCCTGGAACCTTTACTTTTCTTAGCAAATATCCGAAATTGAAAACTCATGATGGCCTCGATGAATGTAAGCAGTGAACGAATTTTGAAGATTTTGTCTTCAAAGGCATTGATACTATCAATAAAAATGTCGAACATGGAACTAAAACGGCACACTTTAATTGGCGATGTCCCAAAGATGAAAATATATGATTGTCACTACGTATGTGAACATACAATGAAATTTGGAGGTCATGGTTCAAACTGTATTGAAAGTATTGAAGAAAGTAGGAAAAAAACTTAAAATGTTTATAGACTGCTACACAATGCTATGCTCTCTGAGCACTTTTCATTCATTTATTTAGCAAAAGGCCAAAGTTCAACGTAGGTTATGGTCACCAGTCCCATAATTTTGCATGAAATACGGAAGTCATGTGTCAAGCTAAAAATGCCAATGGCCTTTTGGAGAGAACACTTTGATTGGCAAGGTGCCAAAATTGGACACTGAGGATGGTCACTAGGTATATGAGCAGTGTCTCAAATTTGGAACTCATGGTTCAAGCTGTATTGAATCTATTGAAAAAAAATGACAAAAATTATCTAAAATGGCCTCAAGAAAATCACACTTGGCAATTGGCAAAGTGCCAAAATTGAATATATGTGATGGCCTCTAGACATGTAAGCATTGTACCACGTTTAAATGTGTTCATCGAAGCAGTTTTAAAGATCCTGCACAAAACGTCCAAAATGGACCATAAATCGCCCCGTGGAAAGCACACTTTAATTGGCAAAGTGCTCAAAATCAAACCACTCCGGTGTCGCATTGTGCCACATAGTTGTGTAAAGTTTTAAGAAAACCGATTCATCGGTATTCCCTCTAGCTTGTCCAGAGACATATATACATACATACACGCATACTGACAAACAAACGAAGTGATCACAAGGCTTTCGCTTCAGCTGCTGAAGCGACGCAATGAAACCATATGCTATGTACCTAATCAACAGAATATTGGATAGAGGTTTATTATGGGATTTTAGAACATCATGACTTTATTTGTTAACAATCTCAAATTTGCAGCGTACGTACAACTGTATTATCTATTAGTATTATATGCATAAATTATGTTGGTGATCAAGATAATTTTCATTAATGAATTTGAGATAAATCTCATCTGAAAGGAGTTTTAAAATGTTCTCGGTTCATAGCCTACAGATTGCTGTGTGTTGTTATAGCAAGCTAATGGGGGTTTGACTATAAATCACTGATGACTAAGATTTTAGATCATTCAAATATTTTGCTTACCCTTCTATATTTAAGTTTTGGTAAACCAGGATGCAACTGTTTTAAATAAGGCTAACCTGGTTAAGTGCTGCTTCAGTTATTAATCCATGTCTTGATGGAAAACGATGTAAGAACAACGGCATTTGTACGGAAGTTGCACGCACGCATCCAGACAACTACACCTGTAAATGTGATGTCGGCTGGAAGGGACGCACGTGTGAAGGTGAGACCATGGACCCCAGCATCATGGGAAGGGATGTATAGTATGTATAGTATTACAAACACTGTTCCATACACATTGCTATTATTATCTAGAAAAAATAACTAAGAGGCACAAAGACCATGGGAGCCAGGGCATCCGATTTAGTCTGTCATTCATGCCCTAGTACATACTACTTCACATCATTGAAATAAGCTGACACAGTCCTATGCAATTACAATTTGAATATGTTCACCAATATTCTTGGCGAGACTTTCGTTGAGATTGCAACTTCATCAGGCCAAATGGAAATCCATAGATTGTCACGTGACCGCCCTGGTGGTGGTGATCACATGACAGCAGTGACGTAGCCGGTATCGCGGTTCATCTCAGGGCGCCGTATGAGGATCTCCACCCTGATCTTTCTACACAGTTCCATATCCTCTCGTGTCACAATTACTACTCATCACTGCTGTCATGTGATCACCGCCACCATGGCGGTCATGTGACAATCTAAGGATTGCCATTCGGCGCGATGAAGTTGTTGCAATAACAACGAAAGTCTCACCCAAATGACAGGTATTTTGGTTCCTAAAGGTAGCTTTTAAATTCTTGTAAAAAAAACATGAATGAAGACGCCCAGGATGCTAGAAGTTTAAATTCTTTAATTTTAAAGTTGTTTTTGATTTGCTGAAATTAGTTAGGTCTGCATTATGGATGAATTTTTGTATGATGTAAGTTGATTATTTTATTGGAATGTCCCGATTTCGCTCTGAGTTATATTTGCTACTGGTAGCTCTTTTCGCTATGCTAACTATGCTGCCACCTGTCGTAGCATTTTGTGCCTAAAATCACCCGTCACCTCGCAAATTCAACAGTGCCAGCTCTCAATGCACCACATTTTGTTTCACAATACACATAAATTCAGCAGTAGCATAGGACTTGAAGTGGCCACCTTAATTCTTTCACAATGGATCGTTTTATAACTCAAGCTAATAGAATGGGTCTATAAGGAGAGGAATACGCTGTCTTCCTTGAAGTGAAACCCTATTTCTTCCAAGTGGCCACCTTAATTCTTCCAAATTGGATCGTTTTATAACTCAAGCTCGTGGAATGGGTGAATAAGGGATGGAATCCAGTGTCTGCCTTGATGGGAGACCCCCTTCAGTATACATAGGCCCCCGGAGCTACTTTTTATTGGAAAAGAGCCACACGATTGGGTGGATTGACATTGGGAGGTTCCGTACTAATAACAGGACTGTAGCCTTTATCACTCGTGCGCCGCAAGCCGAAATTCGTGTGGCGGAAATAGTTATTAAGGCTGGATGTTATGGAATTCCCTCTTTGTTTACAAAACATTGGGCTGTGGGTACATTTCAAGAAACCGAAATAGGGAACTGATTAATTATGAAGAAATGAAAAGCTGCATATAAGTAAAAATGTATATATTCAAATGGCTCAGCAAGTACTATTTATTTGGCATAAAAAGTTTATATGACATGAAATTTACCTGTTTATGTCTCTTTAATGGTGTAGTGGCCACCTTAATTCTTTCACAATGGGTCATTGTATAACGCAAGCTATTATAATGGGTCTAGAAGGAGAGGAATCCAGTGTCTCACTTGAACGGAGTTCCCATTTCAGCATACATAGGCCCCCCGGAGCCACTTTTTATTGGAAAAGGGCCACAAGATTTAAATGGTTTAGTGGCCACGTTAATTCTTTCAAAATGGATTGTTTTATAACTCAAGTTAATAGAATGGGTCTATAACGAATGGATTCCACTGTCTTCCTTGAAGGGAGACCACCTTTAGCATACAAAAGCCCCCCGGAGCCACTTTTTATTGGAAAAGAGCAAGAAGATTACAATGGCTTAGTGGCCACCTTTATTATTTCACAATGGATTGTTTTCTATAGCTGAAACCAATAAAATGGGTCTATAAGTATAGGAGTCTATTGTAAGCCTTGATTGGAGACCCCATTTTAGCGTGTGTAGGCCCTTGGAGTCATATTCTAATTGAAAAGTGCCAGAAGATTTTATTTATTGTTTAATGGCAACATTAATTCCCTCAAAATGGACCCTGTTAATACATGAATACTATAATGGGTACTTTATGATAGTAATTGATTGTCTCCCTTGAGAGAAGACCCCATTTCTTCAGACGCGGACCCCTGCACTGTGGTGCGACTGCATTCAATAAAGTATGTATGTGATAATATTTGGACATTTCAGTAAACCTGCAGAATTTGCAGTATCTACGACACCACTACACAACGCCCCCCTGCCGCACCCCAAACACCAAACAAGCACCCCGTAACAAGCACACACCGGAAACACACCCCTACCGTCCATAGTTCCAAATAACGCCACGCATGCATAGTTAACCACACACACACACACACACACACACACACACACACACACACACACGCACACACACACACACACACACACACACACACACACACACACACACACACACACACACACACACACACACTGCCCCGGACTCACACCGAGAACGCTGAGAAAAAAAAAAAACTAACACCCCATGACCATCATGCATCGACAAATACACACACCCCGGGACAAAGCGACCACCCCAGACTCACAGTACGACCGTCGTGCGTCGGCAAACACGCACACACACACTAGACTCACGCCACAAAGCCAGCACCATTCGCAAACGTCCATAGACCCCTTGTTCGGAAGGCGGGCAGGGGGTCATATGAAGGGGTACCACCCCGTCGTATAACCCCTAGGTACTACTGTTATTCTTTTACTCTTACAATTTTTGGAATGAAATTGTGCCACCTTGTATTCAGTGTTGCAGAACAACTTTCCTTGATGATTCAGGGGAAGAATGTCTCTATGCAGGATGCTGTTAAAGCAGCGTTATTGACATAATCTTTCTATCAAACCAACAAAGTGATGATTCATATGATATATTTTATGCCGCAGTTATTTAAAGGCCGCGTCCCACTAATTTCTGCGTATGATCGACGCATAAATTCTAGGGATTTCCAGCAAAAAAAAATACATTGAGCATCTGCGTTTGGCATTGAATGATCCCCCCCCACCCCCCACCGCAGAGTTAACTCACAGCCTGCGCAAACCCGACGTAAGAAAAGCAGACAGTGAAAGCAAGGTCAGCGTCACAACCGACTACAGCAATAAAAGTCTGGGTGTGATGTGCATCGGGGTTACCCTGATCTTGCGTTCACTGTCTGCTACCCGCTGAACATACATCTACAATATCTTGAATGCCGGCTGAATGTACGCCATCGTACGCTTAAGCTTACGCCAACGTTTTCATCTGCCGTGCATCTGCTCCCAATACGCTGCGCATGTTAGGTGCATGTTTGGCGTAATTTTGACGTATGTTTAGCATACGGTCGACGTAAAAATATCAATGGATTATCATCGGCGTATGCCGTTTATGCTTTTCAAAGTTCGGCGGCGTACTGGCAGCGAGCGTCACACGGACGTCACACGCACGTAGAGCAGAAAATGAACGTTAGGTCGGCGTAAGGTTGGCGTAGTCGGCAGGTGCTTAGCGTAGAAGAAAAATCTGGCTATCCAACCGATTTTTATTATCTGAGACACGGCTTTAAGATGCAGAAGATAAAACAGGTGAGCCTGTTTTGACAAGATATAGAAGAGCCCCTCGTAGGTTTTATGATGGAACAGCTCCTACTAGATATGATACAATCACACAGTATTTCCGTGCACAATATTTCCAAGTTCTTGTGACATTGATTAATGAATTGCACCAGAGGTTTGATCGGTCTGCAATCAATTTATTGCAGGATATTTAAATGTTTTTGCTGAGAGCTGTTAATGGAGATGCTGTGGAGGTTCCTGAGACTGTTGCTGTCATGTACAGCAACAACATTGATTTTGACCAACTCAAGTGCCAACTAATAAAAGTGCTTCCAGGTTTGCTGAGGTCGGACAACTCCACATTGAAGCAGGTCACAAATATAGGCACTGTCTCTGATACAAATGCAAATCATCCAATTTCGTAAAACCTGCTGGAAAAAGTTCACAAACTCTTAAAATATTATTTGACTGTGCCTGCAACATCAGCAACTTCAGAAAGAACTCATTCAGTTCTGAAATGAATCAAGAACTATTTGAGGAGTACAATGACAGAAAATATTGAACAATGTTTTGATTTTCCATGCTCTAAAGGAGAGAACAGATTCTTTGGATTTAATAGACATTGCCAAAACATTTGTCAATGGTGGTGATACCAAAAGAATGAATTACTTTGGGAGCTTTAAAAAAAATCTTTTTACGTAAACATAGTTATTCCACTTTGTTGGTATGAACTGACTCTATATCAAGTATACAAAAGTGATATTGAGCTGAGCTAGAGGATATGACAGTGTTACTCATTTTCATAACTGATATTTACTGGGTTATTTTTTTCCATGTTAGAGAATATTTTTGCATTAATGTATTATATTGATGATTGTATTGACTATTGTGTCACTAATGATCTTCACATGGTACTTAAGTCATTGTTTTGTTATTTGTTTGTTTATAAACCTAAAAGTTTATGAAGTTAGTAAACGTTAAATCTCCTAATTAGATAATCAAAAATAGTGCGATTCATCACATCGACTTACTTAAAGCCCTTTTACATGAAAAAGTTGCCCCCCCCCCCATACACACACACACACTTTTTATTTTCTTCCTACGCCACTGAAATGCTGAATGTCTTGGCTAATCCTCACCTGCAGAATGACCTGGTAAATCACCCATTGTGTATACCGGAAGTCCATATTGGAAAAAAACAAAGGCAAAATTAAATAGTAATCTAAGATTATGGACAATATACTAATGAAAATCTTTGTTAGAAGATGCTAACACAATAAATATTCGTGTATCAGAGAACTGCTATCAACAAACGGAGAATGCACTCGTTGTATCAAGCAGGATTCAATAAGTAAGCTTGTGACTGAGCGATAATGGATGCCGATGTTACAATTGTTACATGTGAATATTATGTTCATATGACTAATCAGCGGAAACCCTCTCCAACGGAAGAAATTTGGACTGCAAAGTGGGTTCCGTTGTTGAGGAGATTTACTGTACTGTGCCAGTCATGCGACTGCCAGCCGAGTGCATGGAGAGGACCAGTGTGTAGATGTTGTGCGTTGCATGGATTGAGAGCAGGATGCGCTGTCCTGTGGTCGGGTGTGAGCCCTGGGCAGCTCTAGACGCAGAGGACAAGCATGCGCTCCCCCAACCCCTAGGATGCTGACGCGCGACAAGGCCCATCTTGTCAGAAAGGCGGAAGACTGCTCTAAGATGGATCCACTGATGGCTTGCAGTCCAAGATGGAGGTCAGCATGGGAGCATATGTGGAGTGGGTTTGAATGTGTGATTGAACACTGGGCCCACTTTCACATGAAGGCGGGGAGATGCTTCTCTGTGCCGTGCTGCAGCCTGACACTAGTGGAGCAGTTAGAAGAGACCTGCCATGGGCAAATGTTCCCTTGCCTTTCAAGTGCAGTGCAGCACATGATCAGTAAGCATTGCACAGAGGTGGAGGAATAGCAGCAAAGGTGGGTCACTGATAATAAGAGGGTTGTCAAGTCCAAGAAGTCGGCGAAGGCTCACCATGACACAGTGGAGCAACTCATCGACCTGAAGTCTGTGTTGTTGGTCACCCAGCAGATGGTGGTCGACTACATGGTGCACTATGCATCCAAGGTCCACATTGCGAGGGTGGTAGGCAGTAGGAAGTGGTTCCAAGATGCAAATCTGGGACGAGTGATCGTGGGGCACTTCCTGCGAGAAGTGGATGCACCGAAGGGTGGCGAAAAGAGCATCTGGCCTGGATAGATCTTTGCTGAGACGACTACGCGAAGTGGATTTCGCCATTTCCTTGTCCACCTGCAAGAGCACCTGCCTCGGCTGGGAAATGCCGCGATGTGGCAAATGCCGCGATCTGTAACTGCCAGCGAGGCAGCTGCAATCTGCGCATCCCCAAGAAGACAGAAGATGACATCACATTGGCGATCAGTGCGAAGATCACTCCAGTCACCACATCATTAGCTCCACGGTCATCGATGCTGGTGTCCCTGATGAAGGCTGTAGGGAGGAAGAACCCTGAGGAGAAGCCAGTTGCGATAATTGGAGTACAGGATGTGCAGGCCAAGGTGCTCGTGACATCAACTGTCACGTCTGCAGGACAAGGTTGGGCCAAAAATGATAAGTGCATTTTGGAGCCTGTGTGGTGTAGCAGTCCAGTGCTTCTGCAATCATTGACAGACTTAGTTGAAAAACTGCAGAGGAACTTGAACACAACGATGAATATGAGGAAGAAATGGAAGAAAGTGATGATAACAGCGATCTTGATGAAAACTAAACACACAATTTTTCTTGAAATTATAATGACAGACAAGTTAACCAGACATTTTCCAATGATTTGCCTGATTTCAAATAAGTACTTAATGTTCTAGAAGGAGTTGCAACAGAAAAGAGGGCCGGTTTTAGTGTTAACCATGTTTTGTCTGTGTAGGCCGTTTTTTCACCAAATTTGAGTATTTTCTAAGTCAGATTATTAGTATAATATTGCAAACAAATGATTCATTCCTTTTTAAAAAACTGCATGTATATGTACAGTTCCTTTCCTAAAAAGGATAAGTGTGAGGGCCTTTTCATTAAGTTGCAGGATAAGTTGTAAGAGAAAATGTGGCCGATTTTAGTTTCAACCACTAGGTCATAACCTTTTGACCTCTGCTGATGTTTATAATGACTTGATCACATAAATAATGGAATAAACATATTCTACATATTCTACAAAACTATACCTTTCTAATGATACCCTATTTGCATACAAAAACTAACTAATTTTAAACATACAGAAATTAGCTTTATATTTCCCCTACCCCTAATTTTGATGTATCGCGAAATCTCTGTGAGTCGTGAAAATAACCCCCATGAGACAATATTTAGCAATGGGAACAACGTGATTCATTTTCCATATCACCTAAGGATTAAAAAAAATCATATTAGAAAAAACGTTCCAGATGGTTCATGTGACCCATATCTGCCGAACCGTCTAACAACACAAAGAAACATAACGCACGCAGCATTTCTGAACCCATGGGACAGACACATGCAGCAACAGACAAACATAACGCATGCAGCATCAACAAACCGGAAAAGAATCGTAACAAAAAAAAGAATCATTTTCATTTGTTTTTTTATGGTAAGTCAGTTTTCTCGTCAATACTGATGAAAGCAAGCACACGAAGAACAAATTAACCCGTAGAAGGTGATTTCCCATAAAGTGCAACACTCAAATGCGTAAAAGCTCCCCAAGAAAGTGTTGCAGGCGAATTTCAAAAAATAAAAAAATAAAACCATGGCCACGCCCATGTCTTCGTAATTATATATATATACTACCTTATAACTGTGGGGACTGAAAATCAATAACAGACATTCGAGTCACATTCCTTATTTCTGAAGTAAAGATCAACCCATCCTATTGGCCTCTGGTGGTGATTATAGAGAGCTGGTTGCTTTATGGAAGTTAGCATTGGTCTTTTCATGAAGGTTTGTGACTATGGGAAATTGTGTTATTGTATAGGTGGTACTTTTATTGAGGCCCTAATATTGAATGTTCTACTGAACACTGAGTCCAAGTGGCTGTAATCCATAATAACTACTAGATTGATATTTGTATCCATGTGACGCCTTTGACGCTAATCACATTATTATTCACTCTCCTACTTGTACTTATTTAACAGGTAGGTAGCACCAAACACATTACAATAAATGATAAATACAGTACATACGCCTCATTTATAACTGGCCCCACCTCCAGATTTATATGTAAAAAATTTGATTTTTTTTTTCAAACTGAAAAAAATGGAAATAGCTTTAGTACGCCAAAATCATTAGGCTGTTTAATCTTATAGAGATATACACAGGTGACCTTCATGTCATATTTAACTTTTATGCCTTATAAATAGTACTGTAAAAGAAATGGCCCAGGGGACGGTTCTATTAAGTGTCATACACACGCCTGATGTCTGGTAAATGTTCGGGGAGAAAGGTAAAGGCAGGGAATCAAGACAGAAATAGAACATACAAGTGTGTTCAAGCGTGACAGTGCCTAAGCCATAGGTGGATTTCGAATGTGGCCAAGTATTAACACTTACCAAGGTGTCTGGGGAGGTTAGCTCAGTGGTAGAGCGTCTGCCCACACATATATGACTGGTCTGGTATGTCAAAAGGCCGTGAGTTCGATTCCACGACCTTCTACACCTGTACAAGTTTCCCGAATGTTTCATATATGGTTGAAGAAAGTGGACCCGGGTGCTTTGTAGAAGCCACTGGTTAGTCCCTCAAGTAATCTCCCACTGGTTAACAAAGTGCCCAGGGGATGGTTGTAGCGAGTGTCATGCACACGCCTGATGGCTGGTAAATGTTTGGGGACAAAGGCTAAGGACAGGGAATCTAGACAGAAATAGAACATACAAGTGTGTTAAAGTCTGGCAGTGCCTAAGCCGTAGGTGGATTTCGAATGTGGCCAAGTATTAACACTTGCCAAGGTGTCTGGTGAGGTTAGCTCAGTGGTAGAGCGTCTGTCCATACATGTATGACTGGTCTGGTATGTGCAGAAGACCGTGATTTCAATTACACGACCTTCCAAACTTTTACAAGTTTCTCGCATATTTCACAGTAGTTGCTGAGGCAATTGAATATATGCATTTTTATCTCACTAAACTGGTTTCATGAAATGTACCAAAAAATCATTCACGCTTAATAGATGTTTCTGACTAGCTAATTTTGGCTTTCGGCGCACGTGTGATAGAGGCTCTGATTTCATGAAGTGCTCTTTTTTCCAGGGAGACATGGAAGTGACAATCAATATGGCAGTCCACTTCTTTATTGGAAATATATTTTATCAAAACGCACACTAATAGTTCTAAAATCATAAGTTATTAGGAGCAATATGTCAAGTGTATAAAAAAAAGAAACAAATTATTATTTCAATCTACCTGTATCTAAGAAGGCATTTGCTGTGCATGTCCCTTAAAACGTTCATAAAATGCAGTCCAAATTTAATCAATGTAGACCTCACACATACGCGATATCGCGTGAGCGACGAAGTATAAAGCGACGAAGCGACGTAGCGATGAGGCGATGGGCGATTTGGTGTTCACACACACGCGATTTTGCAAGCGATTTTCACTGGCGTTTTTCCTTGAATGTATAAAAAATCTTTATCTCCAATTGATTTTTTTTCAGATAGTTTATATATTGGCGATACTGAATCATTGAAAAAACTGTGTTCCGTTAATAATATTCATCTAAATTGCATTCATAGAATGTGCGAATGAACTTATATAGATGGTCAGTTGTAATTACTTTTTTAGTATACTTGCCTTCTATCCCCATTGATCGCCCAATTCCCGTCAAAAACGTTATCAATGAATTGTTTGTTGCTGTAGTCTTTCATGGAATAATCATACACTCGGTCGGTGGGTTTTACTAACAATATTAGCTTTTCAATTCTATTTGGGGGGACTTTATCCATGTTAATTATTTCTTATTTTTTTGTTTTCTCAAACAATTTTTAAAAAAAATAACGATTCCAATACTGTGTGGTGTACTATGTAGTGTACTAAGTGTCTAATAAAATCAATTAAACAGTGCTGGTCAATAATTATATAAAAGATCAATTAAAAAATGCTAGACTACATGAGATAACGATCGTGTTCCAGGGAAGTGTGAGGTCTACATTGATTAAATTTGGACTGCATTTTATGATCGCCTAGCGATGAGGCGATTTTATCGCTCATGAAGCGAAAAAATCGCTCAAAGCGATCATAAACTCATTTAATGTATGTGTGTCGCTCAATGCAAATATGATATACCGTGAATCGCCTGTCGGCGATTCGCTCGAGGCGATATCGCGTATGTGTGAACGGCTCATGAGCGATAAAATCGCCTCATCGCTAGGCGATTTCCCTGGAACACGATCGTTATCTCATGTATAGTCTAGCATTTTTTAATTGATCTTTTATATGATTATTGACCAGCGCCGTTTAATTGATTTTATTAGACACTTAGTACACTACATAGTACACCACACAGTATTGGAATCGTTATTCTTTTTAAAAATTTGTTTGAGAAAACAAAAAAATAAGAAATAATTAACATGGATAAAGTCCCCCCAAATAGAATTGAAAAGCTAATATTGTTAGTAAAAGACCGACAGAGTGTGTATGATTATTCCATGAAAGACGACAGCAACAAACAATTCATTGATAACGTTTGGACGGGAATTGGGCGAGCAATGGGGATAGAAGGCAAGTGTCTAAAAATAATTACAACTGAACATCTATATACGTTCATTCGTACATTCTATGAATGCATTTTAGGATGAATATTATTAACGTCGACAGTACCTTCAATGATTCAGTATCGGCCAATATATAAACTATCTGAAAAAAAAATCAATTGGACATAAAGATTTGTTATACATTCAAGGAAAATCGCCATTGAAAATCGCTTGCAAAATCGCGTGTGTGTGAACACCAAATCGCCCATCGCCTCATCGCTACGTCGCTTCGTCGCTTCGTCGCTCAAGCGATATCGCGTATGTGTGAACACACGCTAACGCGTATATTGTATTATAACATATGAAAAACAAAAAATGAACAGATTTTCAGGTACTAAACTCAATAAAACGACATTTAATGTATGCGTGTAGTTCATTCAAAAGCACAAGCTAATAGTATTTCAGTCTCAGACTGAGAATTGGTTTGTCTAACAGAGACGTAATGTCTGAAATGAAACAATGTTGTTTTTGCAGATAAGGTACCTTGTATACACCCAGATGTCTCGTGTCCAAACGCGTTGTGTTATGTTACCGATAAGAAACCTTTCTATGCATGTGGAGAATGTATTAATAACCATGAAGGAAAATATTGTGACAGTAAGTTTTGTTCCAAGTGTTTTTACTCTAATTTAATGTATGCTTCTTTTGTGTTTAAAAGTCTGTATTGGTCAGAATGGACCGGCTGCCATTAGGCAGAAGGTCTTTATTTTAGTGTGGAGGTCTTTATTTAAAATAAAGACCTCCACACTAAAATAAAGACCTCCACACATCTATTTTAAGCCCAAAGCTTAAAGTTAGAGCTTGGAAATTTGGAGGGGATTAGTGCTGAAATCACAATATGAGGCAATTGAACAATGGCATATGATATTTATGTTACCTCAAATTTCTCCAAATTAAAAAAGTAATTCCAATTCACACATTTTCAATACAAATGATCAACACGCAAATTATGCACCGAATCAAAATTGTGCATTAAAAGTATGAATATTTTGATCTGCATATATATTAACACTAAGAATTTGACTGATCACCACATTAGAGACATTAAACTACAGACATAGCATCACGTTTAATATTTTAGTATATTGTCGCTGTTGAACCAGCCATCACTAGTTGATGGTTTGACAGACGTTAGGTTTCTTCAGAACGTTGATATTTTCTACAATGTAAAGAGAACAAAATTTCACAATGATGATTGTGCTATCCATGCATTGTTGCCAGTGGCGAGTATAAATTAAACCAATATGAAATAACATTTACCCAAACTTCCTCAAACAAAAGAAATCTACTTTGAATTTTGAACTATAAACCAGTACAGTAAAAACGTTCAATTACGACGACCTCTCTATTGAGACCACTTTTAATGGTCCCAACCTTTCATATAGCTACAAAACTAAACTTAGTATAGAGATCACCCGTCTTTTGAGACCACCTAACACTGGTCTCAATGGTGGTCCTAATATAGGGGTTCTACTGTACTCCATATTTTCATATCAAAGTTTATATGCAAGACATAATGTTTGAGGTAGCTAGCCAAAATACAAGTACAGGCAAAATAAATTTGATCAAAACAATACAATAGTTTTAAAAAATGTCGCATCACATACCTTAATACTGTTCTTGATTAAAATCCTATTCAGTGTGATTATTCAACATCCATTTTATTACTAGTATCCACGATGTTATAAAGTTGATGTAAAAATCATTAACCATCACAAGAATTATATGTAGATAGATATATAGCTATTTTTCTAACATTATAGCAATCATAGCCTTCCACCATATTATAACACTTACCAGTATCCTTGTTATTAGTTCAGATCGGAATATAATACATGAACACTTGTTTGGCAATATAAGTATGTTCTCTACTACATTCAGATTGTTCAATATGACAGTGAAAAGATTACTTTGTGTTCTTTGATATTGTAATCAGCATATGCAAGGTGTCCCACATTACTGTAATGTATTTTTGGTGAGATTAACACACTTTCCCTTAATTGGAATGGGAAAGTCCAAAACACATCAAATATGAAGGGAGGGGGGTTATGTATAATTTGAATTTAGAAAATCATTAGATATATCAAAGAAATATAATTTATCATTTTAAACAAGTATCTAATACATGACATGCATACATTAAGTCGGTTAAAGACTCACACTTTGGTCTGTCTGTAAAATAAAGACCTCCTCGGTCACAACAGAATGTGACCTCCTCGGTCACATTCTCGGAGGTCTTTATTTTACAGACAGACCAAGTGTGAGTCTTTAACCTATACGTAAAAAGAAACATATGGATTAGAACTGGTACTATATTCGTAGACAAGTTGATGGTGTAACCGTCACCCCTTGGAATTGAAATAGTAACCGTACTCAATGACACCATAATTGCGCATTTGTTTACATTTTTCAAGCACGTTCTGTATCAAATTTTGAAAGGTCTGTACAATTTTCAGTATTGCTTAGTATTCCTATGCACTTTATAATCAAGAGCAATGTGGTATCCAGACTTGGGGTCAATTACAAGTTTGAAATTCAATTACAATTGCAATTTATTACACTCCTTTTCAGTGTCAATTACAATTTCAATTATGAACTGATTTTTTGTTCAATAATAATTACAATTGAATTGACAATTATGAGCTGAAATTCAATGACAATTCAATTCCAATGATATTTCATTTTCGGTTACAAAAGTGACATTGAAGTGAAGCATATAAAAATTTTATAAAATTTTACATTCTGTGCGCAAAGCTAGCGTAGGTCAAATATTGTCCTTGCAAGCTTGGGCAATATTCACCAAATTCAGGCATTGATTTATACATATTGACCTCAAAACCATGACATATATTCATTATACCACATTCTATAATTCCGTGCATAAATCACCGCCAATAACCTGCTCTGATTGGTCGGGTGGCGTGCTCAATTATACGATTGACTGCACTGCACGTGCGGAGCCCCACAGTCTAAACTAGACTAGTAACGTCATATTAATTCATACAGCCACTGACGTCGCATGGTAAAACTGGCAATAAGACCGTTATGGTATGATTTATTTAAAAATAAAAATGAAACAGACACTCGTTTAGCATGTATTTTAGTCATGATAGAATGGTATTTGACCGCTCGATTGTTGACCACTCGATTGTCGTGTCAATCGTGAAATTGAGCATGCTGACGTCTGATTTACCCTCATCAGCATGCTCAATTTCACCGATTGACACTCCAATCTCGTGGTCAAATCCTACAATTGGCCTTCGTATGTGTTGTTACTTGCTGTCTGAAATCAATATTGGACTGTAGAGAAATCGCAATCAATCGTGAATTATTTGCGAATGACGTTGCCATATTAATTTGCAATTCTGTTGCAACGTTAATTAGCAATTCTGTGCGAATTACCAATTTGCAAAATTTGCAAAGGATATGCAATGATACGCAATGATACGCAAATCTGCGAAGTTGATGGCAAATCACAGATATCAATCGCGAGCAAATCACGAATGAATTGCAAAACTGCAGATGGAGTACACTAATTCAGAATTTGTACTGCTGTAGTTTATTGTGCTTATCGGTATGTGCAATGCACGTAAGGACCAACAGATTTAAATACGTATTTTTTATGTTTTACATACAGTATGTTTTTATTTGCTAATTAACATTGCAACAGAATTGCAAATTAATATTGTAACGTCATTCGCAAATAATTCACGATTGATGATACCAGAATATGTAAATGGGATTCCTGGTTGATTGGTCATGGTATACAATGAAAAATGCATACGTGTATTTTTTATTCCAAAATGCACATTTTTCAATTTTCAAGTTTTCTTGAAGACGTTTATATATAAACATATACTGGTTATTTACATTGTTTTGGGCTGTTTACAGAGTGCATAATAGGCAAGTGGGGGAAGATCTGCGATAAGGAATGCGTCTGCCTCAATGACGACCCGTGCGACAAAACCTTGGGCACTTGTCCAAACGGGTGTCGTCAAGGCTTCACCGGACCCGCCTGCAGCGTTTTTAAATGAGGATGAAACGCCACAACGTAAGCTACCCGCCACCTTAAAACCTATAATGGCTAAAGTGGGAATTTTTAGTGAAACTGTCTGTGTGCACACTCCGATTTGAGGATATCTGTCATGTATGGATGCTATAAACTATAATTCTATCATTCCGTGCAAAAATCACCGCCAATAACCCAAGCTGATTGGTCAATCAGCGTGCTCAATTTTGCGATGGAAAACATGCTCCAAAAAAAAACACGGCGCTACTCTAAACTCCTCACAATATTAATACAGCCGCTGACGTAGCAAGGCGTATTCCGTGTAGCAGAGAGCATAAGTTTAGACTAGAGCCATAGTAATGGTCTCCGCGCGCTCTTTTTTGCCAAAAATGACTGCACTAGTCTAATTGCTGTTTAAGCAAACCATCGCTAACACTTTCAGTCATGCTTGTCACTTTATGCCATTGATACACTGGTGGATGCATTTAAGACTTGGATACTGCTAGAATAAGTTCATAGTTTCGAGTGGATTATGTGCATAAACACATTCTCTCAGAAATTTTGAAGAAACACATGCTTGGATAACTTTTACTCGCATTTTTTGTGCTTGTGTCGCAACTTTTCGCAAGGCTAAGTTTAGACTAATGACGGCAAATGGTTTATAACAAGATAAGAATGTTTGCGTGTATATTTAGCATGTGTAGTGATTAATGGAAACTGTAATTTTATTTTAGATTTTTGCGCGTCATGATAGAATGGTGATTGACCACTCGATTGTCGTGTCAATCGCAAAACTGAGCATGCTGACATCTGATTTACGCTCACTTCGTTCGGGTAAATCCGATGTCAGCATGCTCAATTTTGGGATTGACACTCCAATCTCGTGGTCAATTCCTACAGTTGATAGTCCTGATAGCTTGTTACTTGAGCATGAGCAATTGTCTGTCAATCAAGTAAATTGACTACTCAGGATGGGTGGTTTATCTCACATCCTATTCCAGTGTTTTTCCAGTGTTTTATACACTGGCTTGTACCCAATTAATTGCGTCCGTCAATCCGTCCATCCGGTTCATTACCCCTCTACAGGTCGCATCGTTTGAGCTAGGATGCTCAAATTTGGCATGTCGATTGGAAATGGTGACCACAAGAACCTTATTTCACATGGGCCCAAACAATCCATATTTGGGCCCATTTGGGCCCATTATTAGGTCCATTTTACTAGTGAATCACATTCTTACTACTATTTGAATGCACCATTAAAATCAATATTCTATAACCACAAACTCCAGACACATCGGCTCCAAAAAATGTATCCACTTCTTGGTAATAGATGATACTGCTATAAATCAATAATCAGCCAATATATAGACAGTGACATTCCCGTGTATTAAACACTGGTTTGCCCGCGCACCGGGGGCGCTTTTCATGTAAACTGGCTAGTACCCAATTAATTGCGTCCGTCCTTCCTTCCTTCCGTCCGCCCGGTTCGTTACCCCTCTACAGGTCGCATCGTTTGAGCTAGGATGCTCAAATTTGGCATGTCGGTTGGAAATGGTGACCACAAGAACCCTATTTCACATGGGCCCAAACGGTCCATATTTGGGCCCATTTGGGCCCATTATTAGGTCCATTTTACTAGTGAATCACATTCTTATTACTATTTGAATGCACCATTAAAATCAATATTCTATAACCACAAACTCCAGACACATCGGCTCCAAAAAATGTATCCACTTCTTGGTAATAGATGATACTGGTATAAATCAATAATCAGCCAATATATAGACAGTGACATTCCAATGTATTAAACACTGGTTTGCCCTCAACGGGGGCGCTTTCCATATGCATTATTCCAGTGTTTCATACACTGGCTTGTACCCAATGAATTGCGCCCGTCCTTCCATCCGTCCTTCCATCCGGTTCGTTACCCCTCTACAGGTCACATCGTTTGAGCTAGGATGCTCAAATTTGGCATGTCGGTTGGAAATGGTGACCACAAGAACCCTATTTCATATGGGCCCAAACGGTCCATATTTGGGCCCATTTGGGCCCATTATTAGGTCCATTTTTCCAGTGTTTTTTCCTGGCTTGTTTTATACACTGTCCGTCCGTATCCTTCCGGTTCGTTACCCCCTCTATTGCATCGTTTGAGCTAAGGATGCTCAAATTTGGCATGTCGGTTGGAAATGGTGACCACAAGAAACCTATTTCACATGGGCCCCTGGTCCATATTTGGGCCCATTTGGGCCCATTATTAGATCCATTTTACTCGAATTATGACTATTTATGGATGCTAAAATTTATACATGTCGGACGCCACATTTAATGGTGATTCTTGCAAACTAGATGATATTTTTGCTAATTTTTGGATATTTCTTATTCATGGGCCAGGTCTGGTCCATATTTAATACTTGGCCAAAATTGGATAATATTTTGGCCTGATTATTGATTTAAACCTCTATTTAGGGCCCCATCATTTTACTAGTATTCAATATGCTTTAGCCAGCAGGAAAAATCAATATCATAAGGCAGCAACATTAGTCTAGCCTGGTGCTGTTAGCTGCTGAAATATGAATATTGATTTTTGGCCAACTATATAGACAGTGGCATTCCAGTGTTTTCCAGGTATAAAACACTGGTTTGCCCCCATCACTAGGGCGCTTTCATACTAGTATTCAATACGCTTTAGCCATCATGGAAAAATCAATATCATAAGGCAGCAACATTAGTCTAGACTGGTGCTGTTAGCTGCTGAAATATGAATATTGATTTTTGCCAATATATACACAGTGGCATGCCAGTGTTTTCCAGGTATAAAACACTGGTTTGCCCTCACTGGGGCTGCTTTTCATTCTGTGGGATATACACTGGCTTGTACCCAATTAATTTTTGAATCCATCCTTCCTCCCACCCTTCTGTCCGTCCGGTTTGTTACCCCTCTACAGGTCGCATCGTTAGAGCTAGGATGCTCAAATTTGGCATGTCGGTTGGAAATGGTGACCACAAGAACCCTATTTATATGGGCCCAAAACAGTCCATATTTGGGCCCATTTGCCTGATATTAGGTCCATTTTACTAGTATTCAATAAGCTTTTAGCCATCATGGAAAAATCAAACCATAAGGGAGCAACATTAGTCTAGACTGAATATTGCTGTTAGCTGCTGAATTATGAATATTTGATTTTTACCAATATTTATCAACAGTGGCATTCCAGTGTTTTTCACTGTATAAAACACTGGTTTGCCCTCACTAGGGCGCTTTTCATTCAGTGTTTTATACACTGGCTTGTACCCAATTAATTAATCCATCGTCCGTCCCCGTCCATGTTACCCCTCTACAGGTGCGCATCGTTTGAGCTAGGATGCTCAAATTTGGACTGGGTTGGAAATGGTGACCACAAGAACCCTATTTCACATGGGCCCAAATGGTCCATATTTGGGCCCATTTGGGCCCATTATTAGGTCCATTTTACTAGTATTCAATATGCTTTAGCCAGCATATGGAAAAATCAATATCATAAGGCAGCAACATTAGTCTAGCCTGGTGCTGTTAGCTGCTGAAATATGAATATTGATTTTTTGACAATATATAGACAGTGGCATTCCAGTGCTTTTCAGGTATAAATGAACACTGGCTTGTGGTTTGTCAACCCTCACCTGTCCCATCACGGGGGCATCAAATTATGGTACAAGCTAGTGTATAAAACAGATATTATACCTAATTTTTTGCAGGTACGGTTCATTTAAATATTACCTCAACATCAAATAAAACATTGGACCTAATATTTAAAACAAATATGTAACCATCTGAATTTGGCCATCAGAAATGGCCCCTATGAAAAATACAATTGTTTTTTCATTAAAATAACGTGGGTTTGTATGTTCAAATGGCAGATAAATCTGTCGTAACCATGTGCGGTCCTTAAAATTATCAAAATGTTCACAAGACTTTTTCTTAAGGACCAACACGACATGATCATTCAGATTCTGTAGGTCCGTATCATGCAAGTTTAAACAGGTTTCCTCACAGTTTTCGGACCAAATAAGTTTTTAGATAATGACTTAACAATCTGCTCAAATCTATATGATTTCTAAATATTTTGTTCATGATGAATGTGCAAAATTGATTATATTCATCACCCCCCATTAATTTTTGTGACAACCAAAAAATATCACTGTGTGGGATTTGATTGCAATTATTGAAACCATGGGGGTTAAAAAATTTGAAATCATATAACTGTCAATAAGGGTGACTGTGTTGTTTTTCTTTTTTAAAATAACATTTTGGGCCAATTTAACTATATTGGGTCCATTTTACTTGTAAAAATATGCTTTAGTCCGGTAGGAAAGGCGACGTCAACCGGAACAAATTCTGATCAAACAAATTTGGTATCGTTTGAAAGCTGCTTCTCTGTAAACCAGATAAAACCGCACCGAATCCGCCTCCGGGTTTTTTTTTTGCTTGAATGAATTTTTTACATGTTGAAGTACACATAAGAATCCATTTTATATAAAAGTTTTTCATATTCAAATGCTGATGATTAAGTTGATTGTGTTGTTCTATGACCAATAGATGTTTGAAAATAAGTTACAAAAGTGATTTCTCTGTTTGTTGACCTTGAATGACCTTGAATGACATTCTCTATACGATATAGTCTGCCAAAATTCATTCATGGTCATCCTTCGTGACCCTTTTGTACCAAACCTTTAATATTAAAGAAGGATGCTTTGTGAATCCCCAAAGGTGAAAATAACAGCAACACCACAAACTGTGATATTTACGGAGAGGGCTGATCAATGCATTTGCCAAAAATTTGGTTCCATACCCCTCTCTTTCCCAGTATGGAAAACCATTTCATTCAGGGAGTAACTTTTATGTTAAATGTCAATTGATTGCTGTTAGGGCTGAAATGTAATTGATTTTTTTTTTACCAATTCGACATCAATTTTCAGTGTTTTCCAGGTATAAAACACTGGTTTGCCCTCACTGGGGGCGCTTTTCATTCCAGTGGGATATACACTGGCTTGTACCCAATTAATTGCGTCCGTCCATCCTTCCTCCCACCCTTCTGTCCGTCCGGTTTGTTACCCCTCTACAGGTCGCATCGTTAGAGCTAGGATGCTCAAATTTGGCATGTCGGTTGGAAATGGTGACCACAAGAACCCTATTACATATGGGCCCAAACAGTCCATATTTGGGCGCATTTGGGCCCATTATTAGGTCAATTTTACTAGTATTCAATAAGCTTTAGCCAGTATGGAAAAATCAATATCATAAGGGAGCAACATTAGTCTAGCCTGATGCTGTTAGCTGCTGAAATATGAATATTTGATTTTTTACCAATGTATAGACAGTGGCATTCCAGTGTTTTTCCAGGTATAAAACACTGGTTTGCCCTCACTGGGGGCGCTTTTCATTCCAGTGTTTTATACACTGGCTTGTACCCAATTAAAAGTTTTTTTCCGTCCATCCATCCGTCCGTCCGTCCATCCGTCCATCCGTCCGTCCATCCGTATCGTTCGTTACCCTCTACAGGTCGCATCGTTTGAGCTAGGATGCTCAAATTTGGCATGTCGGTTGAAATGGTGATTCACAAGAACCCATTTTTGGGCCCAAATGGTTCATATTTGGGCCCATTTGGGACTATTATTAGGTCCATTTTACTAGTATTCAATTTAAAGCCAGCATTCTGGAAAATCAATATCATAAGGCAGGTATAAACACTAATTAGTCTAGCCTGGTGCTGTTAGTGAATCACATGCTATTAATATGAATATTGAAAAAAATTTTTTTATATATAGACAGTGGCATTCCAGTGCTTTTCCAGGTATAAAACACTGGTTTGCCCTGGGGGCGCTTTTCATATAATTATGGTACTAATGAAAAGCGCCCCCAGTGAGGGCAAACCAGTGTTTTATACCTGGAAAAACACTGGAATGCCACTGTCTATATATTGTCAAAAAATCAATATTCATATTTCAGCTGCTAACAGCACCAGGCTATACTATTGTTGCTGCCTTATGATATTGATTTTTCCATGATGGCTAAAGCTTATTGAATACTAGTAAAATGGACCTAATAATGGGCCCAAATGGGCCCAAATATGGACTGTTTGGGCCCATGTGACATAGGGTTCTTGCGGTCACCATTTCCAACCGACATGCCAAATTTGAGCATCCTAGCTCAAACGATGCGACCTGTAGAGGGGTAACGAATCGCACAGACGGACGGACTGACGCAATTAATTGGGTACAAGCCAGTGTATAAAACACTGGAATTATACCTAAACTTGCAGGTGCGCTCATTAAATGTTACCTCAACATCAAATAAAACATTAGAGTAACGTAACCAGAATTTGGCCCTCTCAGAAATCGGCCCCTGTAGTGAAAAATACAATTGTTTTTCATTAAAATAACGTGGGTTTGTATAGTAAATTGGATTATAATCTGTCCACATGTGCGGTCCTTCAAAATTATCATAATATATTTTCACAAGACTTTTCCTTAAGGCCACAACACGACATTTACACAGATTCTGTAAGGTCCGTATCATGCAGAGCTAAAGGTGCCTTACAGTTTTCGGACCAAGTAAATTTTAGATAATGACCTTAACAATCTACGAAAATCTATATGATTTCTAAATATTTTGTTCATGATGAATGTGCAAAAAAAGATTATATTCAGTTTGAGTTAATTTTTTGTGAAGGTTTCAAACATTATCACATGTAGAGGGACCAATTATTGAAACATGGGGGGCCGAAATCTGAAATCATAGGTAAAACTATTTCTGTCAATAACTGTGTTTTCTTTTTAAAATAACATTTCGCCAATATAACTATATATGGGTGTTTTTGTAAGTTTGATATATAGTCCGGTAGGAAGGCGAGTGAACCCGGAACAAATTCTGATCAAAGCAAATTTGGTATCGTTTGAAAGCTGCTCCTCTGTAGAGATAAAACCGCACCCGAATCCGCCTCCGGGATTTTTTTTACGCTTGAATGAATTTTTACATGTGAAGTACACATAAGAATCCATTTTATATAAAAGTTTTCATATTCAAATGCTGATGATTAAGTTGATTGTGTTGTTCTATGACCAATAGATGTTTGAAAATAAGTTAAAAATTGATTTCTCTGTTTGTTGACCTTGAATGACCTTGAATGACATTCTCTATACGATAATAGGAACCAAATCATTCATGGTCATCGTGAGTTTTTACCAAACCTTTAATATTAAAAGAATATTAATTGAATCCCAAAGAGATAAATATATCAACAGCACAAACTGTGCCAACACGACAACCCAATTTTACTATGATCAATGCATTTGCTAAAGGGAGGAGGATTGCCCGGCGGCTCCCCCCCCCCCCCCCAAAAAAAAAAACATTTCCATCAAAATACTTTTTCATAGGGGTTATGGCATGTTCACTATCAATCGCGGGTACAAATCCCATGAGATCTCTGAAGTATGTACCTGCCCCCACCTTTCTGAAAACCTGAATCTTCCTGTGAGAATGACACTTCCAATTATGGTTTCAATGATAATTATGATTTCAATGATAATGCTATGTTATTATACTAGTAATGATACTAAATGATGCCCTTGTATATTTATATTGTTAAACAGTTTAATAAGTTCCAAAATTATCTAAAGATCATATGGCTGTATGAAAAAGCAGTCATCTAAAACGAAAGATGATATTTTGAAGGTTATTCAAGGTCATTCAAGGTCACAATTTGTTTATGGATAAGTTGCTTGGTATTAGGAATGATTATCATATTGATAACAACAATAAAACACACTTATTTATCTTTGGAACATGATTTAACTTCATAAGTGTGCGTAAAACAGCTGATTTGAACATTTGTATCCAATTGCAAAGTAAGCAATTTCATTCAAGCGTGAAAACCTTTCCCGGAGGCGGATTCCGGTGGGGTTTTATCTGCATACTCTACAGAGGGGCAGCTTTCAAACGATACCAAATTTGCTTTGATCAGAATTTATTCCGGGTTCAGCTAGATTTGTCCATTCTCCTGCCGGACTAATATACAAGAGGATTTCACTGAGTTTGTTTGCATTTGGTTTCTATGACATAATTTCAGTTTTCGGCCCTTAAGAGGCCCTTAAGAGGCCAAAAATTGGTTACATTACCCTTCGGTATTTGTTATGGATAAATATTCCAATTGTGCTCAAGGTTCACAGCGGCACAAACTTTTGTATTTTTACCATATAGCTTCGAAATGCAGTGGATGGGAATGGAGCTGTATTTGTCCTGAGTCCTGACAGGGGTGGGGTCTATAAGGGAAGGGATGGGTGCTGTCAGGGTGGGAATGGGTTCTGTTAGGATGGGGGTTTCTAATGTCAGGACGATAATGGGTTCTGTCAGGACTGAGTTTGTAGCAACTCAGTGTAGGAAGTAGTTATTGGTACTATTTCTGCAACTATTCATGTCAGGATTGTGTAAAAATCTACCCGTTATCCAAAAATGAACGTGTCCTTGCAAGAACTCTATACCTGTACGCAAATTGAATTTGCTGTTCATTAAAAGAACGAGTTGCTAAAACTTTCTACTCATCCTTCACAATATTTTACACGTGAATGCAAGCGCATGTGTGATGTGTGTCCACACTGCTTTTGGGTAAACCATACATCCATCTTGGTAAATTTGAGCCTATTTTAGACTCCATCCTAGACTGCAATAGTAGCCATCAATGAAAATTTTAGTGACTAATGCTGAGAGAATCCCCCTAAGGAGTATTCGTCCCATTGATCAGCGGCAGTGTTTGTATTTCAGCGTTCACTGGTGATAACGCAATAACGATCATGGTGCCGGCTGTTGTAGCGGTTATCATCCTTTTAACCATCATCTTCATAGTGCTCAAGAAGCGTGGTGAGTTTGTCGACAGCAGCAGTGAAGAGAGTGAGGCTCTTATCGAATCCTCAGCTGAACACTTCTCGGACTCTAAAGCCTAAGCCAGCACTACCACTATCTTTTTGATGACAGTCACTGGGTCAGTTTTCAGAAATTATATAGAGCTGCCAAGTAATACAAATTTGGATTACCTTATTACCTTATATTACCTTATTATATTATATTACCTTATCAAGACCAGGTTGTAAACCTGTCTCGATCTTAATGCCCGATTGAGTCTTGATCTAATCCTTATCACATCTTGCCCATTATATAAAGGAATGAGAAACTTCGTAAATGGAATTAATAATGTTTGTGTCATATTTACAATGTTAGTTGATTTATTGATTATTCTATTATGTATATTGATATTGAACAAACCTTGTCTGTTGAAATCGGACAGTGTATTTTACAATGATCTTTGCTCTGCTTTCGTACCAAAATTTGTGTAAATATAGTTTGTTGCAATGTAAAAATAAGCTGGAATAAGAATAAAATTTTAAGTTAAAGAATTTTAGCAAACCTTTAATGAATGTTTGAACATTTGAATGAAATATACATCTCAAGTACAAGATTGTGATTGTAATATTGTAATAGATATTGCGACATATATTATTTATTTGTATTCATATTTTTGATAGTAGTTTATTATTGTTCCATGTTATAAAAATACCATTCACTTTTGACTATCTGCATTAGGATAAGTATGTGAGATATTAATGATCTGCCATTTAATTGTAACCTGCTGTCAATAGAGCATTGCACAGTTAGTTCATGTACACACGGAGCCTGTGTGTCTCATTTTTATGTGTGTGTGTGTGTGTGTGCGTGCGTGCGTGCGTGCCGTGCGTGTGTATGTTTTCTGTATAAATATGTATGTATGTGTGTATGTATGTATGTGTGTATGTATATATCTTATATATGTATGTATGTGTGTATGTGTGTATGTATGTATTGCTTTTGCGTATCTGTATTGTATGTAGTGTATGTGTGTGTGTCAATGTGTGTGTGTGTCATGTGTGTGTGTGTGTGTATATATGTGTGTGTGTGTGTGTGTGTGTGTGTGTGTGTGTGTGTGTGTGTGTGTGTGTATGTGTGTGTATGTGTGTGTGTGTGTGTGTATGTATAAACAGATATATATATATATATATATATATATATATATATATATATATATATATATATATATATATATATATATATATATATATATATATATATATATATATATATATATATATATATACACATACATATAATATATGTTTTATAATAAAACAATCTTTTGCCGAAATGTATTTTTTGCAAACCAAGTACATGTATCATCATTATTGGGGATCTGTTTATTTTAAGTTCATTTATTATGAATAAGGTAGTGTTGTTAGTGTTGTTGTAGTGTTGTGAAACACACAGGCTCCGTGTTTACAAGGGCTCACTGTGCAATGCTCTAAATATTATCTACCACCAAGGCTGTTGTGCTAGAAGTATTCATTATGGTGGCAATAGATCACTGAAGAAAAAGAATGAAATAATCCATCATATCTCACTTATTTGTTATCAGATTTTCTTATCTAATATCTAGTATCTTAAATGAATGGGAAGACTGTATGATGAGATTATTCATATGCGTCTAGATTACAAAGTGGCATTTTCTTTACTTTGATTCAGCTTAACTTTTACCACAGAGTTATTGCATTCTGTCAAAAATGGTCAGTACTTAGGATTAGAGATTAATTTCATTTTAAGTGTATATATATAGGGTGCTACATGTCATGCACTACCATAATGCTAGAGATTAACAGAACTGACCGCTATCAAAGAGCCTCTCCTGTTCTCAAATTGTTCCCATAACGAACTCCCAAACATATATATAAAGAGTGCCTATGTTATGAAAGGAATATATAAGGAAATTTTGTACAAAGCTTTTTTAAATAAAATTTTTACAAAGCGTTATTATTGTCAGTATTTTTCAAGCAATAATTAATTCATCTAGAATACTATCTTGAGTGGAACTAAATACATACTAATGGATTTTGACTTGCACAGTTGTTTTTCTCTGACGATATAACAAACATTAAACCTGTTGTTCACCTTAGAGAAGGTGTCATGCTTGAGATGGGTTGCCAGTGGTTTGATCACAACAGTGACAACCTCTCAGGTAAGATCAGATATAGCTGTTCACCTAAAAGAGCCTGAATTGCATTAGCTCTTGCTTAAAGATGTATTTGTTCAGCCTGTAGCTGAGTGCATTTTTTGGAATACACACTTGGTAATAACCATACGCAAAAATTTGAGTTCAATATAAAAGCCTGCCTGGTTAGGGTAGGTGGGTGGGTGGGTTTCTCACTGACAGGTTATTCACATTTCATCCGTCACACTGACAGATGGTCGCCAGGTCGCCAGATGAAAGAAGCACATTTCAATCTATCTCTTCTCATCTGGCGACCTGGCGACTGTCGGATGTTTGCCATGTCGCTGGATGAGAATGTGCACATTTCCTAGAATCTGTTGACAGGTCTCCAGATCAGAATATCTATGTTCTTGTCCGGCAACCTGGCAACCAACAGATGGTCGCCAGGTCACCGGATTAGAATGTTCATCTATCCCACAATTTGTGGTGATGGGTCACCAGGTCGCCAGGTAAAGCATACATATTCTCAACCAGCGACCTGTCGACCGACGGATGGTTGCCCGGTCGCCAGATGAAATTGTAGTTATATCCACTCCTACCGCCAGTGTATCGGTATAGCCCTAAACAAGACCTTGATTCATGCACTACACATGCGCATGAGACAAGATCCACACAATTTCCGCCCACCATGTCGTTGATATATTAAACTTGAGAATTACTAAAATGTGTGTTTATCTTCCTTCACCATGCAAGATACAAACATGTCAGAAGTATCGGACTACTTCAAAGCATGGACTGGAGTGTATTTAAGCTTACATATTGAATGTGTTTTTAAGCCACAAAGTTTGAATTCGTCACATAAACGTTAGTCAATATGTTCAATATTAAGTTGACCCACCAAAGAACTTTTCGTTTCAAGCAAGTGACTGGAAGGATTGGTGTGGGAATTTCATTAGTTTCAGACGTGCAAGTAAATTCTACGGGGATGACGGAAAGGATCAGGTAGTAACTTTGATTTATACCATGGGTGCCAAAGAGGCCAGAAAAATATTCGAGACATTTAAGTTTGAAGAAAAATATCCCAAGAAGAAGGAAGATGGAACTGCAACAAAAGAGGTTGATCAAAAAGCAACTGACTTTGTGTGCGTTATTAAAAGATTTACTCAATATTTTGTGCCTAAAGTTGTTACTAGATATGAGATAACTAGATTTATGGAATGGAAACAAGCGGATGGGGAGCCATTTGAAGCTTTTCTCCGAGATGTATATGACCTGATCCGTACATGCTCATATAGTGATGAAGAAGACATGCTGGTAGACAGGATCATTCAAGACATTTATGATGAAGGCATCCACACAAAGCATGAATTGAAAACTGACCTGAAGTACTATAGACATTTGCAGGCAACACAAGCTAGTACAGCCGTACCGTCTCAAATGAAGCTGTTTAGTCCTGGTGGTAAAGTTGATGCTGATAGAGAGTTTACCGCGACATCCACCTACAAAGGGACCAAATACCTGTTCAATGCTGTCGTCTTCCACATTGGTGCAAAGCTACTCTCCAGACAAGTCACCAGCAAAATGAATCTTATCAGCCGAATTGACGAAACTATATTTCTCACCACTTTGCCGTTCATTCTCGATTCTGATTGGTTAAGAGCCGTGAGGGGTAGTTGTATCTCACTACATTGTCGAGGTGATCTCACTACTTTGTGAATGGGCCGAATTACTCAAATAAATTTTATCATATTATTGCTCACCAATCGGATGCAAGCATTGCTTACTACGACGGACTTTTTGTACTATACAGTTTTAATTTATGTTTCTAAAAGAAAACCTACATCAGACTTTGCGCAATATTTTTATTTACAATTATATGCCTATAGCTTCATACAGTATCACATACCAGTAAATACAGTATATAAGTATAAAATATAACAATATAAATCACTTCTGACACCAAACAAACTGCGTTAATGTGTCGCTGCACACACTAAACATAACGTCCTCATTTGACTTCAGTTCTGACAGGTGTTTCTCGATGCGTAACGTATATTCCATTATCATAATGATTTGCAGTGTGTACAAATAATTCTTTAATAAGATTTATGATACATATAATTGAAAAATAAATATAATATCTTGTAAATTCTTATCGTCTCTCTTTCATTCGTCCACTGGGAAGATCTGTCTATCATTACAATACCTAAACTCAACATTTGCCTAGAAGTACCTATTCTACGACAATGGAAAAATGATCTGAAAATTTGTTTGTAAGCAATATTCAGTTTAAATAGGTTTGCTGCCTAAAGTTTGACCATAGCGTGCAACCATAAAAACTTGAACAATATGAAGTGAATAATCTAACTTTTACCTCCTTCGAACAATGTCTAAATCTTTTAATAAGAATGTTACCCCTAGCATAGACACACCGAATTTGTCGTTTGATATGATCATCATAACAATCTTCAGATATGAAGCAACCCAATTTCTTCACATCAGTAAATTTTAATTTAAGACCTCCTAGTAATAACTCTGGACATTCTAAGAACTCATGTACGATGTTATAACCATCTACATGCTAGACTCGACCAGCCCGCCTCACTTTGAGGGGGCCACGTGGTCTGTGTTGCGCGAGACTATCTACATGCATATTCATAACAAACAGACAACCAATTCTTCTAGGCAGCTTACTATGTCAGACTTGGTTCCTAACATCAGCTTGCCCATATGAGAAAGTGATGGAGGGCATGCCTGTTTCTCATGGGCAAAAAACTCATCAAGGTTGCCAAAACATGTTTGGCAGGATATGTACAAACTGGAGAAGAGCGAACAGTCACACTTCACAGACGATAGCAGTTGCTGTTCTCTTGCTGTTCGCGTACTAGTGAACGACTGAAGAGGTAATTTGTTTTAATTGAATCATTATCATGTTTTTTCATATGTCACCAGATGTTCTTTAACAAATACATCATACTGCTCTTGTCCTTCCTTTTTTTCTCCAGTGTGCGCATTGTGCTGTGCACTGCTGGATCAGAGAGCTCCCTTGTGTCCAAGACGAGCAAATCACCACTCTCTTCAGTGAATGGGTTTCCCATCTCTTCAATTACACTACTGAGGGCATTAACTTGGTTGAAAAATGTTTTCTGTGTACTTCCTGTTTGTTCATGATGACAACAAACTGACTCATTCATCCTTTTCTATTGATGCTTGAAACTCCTCAATCAGACGAGCCATCTCTGGACCTGACCCCATCCATCTTTGTAAGGCTGTGGGGTTCTGCGTTAAGCCTACAGCACCTCGATATCCCTTCACACAGGCATTGTTTTGTTCATGGGCTTGGTCTGTAGCTATATAAGAAAATGCTCGCTTGGTTTTCTTCACAGTTAAGTTTCCATCCAGGAACTCCTTGTATATAGCAGGATGTTTACTTCCAAGAGTTGTCATGTGACGTAAATGCACTGAAATCCACCGAGCATAGTTGGTGTGGTCAAGAGAAAAAAGCCAAGGCACAATCTTTGATAGTGAATCTACATATAGTTTGAAATCAGCCTGTCTCAGCGATCTGACAAACAGCAATACATTGCGTTCCGATTGCAAAATGGTGAACCAAAACTGAAACTGTGGACTGATTGCGGACTTCTCATCACTCCAGACTTCTATTGTCTTCACGTTTTCTTCACTATCTTGGTTGCTGACATAATCAGTGTAGGCTTTGTGCAGGAAAATGTGCAGGCTCGACGCTGTAATCTGATGAGCATGTCGCGTGCCTGCTACGTGCGACACCTTTAGGTAGGAGTCAGCTGTGCCTGAGGAGGCAATGTTACCTTGAGTGAGTGCACCAGTCCAACCGCTACTATCAAGCAAGTTTCTTAATATCTTAAAAGCATTCATCTCTATGTGCAAAGTTACACTTTGGCTTATGAATGTATTCTTAGATACCAAATCACGATTCTATATCAACTAGGAAAAGAGCTATTAACTCATATACTTTCATCCACCATATTGTGGCCGCCATATTGAAAGATGGCTGCCATAGAGGTCAGAGGTCATTGATTTAGTTATATTAGAACACTTAAACTTAAACCTGCAGGTTTGACCACTAAAGTCACACTTAATAGTTGACTAGATGATGAGATATGGATATTCATATATTTTTTGTCGGCCAATTTTGGATATCGGTACCATCTTTAGGGGCAAGTGCTATCATATATCATTTTGTAGCTATGAATCTCAGCTTCAATTTAAGCTATGATACATGTGTCAAAGTGGTAGCTTTAATCATATAATTAGCATATTACCATGGCAACCAACTTATTAAGGAAATGGAGAGCTGCAGATGTTCTCATTGAAATCTACATTAATAATGTATCAAATACTCTATAATTTTGAATTAATATTGTATTGTACATCAACTTTCTATCTGTATGGAAAAAATCAAGATGGCCACTAAAATTCAAAATGGCCGCCATTCAACTTGTTAAAGGATGAATTTGTATTGATTTTGTTTAAGTGTATGTATTTGCATTATCAAACTTATCATGGCGCAGGTTAGCATTTATAATGTTGTGTTTATGCATATCAGATATATTCTAATATATAATAGAAATGCCTCATTGATATTTATAGTCAACTATTTAGCAAAATAAGCAGTTGCAGTTTGGATAAAAAAAACTGCTCTAACGATGTTTAACACTCCTATGTGTAAATGATGTTTGTAATTCAGAATTAGTATCAATATGGTGGTTCATTTTACTTTTGATAATAGAAGATGGTCAGCAAGGTTGTAATGCAACTCTGATTTTATGATTTTGTGTTAAGAGGACAAATAAAACCTGCCAAGCACCTCATCATGCAATATGCCATCAAGTCCACAACAGGCTCCGTTGAAATGATCAGAATGATCAATCGCCTTGGGGATGATGTTTCATATACTCCACTTGAAGAGCCGGAGACATCCTTATGCATTCAGAAGCTGCAAATTAAAAAAGGATGAGCATATAGCATTACTTGAGCACATCCATCCACATGTTCCTACTACATTGGCCTTTGATAATATTTACCGAATTGAAGAGACCCTGAGTGGAGCTGGCACATCACACCGTGTCAATGGCATTGCTGTGCAAGCAAGAGTTTATGGTGACCATCAGCCAAGAGAGCCCACTCAAGCACTATGAAGAAAAGGATCACTGGAAGTGAGCATACATCAATTGCCAGCATATAATGCTGGTGGACGAGTAGAACCGCCAGCCTGACCCTATGTAACACTTGATGTTAAAGAATTCGCGGCAGAACCAAAAATGAAGAACTTTGTTTGGATTTTGACTAGACTGTGTTTGGCACATGTTGCAGGATGGCCTGGGTTTAATATAACCACACATAACATCCAAATTTCTTCTGACACCTTGCCATATCCCACCATCAATGCACCAGCAACTGAAATATCCACCCTCCATGAGATACTTGTTTGTTCACAGAAGATTAAGGAAAATCTTGAACTGAATAGTATTGTGCTGGTGTATGATGAGGCTATCTATGCAAAGACCACAGAAATATTGTGGAACCACAGCAAACTTGATGCAATTATACCCTGTAAATTTGAGCTTTTTATACAATGTGTACTCAAATGGCAATCATAGGGAAGCACTTTGGAGATGCTGGTCTTCAGGATCTATGTATTGAGTCAGGTCTCATTGCAGGAGTATACATTGCAGGAGGTCGAAATTATAACCGTGCCATCATTTTGCATGAACTTCTCTATGAAACACTAATGCGTCTCATGTGGAAACAATTCCCAACATTGCTGGAAAATTATGATTGTGATAAATGTGAGCATTTACAGAGTTGGATTACTACCATAACAGTTATGTCTGGAGATCTCTCTGAAAAATCATTCAAAGACCTCATGAAATCTGCTTCTTTCTAAGCAACAAATGAAGCTTTTTTGAAATTCAAAGAGTTTCTGTGCAAGGAAAATGGCCAATTGTCTTACTTCTGGATGAGCTGCGTTGAAATGGTTGAGATCCTCCTGGATATGGTAAGAGTATCATGAGAAGGTAATTGGGAGCTACATTTAACATTCATTCAGTTCATGATCCATGGTGCTTAAGCTACGAAAATGTCATTTATGCCAGATATCTGTCCCACTACTATTCTGAAATGTCCAATCTATCCACAGATCACCCACATATTCACGCCTACCTCAGCACAGTGGAATTCTCAGTTCAACATAGTGATGATAATACCTTTGGGAGAGTACCAGTAGACCAGACACTTGACAAAACAGTAAACAGAGAGACACAAACTGCTGGTGGCACTCAAGGTGTCAGTTTAAAGGCGGCCGCACTGAACCGGTGTTATTTGACTGCAGAATATCGTAGCTCATATCTAAGGACACTGAAAGCATCTCTAGACATGGATCAAGTCAATAGTATTCACAAAGACCTCCAGAAAACTAGAATTAAAATAGATGAAGAAGACATCAGTAGCATCATGATGGATATTCATATAGACATGCTGAATTAACCCATTTAGTTGTGAACGGGTGATCTTGTCTGCCTGTCAAGTGGACTTGCTGCTACCAAAAACATAGCAAAAGATCTTATGGAAGCTAACAGACTTTGAGATAAGATCTACTAAACCTTCGGAGTGGAAAGATTAGAGAGTGACTCCCAGTGAATAAATGCCATGACCCACTTACCAGAATGAATTTGCAAACATTCTCTAGAAAACACGGTCATAGTACAGGAGTGAAACCATCCTAGGCTCTACAAAAGATTGTCAGGAAAAGAAGTGTATGTTAGTTGTGGAGAAGACTGCTACCTAATGAATGATCTTGGATCAGAGGTTGTACATGAACTTAAATCTACACAAGAAGAGGCAGATACAAGGCACCTATTTCATGCTGCATCAAATGGGTATAAAGCAATAAAAGTTGTATCAGATGATACTGATCTTCTGGTCCTCTTTGTCGCAGTCAGAAATGAAATTCGCAGTCGCATCTATATATCGCATTTATATAAAAAAAGTGGTACCCTGTACCACAACATTGTACCGACATTGTCAATGAGTAAATTATCAAGCGAGGATTTGGAAGTTGTCGTTCCAAGGAAGTCAACCTGTTCATTCTCCTGCAGGAAAGAGATGGTTGATGGAGAGTGCAGATGATAATGAGCAACTTGTAATTGGTTGGTCAGATGTGGTAACTGCTCCAGATGCCATCCTTCAATTTCTGGCATCCAAGTGCAGTCGATTTTGTAATGAGCAAACATGTCCATGTATTCCAAACGGATTATGTTGTACAGAACTTTGTAAACTTCAAACATGTGACAAAAGAGCACAAGACGATTCTCTACTGAAATTGTCAGAAGATACCACAAGTGATGATGAAGCAAAGGAGGATTGGGCATGAGCATGTAAAGAAAACAGATATTGTACACAAACAAAGTAATCAAGTTCTTGGTTATTGAAATATTACATTGTAACATGTCTTTAATTGCATGATCAAATTATGCTATTAAATATGCAATTATACAGTAATGATATCTTTGGAAGTTGTCTCTTTCGATACGTAATTGATGCGGCAGTTCTTAATTAACAAAATTTAAAAGCTAGTCAAATGACTTTTGTTTGGAATTTTTTGCTGAATATCATAACTTAATTTGTGCCCAAAAATCAAATGAACCCCAGTAATAGATATCCAAATAAATTTATTTTAGGACGTCATGGACTCATTTTGTTAATCACTATCAAAATGATTTAAAAAATGGCATGTTAAAATAAATTGAAATTTCATGGTTGAAAAATGACTGCAACAATGCAAAAAATATTTTAATAAGACCGGGTCAACGTTTGAAACTTAAGAGATATTACATATATAAAAAATATACATATTATGAACCGGGGAGGACTTGAATGTATATAGAATGAAACTTGTCAACATGTTTATTTTGAATTTTCATATTCAAATTTTTTTCTTACAAACAGCTTCAATAGTGAATGCCATCAAAACATATTCATTTATGGATATAAACCAGTACATGTTTAATACAAATGGAAATACATATGATTGACGATAAAAAGTCTAATCTTTGGCAACTGTCAATGCTTTGTGCTATATTGTACAGCAAAAAATACTCTGATCATATTGGTATTAAAAAAAACTTGATATTATAGTTCATTGAACAATCTTTGCAATATGCAGTTGGTGTAAATTACAATATTGACCCCCCAAAAACAAGAAAATCTCAAAGGTGATATTTTCGTTCAATGGTACATATGTTTATGTAATACTTTTTCTAAATATATTTTTACACATGAAATGGAAGGAATCTTCAATAGCTATTTTAATCAGTTGGAATGCAATTGTACAGAAATGTCAGACCAAAAAATGGTACATAAATATCAATTTTAAGAATGAAGGCCATTTGCCAATAATTTAGATCCATTAATTTTTTGCCATTTTTATTTATAAACTTCTTTCAATACTTATTTATAGAAATGTTATTTGTTACAAAGGCTTCTTTTTTTCACTGAAATGAAAATCCATCAATTTCTAAAAGTTATATTTTCTTTTTAACAATAGCAAATCATGAAAATCTCTGTACACCAGAACAACGTTCAAAGCCCTTACATACTATTTCAATATTAGTTAGGCCAAAATCACTGTTTTTTAAATTTTCTTTTTTTTGAGCAAATTTGAGTCAATATTTTCTGCAATCCACAACACTGTTTTGTACCATGCTGACTGAGCCAATGCTATTCAGGAGTTGAGAACAGTTTCACAACATTCAAATTATTTTTAAATACTCAACTCCATGAGTGTTTTTATCTTGAGCCACTTTCTAATCATTTTTGTCGACAGTTTGCATTATATTTAGCCGGAGCATTTTTCCATCCTCAATTTTCTCAACACTTTTTTTTAAAACTTGGCGGTGACCATCTTAGCAGCAGTTTTATCCCTTACATAAAAAAACTCTCTATTAAGCCAAAAAGGTGGCGACTAGAGATTGTATAGCTGCAAAAATTCAAGACATTTGGGTAAAGAATATCCATTTCCCAGTTCCGTAATTTCCATCCTGGATGTTCTTATCTTGAGTTGACTGCAAAAAGTAAAAGATGAAGTTAAGTCTAAAAACAAGATAAATTATATTTTAACATATCATGTTTAATCGTGTTTTGATAGTGATAAAGAATGAGAAATATCAACAATATTCAATTTATTTGGATATGCAGTTTCTGACACAAACTAGTTATTGCCGGGGATTAAAATCTGGACATTTTCTAATGGCCCTTTGTTAAAAAAGCAATTTGAGAATATGTATTCTTGATTTGAGGAAGTCATTTCCACTTACCTGATATGACCCAGCATAACAGCGAGTCCACACTCTCAAATTGAGGATTAATTCATGCTCTTATATTCTTATTTGATGCATAGATAATAATTCATGATGATTCATCTAAGAGCAATTTGTAAATTTCATGTGGGCATATTTAATATTTCCTAACATCGGTATCATATACATATATCTGATAAAAGACTAAAAATGTGTTTTTCATGTCATTTGTTTCTAGGAATATACCCTTAATAGTATATGTTTCAAGCTCCTTCATATAAGTTAAATCTAAGATATATATTTATATGCTAATATACAACAAAATATATTTTATCATATTACTATATATATAGTTTGTTAACATTGTGTTGTAGTTTATCTGTTACCCAGTTTTTGGCGGCCATCTTGGATTTTGGTGGCCATCTTGAATTTGATTCATATGTGATGAAAGCTGATGTGCAATGGAGCATCAATCCAAAATGATAGAATATTTGATACATCATTTAGTGTAGATTCCATCCTCTGTCAGGTATTTTTGATAGTGTCAGGGTACTTCTAGATTCTGTGGGGGCCATTATGAAAATTGCTGATTTTTCATGAAAAGCTACTCATCTGCGATGTGTATCGTATCTGGTTTTTCATTGGACCACATAAGGTATTGAAATATGCCAATAAGAATTTGCCCCTAAAAATGGTACCGACATCTGCCCCAGCTCATGGCCTATTATAGTCCAAAATTGGTCAATGCCCAGAGCAGATAATTGTGTTGGGTGGTGTTGGGTGTTGGGTGTTGGCTGATTTTTAAATAGATACTAACACCTGATAATATAATAAAAAAGGTTTTATTACAACATCCACCATGAAATTCTCACACACAAACGCCATTAAAAGTTACCTTAACAAAATAACTATTTAAAGATAAAATAAATTTCACTAAGGGAGTGGTCACAAAATACAGAGGAGGGGGGGCGTGAAGAGAAATTGGGGGGGCGTGAAAAAAATCTTGGTGCTCTAGGGGGGGCGCAAGAAAAATCACATATAGGCTAGGGGGGGGGGCGCAATTTTTTTAATACTAACATTCTAAAAATTTACACGCTTTTGTCGCAAATTGGGACAAAGAATATCACGAACTAGATAGTGGCCTCCACGCCCTCGAAATTTAGCAACGAACGTTTATTCCTGCCCTCAGTTCCCTTAATTGAGACTCAATTTCTTAGAATTATATGTAGAGGACATTTTCCATAAGGTGAAAGAAACTTCATCAGCCATAACCAAATTTCTAGACAAATAAATCCATAATCCTACTGGTCTACGTTCACCATAGATCATATAATTTTTATGACTCATAAGTAATATTTATCTTACGAAAATATAAGTAAGGGATGATGTATATTTTGTCACCCTTCTCAAAAATGGAACGATATTCCATTTCGAGCGAGGGGGTTTCAGTCAAGTTTTGATACACCATTTTTTTGTGGGTCTAATATTTCATCGCCTTTTAAAAACTTTTCATACCAAAATTCTAATATTTTCTATTTAATTGTGGCATTAAAAGGATACAGAGCAGATATCACACATTCATTAATATTATGATTCCATTACATGATGTACATTCCAGATATATAATAAGTATTATCTTATGGCATATATAAGTAATATTTGAATGAATATCGCGAAACACTATGTAGATATCTGTCTATGCCAAATAGTAGCTCTAGTCTAGATTGCAGAAAAAATGCATCAAATTTTCAAAAATTTTGGGGGAGATCCCCTCGGCCCCAAGCTCAGGAGGGGGTGTCCCCCCCCCACCCACCCCGCTGGCGCCTGTGGCAACGCATCGGCGCCATAGGCTTATTCATGTTTTTGCTAAATTTTTTACATTTAACAATTTCATTAGAGATTGACTTGGCACAGCACATGAAATGCAAAAACACGATTATCGCAGAAAAAACGCCTTGTAAAAGAATGCTATTGCCACCTAATCGAACGAATAAAATTTATCCGACACGATTAAACACTAACACGTTTAAATAACTATGTAATTTAAGAAAAATGTAAGAAATACCTAATAAAATTTGTAACATCCGCCATATCGATGTGCATTTCGTCATCATAAATCACGCTCACACGAGAAATAATGACGTATTTCTGACATTGAACAAACTAATTATTGCGCCATCTGATTGGCTAACAGATGGCGCAACTACCAATAATATTTAACGTTACATTTGACTGACTAGGCTAATCAATGATTAGCCTTTATTACACACCGAAACAGGTCAACACCGACCATACTCAGCCCACGGGGATGGTTCCGCTTTTCACCTATTATCGCAGCTGGAAGTGTCATTTTTGCTACGTCGATAATGGGTGAATTTACCGTGGCGTCAATTGCCGCCAAATGTTCACGAAATAGCTGCTTCTTTGGGGGGTTACTATATACTCATTGTTCCTTTAATCTGTGTTTTTTCTATATGTACAGATTCTCACAAACTTTATCTAAACATCCATTCCAAATACTTATGCAATACGGCATGAAATCAATTAAATATTAGTCTGAGAACTTTGGTCTTCGTTATGATCACCCCAAAAGTAGCAAAAGTGAACCCGAAATCCTGAAAAACCCTATAGGGTGAACCTCGTTCATATTTGGTATGTATATAAAAAATTGGTATACTTTACCGGCCACCTATAAAAGAAAAAGATTAACAACCGGCCAAACACACATTTTGCTGACCAAACATCAACTGTAAAATACTGCAGTAACACAGCCTTCATCGTGACAGTACATGCCTATACTTTCTTCCACTTATGGCAAGTTTGGTATCAATTTAAAGGTCTATACACACGCTTGACGTTGCCATTCATTGATTTTTCATATCACATTTTCTAAGAAATAAAAAAATAGTTTTCCTGCGAAAAGGTGTACTTTGTTTACATCCGTGTTTGAATACTGCAGGTGCTTGCAGGTGCGTGCTGGAAAATGCTTCTTTTTCACGTAGTCGATGAATAATTATTTTTTTTACTTTCAAATCGATGCAAACGGATAGAATTTATGATGTACAATGTTTGTTCAGTGATAATTTAGGTTGTCATAGAATGTAAACAACATAAAAGGTCTGTTATTGTCGTGTATTCTAATATCGACAGGTGCCCGACAGCATGAACATCGGCAAAACCGGCGCTTGACATTGGCCTGAATATAGCTTTTCGATAAACGATATGTTAGCAGACAAGTAGGGCGATAATAAAGAGCATTATTGCTAATCTTGATCTGGGGAGTATTCGATAGATTTCTTAAAATATGTAGAATATTATGGTCTCAAAGTGTGATAATAAGAATCAGCATCAATACTTTGAATAATAGAACCTTTTAAGTGCAACCGGCTGGTGCAGGTAACAATATATTTTGATTTTTTATGTGGTTGAACTTTATCCTGCTGGGTTACTCTGATTTCCGGGTAAAACGCAGTATGTTGCTTATTACGAAGTGAAATTATAGCGTTCATTGTATTGCAACATCGAATTCAATTCTCCCATGAAGTTAGAATTGGCCACGAACAAATGCAGAATAAAATACATATATCGCAACAACGACATTACTATATTTATTTCTTAGTGATGATAAAGATTAAATGTTGTAAAATTAAAAAGAACTGCCAAAGGCCTGATGTAATTCAATAATTTCCACCAAAAACAAAATTCAAAAAAATCCCTTCTAATAGAAACATATATGTACTTTCAATCTCTGATTTCCTCACAAAATTTAGCACGAACAAATCGTTCGAAAATACACCTTCTAATAGCAAACATTTAACTTTAAAACACAACAAAAACATTATTAATTCAGCAAGATTTAGTTCTTCTATAATCAGTTACATGGCCATATGACCCCTTTTCAAACCTCACTATTGCAATCATTTGACATAAGGACTGGTGAAACAAAAGTTCAAGTTTAAAAATCAGGTAGAATCAAAATCAGGTAGCCCGGCACTCAGTGTAGTTAAAAAATGCAGTTTACTGTTGCCATTTAAAGGGAAGTGCATAATTCAATACATTGACATAATAACATAATTCTCTGTGTTTGTTAAAATAAGGATGATGATTCAAACAAGTATTTTGTTTTCTAATAATACATAATGGGATCAAAACCATATAGACCACAGGTCATAAAAGCTGGTAGAGTCAGGTAGACCAGGGCTACAGGTCTACCACTTATGTCGAACCCTGTATCAGCAATGCAATGTTTCTCAGCCGCCTTCTTTGCAGCCTTCTCCTGTCTTCCCTTCTTTTGTCTTTTGCACTCCTTCTGCCTCAGCTTGATCCTTTTATTCTCTGCAACTCTAAAATGCATTGCATTGAACTTTTGTTTGATTATACCAAATACATATTTCACATTATTAGCATGCTGATCACCGGAGAATTACTCTAAAATACTCGCCAACTCGCAAATTCGAGTGCTTTATCCATTTGGCGACTGGGGTTCAATGTGCACCTGCCACTTTGGAGATTGTCTTTTATATCACGTTTGGGGCGAGAACCCTTGAAAATTAAGCCATCATACACCATCACATTTTCCAATGCTTAGAAGAAGCTCTATACAGTTCGCCGGGAATGTTTTTTTTTTGTTGCAACAACAGCGTCAAAGAAAATGCATCTCAGTAATAAGAAAATAATTAAAAATATCTGACAAATGTTTTTGGTAATGATTTATATTATTTTGATGGATGTCAGGCTAAGACAGTGATATGCAGGGAAAACAATGAATAATCAATATATGTACAGTTAACATGTAACCATAAAAAAGGAAAAACATTATCTAAATACCTCCATTTCATCAAAAATAAAAAAAAAATAAAATACTTTTCTCAGAAAAAGAATGCACCAGAGAGCTTCTAGAGACATCCATTAAAAAAAATTCTGGGGGAGCATGCCTCCAGACCCCCCTAGCTATACTTACTGTCTACGCCACTTGCAACTGCGCCTTTGGTGCTCACTTCCAAGGTCCCTCTTGTGACGCTCCTCTTTTCAGCAACTTTGAATTTGGCCAGTGTCTTTGAATATCGGGCCACTAATAACATTGGGCTAGTGCTCCTATCCTGTTATTGCTCTCGCCAAACTGGCTAGAGGAGTTTGAAATGAGAGTAATTCCCTGTGATCACAAATCTACTAGTGTTCTTCCATCATTTCAAACGACTTGTTGATGTATATGACCTCCTTTTTGCTCCAACATCTTTCCATCTTCAACAGCTAAATCTTCATTTTTCCCCTTTACCCTAAACTTGATGTGATCTATTGATCTAGATAAAGCTTCCATCTCTTCTATAGCTTTATGACTGGGGAGGTGGTGTCCCTGCATAAGATGTTTTGGTGTGATAGTTTATCCTGGTTCTGTCTGATAGTATGTGATAGAATAATTAATAATGGAAC
>CM032664.1:37700708-37712972 GCA_019095985.1 Streblospio benedicti | reverse complement strand
CATCTGTTCTATATACTGCTCATCAAGAGGGGAGACTGGTTGCTGTTTCATGAAGATTATAACCTCTGAAGTCCCAGTTATAGTAATTCTGTCCTTCATTACTCGTGATATTTGAGTCATGAAGGAAATTCTCGACTCATGTGTAACGATCCCATGACCCTTTGTTTGCATTATATGAAGATTAATGATTGAAGTGTAAGCAGTTGCCAGTGATAAATCTACACCTCAGTAATAAGAACACCAAGTGCATATCCATTGAGGTTTTAGGTCATATATATCATATATATTTACATTTGCGATCTTATGTCTGTGAAAATCACTTTTAATTGCAGCCCTTGCAGTTTTAGTAAACCTTCCAGTATATCCAGTGCGTTCGAAATCTACATTGCTGATCACAGATGGTAATGCTCCCATAGCCAGATGGATACCACTCCAGTAGTTGGGTAGGCAAGTTAAGTGCAAAATCAAGCGATCCGAGTTGGTTGTGTTAGGATGTGAAGGGATGGAGCACTGGCTCCATCTGTTCCCGTGGCACGTGTAATCTTACTATAAGCTTGGGATGTTAATATGAAGTCTTCTACTGATGAATAACCAGCATTGTTCTGTAATAAAAAAACTTAACATTATCATGCAGTATCTAACCCCTGAATATAACATGCCAGATGGTAGCTCCTGATGCTTCAGAAGACTGCTGATTTCTCATTTCGGTTTGGATCGGCCCAAAGTGAACCCGGAATAAATTCTGATCAAAGCAAATTTGGTATCGTTTGAAAGCTGCTTTTCTGTAGAGTAACCAGATAAAACCCCACCCGAATCCGCCTCCGGGAATTTTTTTTACGCTTGAATGAATTTTTACATGTGAAGTACACATAAGAATCCATTTTATATAAACGTTTTCATATTCAAATGCTGATGATCAAGTTGATTGTTTTGTTCTATGACCATTAGATGAACAGTTTAAAAGCTTAAAAGCACACAAGGAGAGGATTATATGAGATGCAATTTGTATATATGTTTCCGTACATTTGATGAAATATTTGATAATTATGATGTTATTTAGTAACTAAATGAATATTGCTTGACCTTGAAATGCTGCTATTTGGACATTGATAACACTATTGACCAACAGATGTGTTCATTTTTGTGTATCTATTCAAAAAGAGAGACAATCGTGTAACGAAAACAGTATAATCTCAGATATTGGGCTTAATAAACTACATACCCAATGTTTATACACCATGATGAAGGGTGCATTAAGTCATATAGCATAATTACAGAGATATATATTCAAGGTTAATTTATGTAACCATCGAACAAATAGGTCTGTACTCAAATTTAAAGTATGTATAAAAGCACTCAAAATCAGCAACACTCCTATTCTGTGATGAAAATTGTTTCATCTTATAATTTAGGAGAAAATATAGTATTAAACAATGTCATTGTCATAATTATTTTCACTAGTCTCGATTATAATGGGCTCTGTGTCATGACAATTTTCACCTCAACAATCACCACATGCTGCAACACACTTTAAACCATTTTTACCGTGCAACCCCCACTGGATTTTGCCAATGCACTGCCCCGCGCTCTGGGGTCCACGCCGGGTCGGCCACTCGAGTTCACCTGCCAAGGGGACCAACGGGGGTGGTCGAGGTCTAGAAAAACTTGGCGCTTCAGCTATTGCACACTCAGGATGCCGAGTAGGGAGAAAACCCCTATGTTGAGTTAAGCAGCTCAGCTCGTTGGCCCCCACCCTGGAGCGAGCTTTATGGGACGCTACAATAAGATGTGCTGCTTTGGTGAGATGGTTTGGGGACTCGGAGGAAGCCAGCAGCTAAAGGGGATGAGAATGGTAATGGATGAAGTCCATGAGGTGAAAGCCCTTTAGCGCTGGCTAAAACTATTGTCGGAGGACGAATGAACTGCGCTCCAAATGAATGAAAGTAGTCAGCTGGGATGATACGGAGACTGCAGTCGGTGAAGCCCCAGCTGTAACTAAAGAAGAAATTATGTAGGGGTGAAGAGGCGATGGGCGGTACTGGTGTGTAGATCCCGGCTAATGTGGCAAGCTCGGAGCTACGACTACGGACCACTGGCAGTACCTGAAGGTTCTGAAATAATGGGAGCCACAGCACTAGGGGTCTGTTCAAACATCGCAACTCCCCTGCAAGGGTTCTGGAACCCGGAAGTTAGGGTCAGTTAAGAATTATAGAGCAGTCACACCTGTCTGGTCTTTGGTTGGGACTACGATATGAAATAGGAAGGGCCCCCATGGCGGATGGAAGATCACACGCGGGGACTCGGGGGACCTCAGGTCCCAATATTCCACAGCCACTGACCTAGCAGTTGCCGCAGAACTATTACGCTATGTTCACTGGCCCACGCGGACTCTGCGTGGGCCCTATAGGCTGGCGCGACAGCCCCAAGCGACACGCCCTGTGGGTTAAACCTGGGTTGAGCTTCACGTGGAACTGGCGCACTCTTCGACAGACAGTGTAAGTTTATGGAATGCAAGCAATTTAATATGTGTTAACTTCCTATCATTTTTAGTATCATCCTGAGAGTGGCAGGGAAGTCACTAATGAAGTGTGTAGCAGGAAACGGGGTCTGATGCCCTCACTGACAAGCGAACTAATCGGCAGCGATTAGCCATAGAGCATTCCCCATTACGGCCTAACATTAGATCGTAGCTATTGTTATAACATATTTGCTGGCAATTCAGAAGTGTCATTTCAATAGATACAGAGAAATGGTACTTGTTTGTTGTTGATCAGCAATTCCCTGCACACTTAGAGTTTCACAACCAAAACACTCTGCTTTCACACGACAACTAACTGTCTGCTCAGGGTTACTTTACACAACCAGACAGTAAAGACTATTAGAATTAGATATCACTAATCATTTAATTGAGTTATTTAATCTTCCAAATTGCCAAAATGGCGATACATCGGGATTCATTGTGGAAGACACTGCGTTTCACTCATAGCCAGATTGCCGAGACTGCTTTACCCTCATGGTCCAGCGTTGCCAAGACAACTAAGAAAACCGCCCATTGTGGTAGCCCCTAACGGATCTGACATCAGAAATATCAACGCGGGAGCCCACACAAGAAGGGCGAGGGTCCCTCATAGCCACAGCCAGAACTTTATGCTAAACTGTGCTGATTCTGGTCACTTCACCTTTACTTCATGTGGACAGATTATATATAATTTTGGAACTTATAAAACTGTTTAACAATATAAATATACAAGGGCATCACTTAGTATCATTACTAGTATAATAACATAACATTATCATTGAAATCATAATTATCATTGAAACCATAATTGGAAGTGTCATTCTCACAGGAAGATTCAGGTTTTCAGAAAGGTGGGGGCAGGGACATACTTCAGAGATCTCATGGGATTTGTACGCGTGATTGATAGCGAACATGCCATAACCCCTATGAAAATAAATTATTTTGATGGAAAAGTTTTTTTTTTTGGGGGGAGGGGGGGGGGAGCCGCTGGTCAAGCCTCCTCCCTTTAGCAAATGCATTGATCATAGTAAAATTTGGTTGTCGTGTTGGCACAGTTTGTGCTGTTGATTTATTTATCTCTTTGGGATTCAATTACTATTCTTTTAATAAGGTTTGGTAAAAACTCAGGATGACCATGAATGATTTGGTTCCTATTATCGTATAGAGAACATGTCTGCAGATGATCTGAAGTTTTGAAATGCGTTGTTTGGTTTTGAGAAACAAATGGCGTCTGCATTTTAATTAGTAATTCATTCAATGGAATTAATGGTAACTTGGTCGGCATCTCAAGTGGTAACCAGGAAAGATAAATATGAATTTAATGTGAATATTAATGCATAGTCGTCCAGTAACTGCCTTTTCCGTGACTTTCTTGCTTGCAGCTTGCAAGCCACCCCAAAATATTACGGTATTGTAAAGCGCTGAATGGTTAATCGCCATGACGCCTGATACTTAATCTTCCCTCTTTAATTTTACTCCTCTAATTGCTAGACGGCTATAGTGACATTACTGGTTGGGCAAATTTATTATAACCTTTTATCATGTCCGCATGTCTCAAAACACAAATTCTAAATTATGTAAATTGCCATGTAATCCCCCTGTCTCTGGTAGTAATTGACGACTTAAAAATGTGAGTCGAGCTTTAAGCTTGACATACAATATAATCTGTCCACATGAAGTAAAGGTGAAGTGACCAGAACCAGCACAGTTTAGCATAAAATGAAGGGCGAGCCAAGGACTCCTTACAGGCGTGAATTTGTAGGCAGCTGCCGGGTTTAGGTGAGTTAGAGATATGTTTTGGACATTGGCCTAGCCATTCCAGCCGAGGAAGACATCACAGTCAGGTCGATGTGCACATCGAGCAACAGGTATTTGTGGTAGAAGCTGAGCCAAGTGTTAAGCCGAACTAGCCCCCCAGCCAAGGAGACCGTGATTGATATCAAAGCCCAGCCCAGCACTGAACAGGATGAGCCTCCAGCCTAGGGGATCGTGATATGGCGTGATACTGATTGATGTCAAGTCAGCCTACCACTGACCATGACCACCCACTAGTTCAGCTCAAGGGAACCTGTGAATGGTGCCCAATTGTAAGTCAAACTGGCGCTAAGCTGAAAGCCGTGAGCTAAGCTTGAGGGCCGTGAGAGCGATGTCAAGTCCAAGCCCAGCCCACCGCTGATCATGACTAGCCACAAGCCATGCTCCTGGGCCGTGAGTGATGTGCAAACCCAGTCTAGCACAGATCATATTCAGCCACCAGAGGAGACATTGGACAATGCCATTGATGGTAGATTTTATTTATTCAATTAAGCGTAACTGGCGGATTGTTGGCATACTCAATATTTTTCAGCATTTTATTCTTTCTGCATCTGCTTTCAATATGGGAGTCTGGTGACAGTCTTCATCAGCCAGCTACACTAAAAGCCGTGTCCCACTGGGGCCGGCGCACTAAACTTATGCTCTGCTGATAAAAAATCAGTGCCAAATCCAGATTTTTGCCCTGTCGTCAACTGTCTGCCGCCTATGCAGACCCCGCATTCCTTGGCCGTTTACATGCGCCCAACAGTCGCTGAGAGTCCGCCTACTAGGAAAATTATCGATCAGTCAGTTCTTTTTACGGTCCCAAAGGTGTTGTGCTGCTCAAAACTTGCTCAGCATACACGGCATACAAAAATCATAATCCCTTGGTTTTGTATGCCAAACATCCCGCGGCATTTTTGGGATGCAGATGGACAGATGCTCGTCCAGATGAAATGTTGGCGTAAATTTGGCGCACCTTTACATTCAGTAGCTTGTCAACATATTTTCGATGCACAATTCAGCGGGTATGGGGTTACCCAGCATCCATTCGGCGCATAACTGTGAGTGTTTGGTGGATGATTAGCAACAAGAAAGCATATCATATGATTGGTGTTAGCTCCGCGTACTAGTTGCGGGGACTATAAATTGGGTGCTGCTCCATGCATCTTGTCAGTCTGAAGCTTGCCACCGAAAAGAGCCAACATTGATGCCGTTCGACAAAACATAGTTCTAAGTTTAGACCAGCACTTTAATCCATAAACCTGAAGATAGTGCTGCTTTGGCCATGCTCCTGCTGCAGCAGCAGCAGCTTTTGCAAGCGCAAGTCCTCATGCTGCAATGATGAAGACAAAAAAGAAGACCACCAAGAAGAAGACACCTGTGGAATGCGCCCGATGGATCCTCAGAAAAGAGAAGGGCATTTACCACGACCTGATGGTAGAACTCTGCAATGAGAATCCGCCATCCTTTGTGAACTTCCTCAGAATGCCTCCAGAAATGTACGATGAGCTGTTTCAATGCCTGACAGGACGACAAACGAAGCATCAGACGAATTGCTGCCAGCCCCTGGAACCTGGTCTGAAGCTTGCTCTCACTCTGCGCCACCTAGCTGCATACAAAGACATGTTTTACGGCTGAAGGGTTCCACAAAACACCATGAGCAAAGTCATCCGAGAGGTAGTCCCAGCCATCCTGGCTAATACACGGAGATGTTGACTCTGCCCTGGCTACCGACTGGTATGAGATTTGGCAATTTCCCCACACCATTGGGCAATTGACGACAAGCCTGGCAATAAGGGCTCCCTTAACAGTGACTCAGAGTTCTACAATTACAAAGGTTTTTCCCAATATACTCTTTGCCATGGTGAGCACCGACTACAAGTTCATGTACATCGATGTCACAACTAACGGCTCTTCCTCGGACGCCCACATCTATAACACCGCAGTGATCTACGTGCTGGTCTACACGACAACAAAATTAATGGCTGGCCACCTCCAGAACCACTCCCCAATGATGAAGGTGGCAAAGATGTTTCATACTTCATAGTTGGGGTAGTCGTTTGCCATGCAAACCTAATGAAACTGTACAGTAGCAGGAACCTGACCAAAGAAGAATGCACTTCAACTACAATCGTGAGTTTTAAGTGACCACCTGCTGCATCCTTCACAACCTGATGAGAACAAGGTACCCTCAACTGCAGAACCACCTGCTGGACTGCAAGGGACCTAACCAAAAGAGATCATCCCAGTGAATGGAGAGAGGGTCTGAACCTTGAAGACACACTACCACAATGTGCAAGAACCTAACAGAGCTTCAAGACAAGACAAGGTACAGAGGAACCTACTCCTCTGATAATTGGAACTAATGTGTTGAGTCACCTTAACTAAGGAAAAAAAGGCCAGATATTTGGACTGCTGCTATAAACTCCATGGCAAGTGCAAGGTTGATCCAGAAGAGATTGCAGTTTACTAATGTAAGCAGCTTGTGAACCACCGAACTGAATGCTAACTTATAAAGGCAGTGTGGAACACATACAACTTGGGCTGTTTGGAAGAAGCTACAACTCTACCCAGTGGCATTAAGCTAATGAAGAGCATTGGTGTTCCAAATGAAGACAACAAGGTCAAAGTCATGCTGCATAATTTATCCAACAGATGTATAGAGATTCCAGCAAAGCAGAAGGTTGCAGGAATTCAAGGATGTTACATCATCAGTATAGAATCTCATGGACAGTATGTCCAAGTTCAACCTGAGTCTACCACATCCTCAGAGAAGATTCCTGTGAAATTTGAAGAGCCATCACTAACTGAAGAGGACAAGGAGTATGCCAAGCAAAGATTGAATAAGTTTAAAGATATGTTTGCATTCTCATATAAACCGAACTTGGAACTTCAAGTATGCCATCAAACTGACTGATGATGTAACCTTCAAAGGATAGGCCACACCAAATACCTCCCAGTATGTATGCTGAATCGAAGCAGCATGTAGAAGACATGGTGGCCTGTTGTGCAATAAGACCCTCTGATTCGCCATACTCATCTAATGTTGTGCTGGAAACGAAAAAGGATGGTTCCCTGTGTGTTTGTTTTTTTAGGAAGTTGAATAATAAAACAATTTGAGAACCATATTTTCTTCCAAGAATTGAGGACATTTTAGATTCACTTCATGAAGCCACATGGTTCTCTAATCTGAATTTACAAAGTGACTATTGACAAATTCAATTGGAAGAGCAGGATAAAGCCAAGATTGCATTTAGTGTAGACAAGTTGGGATTTTATGAGTGTAATAGAATGCCCTTTTGATTAACGAATGCTCCTGCAATGTTCCAACGGTCCATGAATTGTGCATGTAAGGATACACCTAATTGTTTTGCTTATTTGGATGATATCTTAATATTCTCATCTGGATCTGTTCAAGATCACATAGACAATCTGGAATCTGTGTTGCAGCACATCAGGAAATATGGTTTTAAGTTGAAACCATCCAAATGTCACCAATATTCAATACCTGATTCACGTAGTGTCAGCTGAGGGTGTAGAAGCGGATCTAACTACAGTACAAGAGCTCCGATCATCAATAAGTTTCTTTGGATATTACAGATTTGTGAAAGATTTTTTGCGAATTTGGCTCAGCCATTACACACCCTTTTTTTAAAAAAAGGTGGCAAACAATTCCAGGAAGAACAAGAACACTCATTATTTTTGACAGTGTTATCACAGCATCTTTGAATGTTCTTAAGCAAGGGTTGACATCAGCACAGTACTAGCATTTGCAAACTTCAGCTTGCCATTTATATTGTATATAGATGCTATTATCGTGGGCTGGGAGCTGTATTTTTTATCAGGAGCAAGAGGGTGTTAAACGAATGATCGCATATGCAAACAGGGTTTAAAACCAAGTGAGTGCAATTACCCGGCATAAACTGGAATATATCTTGCGCTGATATGGCCTGTGCATGACAAATTTCAGGACTACTTGTATTGTAATAAATTGTTAATATTCTGATTGGTTATGATTACATGAAAAGGACTTTTTTTCATTCTCAGACTGAGTCAGACATTTTGAACATTCCTAAATTTGGGATTAGGTCTCATCATAAGAACAGCAAAGTTTTTTATTTTATTTTTTGATTTGCATGCACATTACTGTATCACTTGAGGGACTAGTCATGTGTATGCAAATAAATATTGCTGTTCTCATCATTGTACCAAATCCCCAATTTAGAGGCGTAATGTATTTAAAATGTCTGTAAGTGTTCACTATTATGTAAACCAATCAGAATAATAGAAATTACAATGTAGATTCCTATTATTTTCATTTTGATATTCAGTACTATTTGTATAGTTATAATAGAAAATGTTGCTTCATGAACTTCAGTCAGAAATTACAATCTTGTTTATCTTCCAATGTGTCAGGAAGGACAATACGTTATTAGCATTTTACTTTACTCTTTTTTGACAGCGCGAGCTGAAAACTCACACACTTACATTTTTACATATGCAGTCAGAGTGGAAAGTAGTCTCCTGCTTATCCATGGTATTCAGTGGATTACCCAAGACGCTCATATGCACAGTCAGCAACACCACGATGGATACTGATAGCTTGAGCACACATCTTTATATCACCTGCTGAAACGAAACTCAGTGACAGACTTGTAAGGTATTTCAAAGGCTGTGGAGTTGAACCACGGTCTCCTGCTAACACCAGACCAGTCATTATGTGTCGGACGGGCCCTCTAGAATGCTGAGCTAGCCTTTCCACGCCTGACAGACGTGTTCATACTTGGCCAGTATCAATTGTGCAACGCCACTTCAGGCCTATGATACGATTTATAGACTTGCAGCCTTTAACCCTACTATAGCCTCTATGTCACTGAATCTCTCTTATGTCGAGTACGTTGTAACCCTGACAGGATGTTGTGTGCCCCCGCCCACTTCTTTTACAGCTGCCAGGTTTTCTATGCATGACTGATAGTTGATGCATGCTTGGGGTGTGGAACCACCACCTCATCCTAGAAGGCAGAAATGTTTTAGCCACGTTTGAAACCCTCTGCCCTAAATTAATACTTGGTCAAAATGAACAACCCCGAAAGACCTTATGATGCTCCAGATGAATTCAGATAGTTATCCAATCCAGACGAACTAGCCAATGGTCTTGGTTTACAAATCAACAATCCATCTGGAGCTCATCAGTCAAAAGGTCCCAAACCACTTTTCATCTGGTTATATTTTCTTTTACCCATCGGCCAGAAGTCACTCCAGGAACTACTGAATCCCCGGATTATCTCCAGATTTGGCGCCAGATCACTAATGATCACCTACAATTGGGCACAACGGAAACATCGGAAGCTACCATCCTGCACATGAAATGTGGTGTTGAAGTAAAGGCCCTTTTCATTATTTGTATTTGGTATGGCTTGTGATTGTACAATCTGCTTTTCATATGGTGTTCAGCTCTGTTATATACATAATTTCTTCATTTTATGCACCATTTATTACAATCAAAAAAGTAACTCTGTAGGCCAATGTGTTACTGCTTCTTTCATGTCACATTTGATAATGCACTTAATATAATATCTTCCTGGTTGGGTATATGCTAAGATCTGGCAATAACAATTGAATAATATATTGATATTGGGCTACGAAAAAATTAGTTTTGCACTCCAGTACATTATGCAATTCCACTTTAGTGTGAGCTTACCTGAAATCCTGCTTTACACAAAAAAGTGCCTTGTCTTTTGGTCATTATTGTAGTCCCTATTATGACAGAGAGGATACCACTGCTCATCATACCGTATCTGCACTATGCCATCATATGTTGAGGAACCATTTATCAATCTGATACGAGTTTCATCTGGTGTAGAGTAGCTTGTTAATTTCACAGGATATATATGGGTACCTATGTGGAGCAAAAAATAATTCCAATTATGAAAAAATACTTTTAACATTTCAAATAGTTAGGTCACAACCAGCAGCTAGATAGTGCCCCTACACTCAAAACACCACTTTTTAACTGCCTTGTCAACTTTTGTCAACTGTGCATGAACTTTTGTCAGCTCATTACTACCCCAAAACTTTTGTGCCTCTACTGGGTGATGTGATTCTTTTAATTGCTACGTATATAATTACACATAATATTTACCTTGTATATCAACGGAAGAAAAATATATCCGCATATATTCCTAAACCAATAGAGAACTGCAGTTCTACACCGCCTGATATTGAAAGTGAACTGCCAGATGGAATGTAGATATCTCTGGTCACATGGTATGGATGAGATGAATCAGATATAACTATCTCACCGTTAACTATACCACCAACTTCAAAACCTTGTATAAAGTCTCCATATTGAGGTAGATCATCGTCATAATCCCATATATCCGTGGACAGTAGATATGGATGATATCTAATTGCACGTAGCTGATAATCAAAGTGCTTGCCCAATTATCCTGTTTAGAATAGTGCTTATATCTGCACTTCCCCAAAAGTTATATGTTGCATCTAGTGGTTTCTTTGAATTGTAGCATATGACGGCTAATTCAAACTTAGACATTGGATTGTTGAGAATATTGTTCTGAAATATTTCATTGCCCTGATTGTCGTCAATCATGTCCAAATACACAACTGCACTGTAATCGTCACGAGAATATAAATTAGAAAGTAAAGCATTTTCTACAGTGTTGTTAATAAAAGTATTGTTACTGATTTGATAATCAAAAATAGATCCATCATAATATTGATCATGTCGTACAATGCATAAAACTGCGGCAACAAACTGTCCTGTGTAACCAATGGTGTTATTTGTCAATACATTACTCTCAATGTTCCACTTTAAATGGCTTTCATATCCGTATCCTATGTTGCCAGCAGTAATGTTAATCGCTGGTCCACGGTTTAGTGCAAAAGCATTGCTGTTTATGGAACTTATCACATTCCCTGTAGAAGTGTGTATAAGCCCTCCTTCGTTTAACTGTATTGAGTTGTTGTCCATGCTGAAGTGATTATCCAGCTGAGACTGTGTTAAAGAAGCAACCACGTAAATCGCATGATGATTACCTTCTATCGAACAATATCTTACAGTAAAATTGTATCTAAAAATAATGAAAAAAAGCCAATGTAGTGCAACCTAAATATAATAATGAGTTGTTAAGGCTCTTGGGATATTAAATACAGAGCTGACTCAAAACATATGCCTTGGTAATATCTTTTATTAAGGAAATCTCCTCCTAAATACCAGTAGAGGCTTGAATATGCATGCATGCTCCGTCCCTAGTTAGATTCTAGAGCCATAACATAGAAAGTATCCTTGAACATGTTCATTGTGTTGGTAATGGTTATAAATAGTCATTTTTTGAATCAACAACATTAAAAAAACTTACAAAATACATTGACAGTTTCGTCAGTTGCTGCTGACATCTCCAAAATGATCGACTGCGCATGACAGGTGATCAATCATCTCCGAGAAGTGGGTCATACACTCGCGAGAGTTAATTGGGACAGTGCTTGCGTGATAGACAGACAGAGCGATTGGAAGACGAGAACGATTAAGGAGGCGGTACACATCCGCTCCAACAGGCAGGTCATGAACTGGTACGAGCGGGGCCCACCAGCTCTAGCGAGTATGACCCACTTGAGTCTTCTCGGCAGCCGAGATGATTGATCACCTGTCATGCGCAGTTGATCATTTTGAAGATGTCAGCAGCAGCTGACGAAACTGTCAATGTATTTTTGTTGTAAGTTTTTAATGTGTTGTGATTCAAGAAATGACTGTCAGGGCCACTTGATATAGTAAAAATGGAAGATGTCTCTTCAGCTATGTCAATACAGTGGCAGGAGCTTGCTTGACAGAAAGTGAGAGTAAAATTGAATTCACAAGCAAGACTTGGGAAAAAATATATACAGTTATTCATATAATCATAGACCTAACACGGCTGCAACATTAGACCTCC
>CM032664.1:37679224-37700608 GCA_019095985.1 Streblospio benedicti | reverse complement strand
TAAGTTTTAAACCACCTATTTTCCGAATTTTCTACCAAATCAATACAAAAACGTTCATAATTCATCAACGAAATAAAAAAATCATAATCCCTAGTAAGGTTTTTTCTTCAGAATGCATATATCTTCAAATATATACAATATTTGTGAAAATTTGATTTCATGGTTAAGGAGAAATATAAAAAGAAAAAATTCATCCACTATGCAAACTTAGTTTTGAGAAAATGGGCTTTAAACATGGCCTATCAATATATATTGATAGTAGTTGCTGTCTGTAAAATGTATCATATAAGAAAAACTATTGATGATAAAAGGTTCATTTTAAAAAAGATGTTGTTCTTTATCATTTATAGCATACAAAACATTGAAAATGTAAAAAATTTTATTTTAGCCCATATAACCTTATAAGCCTGCAAAGAATGAGTGATTGTTTTTCACTCCAGCTTGGTCTTTACAAAATGCGTTGTAATGGGAAAACTATTGAAGATAAAAGGTTCATTTCAAAAACATGTTGTTCTTCATAGTTTAAAGTATAATAAATATTAAAAAAACTGAAAATAGAATATTTTTCCTTAAAGAGTTCACAGTACCCTTATTTTTCCAATGAAATCCAGTAAATTTCTTTTTGACTTCTCGTTTAAATCAGTTGGTAGAACCCACTTGCCATATCCAAACATGAGAAGTATTTTTGGCTTCCTGTCTGCTATTATATCGATAAAATGTGCAAAAATTTGGCATCGCATATTTATAGAACAGTGAGGCTGAGTTGAGAGCACGCAGATCCAGGAGCAGATGATAGTCTGGTTCTGATGGTTTGGCCAAATGTTTCCTAGATTTTTTGCAATTTTTACATACAGCAAAAAGAGGTGAACAGAACAGGACATCCTTGCTCTTGGATATGTCATCTTGATCTAGCAGGTAATCTATTTGCTTCTCCAGTTGTTCTTGCATTTTGGGGTGTATCTAAGTTGTTGGCATTCCATATATTCTGCTCCTGGTTTGAGCATTATTTTATGTTCTAAAACATTACAAAATCCTAGATTCTTTTGTTTATCCATAAATGCACTCGTATGTGACTCAAGCAACATTTTAAGTTGTGTAACAAAAGTTGTTAGTGCCTCCAGTGCGGGGTTCATTGCAGCATGACCGCAGAGTATAAATTCCCCTTATAGTACAAGTTGCACTGGACTAGGTTAATATCCCAGTTACACACACCTTGATAGGCTTTGTTGTTCTCTTTTACTATGGCCACTGTAGGATTAGGGACCAGTACTCTCTTGTACTGTGTTGAGCCGATTAAAGCGGCAGTTCACTCTTAGACGCTGGTACAGCAACATGTAGGGCTGGCAACCTGCTCCCTGGGATATGGGAGTAGGCCCTCTTTACTTGTTACTTACCGAGGCTGGCCTATGGCCTCCTCCCACGCTGACGTGGACTTGGTCTACCGTGGTTTTGCGTAGGGGGACGCCCGTAGCACAGCGTGTCAGCACAGGTGCGAAGTCCTCCCCCTGCGGTGGAGGCATGCCTCGTGAAACCTGGGTAATACACCCCACTACCTACGGACAGACGTCAGTCCTGGTACGTAGAGCACATGTGGTCTTAGGAAACACAACGAGGGAGTAGTCTAGCTGAGGAACGTCTGCAGTGCAGCCAGGGCCCCACCTGAACAAGGGGGTGAGCCCTGGGTGAGTGTCACTGTTACGGCGGGTTGGTACACGTAATCCAGTTGATCCAGTTGCAGATTGGTTCCGGATGTTCCAGACGTTCCAGCTACTTTGTTTACAGATTTGGTGCCGTGACCAGGATCTCACGAGGGTACACGCTGGACGTATGTCGAATAAACTCCTCATTCGGATGCAATACCCGGAGATCCTACGAAGGCTGAGACTCCAGAGCAGCAGAAGCTCCCCAAGGGCATAGGCCCCCAGGCTGGTGATAGGCGCAGTGATGCGTGGAGGTGTTTTGGTGGTCTCTTGACCAGAGTGCTACTTTTGAGCTGTTGGCGTTTTTGGGCAGCTGATCGCTCATCCGAATGTATTTTTGCATCTTGATGATTCATAGAAGTATTGCTGGAATTGGAGTGCTGCGACCTTTTTCAGTGTTCAGTGTTTCAGTGGGCAAGATGCCCCAGACAGGAGAAACAGATTTGGCAGTGTCAGGGCCCGGCGTGGAGAACGAAGGTACCCTGGGCAAAGCGGAGGTCGAGGTTGCTGGGGGCACAGCTGGAGAAGCTAGCTCTCAGGCACCCGCCCTCAAAGAAGATGATGATGCGGTCCGTTTGTCGGCTGAGTCCCAGACGCGATCAGTCGGGGGCGACGGTTCAGTGACCGGCGAATCAGAAGACTCATGTGAAGAAGAGGATACACGCGACCGACGCATCGCGGGGGCAGTTAGCGGATCGCAGGAGCAACGTCGCCCCACACCAACAGCCCACGGTGGGTGAGGTGCCGTGGTACTTAGGTGATCGGGCACACACAGGACGTGGTGTACATGAGGAGATTTTTGTCGGAGCAGCCAGAGTGGAAGTGACAGGGTTCATGAGATAATTGCATGCCAGACCCATAACACGAGGATTGATGTAGAGGGGTAGCAGCGGTGGTAACCAAGGGTGGACACACTGGGTTGCCAGTGCTGTGATCGGACGTCAAGATTCCAGTTTCACAGCTGCCCAGCGACCATGCCACCCAGGATACCCAGGGATATAGTCTCTGTACGCCATCGGGATAGGAGCTGGGATGCGCTGCCCCGTCCCGGTTGTGAGCCATGGGAAGCTCTAGACCAACCGGAGAACGTCCTGCACAGCCTCAGTCATTACACAGCAAAGGATAGCGGATTGCTGCATTGCGAGGTCACAGATTGCAGCACGATGAATCTCGTTCCTCTTTGTTCCCCATTCAGGCATGTTGCAAGAGCATGGAGAAAGTTACGAGCGGGTAGGGGAGCACTGGTGCCACTTTCATCGGAAAGCAGGCAGGTGTTTTCCGGGCCCATATTGCAGCAAGGCACCAGTGGAGACCTCAGGACCACGGGCGTCACAGGAAGATGTTTGCAGTTTCAATGCAGTGAAGCAGGTGATCGATGATCATGATGCAAAGGTGCGACATGTGCAGAACGACCTTCAATGTGACGTGGATTGCTTAAGTGGAGGTCAGCCCGGAGGGGGACAGAAGTAGGAGCAAACACAGCTCCAGTTTGATGTGAAAGACCTTCGCTCAGTTGCACGGAGATATCAGCTGGCCTTGGTAACACCTTTCGGGTAGCGCGAGTGCCGCAACCAGTCTTGCTGCCAAGAAGGAATTGAGCAACACCATCGCCATAGCCAGGACCACACCAACAACGCGGGGAGGGTCATCTGGTGGCCAGAAATGGAAGATGAGGCAGTTTCCTCTAGCAGCAAGAGCCCCCTCCATCCGGCTGGAAGGCGCGACAGTTCGACTCGTGTGCGGCCGCGGCCGTAGTGGAAGAGCCAGAAGACAAGTAGGTTTAGTAGGGGACCCCCCTGGGAAAGCGGACGTGTGCAGCAGGACCACCACCGGAAGTAAACGAACTGTATTGATTGCAGACCATGACAAGAACCCGGTGCGCATGACAAAAGTACAAGGCTGACAGTGTCATCTTTAAGTTCCAATCTGACGGATACATTTAATGCATAATCCCATGTTTTCACGTCAATCATGTCAACAATTACAGTTACACACTTGGGTCACAGGTTTATCCCAGATCTAGACTTCATTTTTCGTCAATATTCCCATTCATTAGATTCTGGACATGACAACCAAGATGAATTTTTTGAAGCGATTGAAAAATTCGCATATTAGCTATGCGTGTGTGACTCGGTTTTTCCACTGGGCACTGACAGTGCCACTGTGACTTTGGATAGACAGAAGGAACGTAACATCGTAATATTAGCTTTTAACAGAAATTTGCCAAACTTTTCAATGAGTCTCTGTGAATAAAAGTCCTGTATAGTTCGGATGTTTGATCCTGGGTATGTATCCTTGCTGTTGATCTGTCAATTCAGTATGTGTGAGTTATATTCCAGAATTTACAGCAGTATGAAATTTTGCAGACCATGGTCCATGGAATAGCTTTCTAATCAATGTCACAATCACAAACAGGCTTCTAACTACACGTGCATCGTCCAAACTTTCCTCCTTGCTTCTCCAACTTTTCATGGTCACACCGGCATTTATTTTGCAATGATTTATTCTATTTTATAAGCAGAAAAATCGGAAAATATGCAGCATGTCCATGTCCTGTATTTAGAAATTATCCAACATGGCCGGGAGACGCTAACCCGTAGTCTATCACATTCCTTTACTACGGTGAACTGAGTGAAGCAAACTGAGTCAGCAGGCGGCTGTCGATAGAGACTACGCAAGCAATTACTGCTGAGAGGGGAGTATTATGTATTGTTGATTGCCTAGGACTCGGAACACCAAGCATTCAGGATTTGGCTTTCAAAGTTTTGCATACATTTTTAAAAAACATGATTTTTAAATGCACACCAATGCATTTATCTTTATACACCAATAGAAAGAGCATAAAAGTCAGGAACAAGGGTATATTTAGTTTCCAAATAGAGTTTGGTTAAAAGCAGTTTTTAGCAAACGGCAATAAAATTGCTCAATTACTTACTTAAAACAGCTTACGGTAGCCAAATTTTGTAGACTTTTTTCTTAGGCTGTTCCATCAATCGCCGCTGTTTCAACCACTTTCACCCAAAAATTCTAAATTTTGAAATCTATCTCCTAAAATATCCACTATATTTGCATTTTGAAATAGCATAGAATCCTTTCAAAATACCGTAGAAGTTCAAATTAAGCTTTTGGCGGGCCCACAACAGGGAATCGGCGCCAAGAGGCCGAATGGCACAGATTTGCCTCAGAATTAAAAAAAAACAACCATGCGCGACACGCCCACTCGTCACGGACTGGATATTAATATAATAGATGTGCTTTATTATTAAAAGTAGGAAAGATATTTTTTATGACTGCCTAATTTTTTTGAAAATACATCGTACCACTTAGGCATAATCCAGTGGTTGCAGAGAATAAGTTTATATTACATTGTACATGTGCGTGTTATGATTAATTTATGAATTATTTTTAAAATTAACAGTTGTCATGCTCAGGGCCATGTTTGTCTAAATACAACGTTAAACATGAGAGTTTCCTTTACATATACGTCATAGTAGTATGTTACAGTTTGTTACACATTGTGTAACGTATTTGCGTTGTGAATGAGCACCAACACTGAAGATGGGGGGGGGGGGCATAGCGGATGGTTAGGGTTTGTGTGTGTGTGGGGGGGGCAGCGATATTCAATGTCCCCTGGATCTCACCTGTTTCACCATGGGCTCGGATGACGGAAAGCAGTCATGGGATTGGACCTAAGAGGAAGAGGAAGATGAGGGGAGGGGGGGGGTAGTGGGGAAGGTTAAGGAGAGAGGAGCGAGATGAGTGGAGGAGAGGCAAATGGGGAGTTTGAACATTTAATGTGCCTTAGGCCTGTTCACGTTGTGGGGATTTGGGGGAGGTTGGCTGGGAGCTGGGAAGCGATGGATGAGAGCGAAGGGTAGGGAAAGGTAGTCTATGGTGGGGGAAAAGGGTAGGGATGTGGGTGTCTCCCTCTACAAAAAAACATCGCCTCCTGCACTCGATATAGTCTCAAGCCTTCACACAGACACAAAACCCATCAAAGTAAGAAATAAAATTCCATCAAAACGTCCTCATGTAGCAGCAATAAAAATGTAAGCCACAGAGGCTCCATACATCAATATGGTGTCTCTCTCTACAAATACGTGGTCTCCTTCACTCAATATAGTCACAAACCTTCTCACAGACTCAGAACCAATCAAAATAATGAATAAAAATCCATAAAAACTTCCTCAAAGAGCCGCAATCAAAATGTAATCCAAAATGTAAGCCAAAGAGTCTCCTAACTTATATGATGTCTCCCTCTACAAATACATCGTCTCCTGCACTCGTCATAGTCTCAAACCTTCACACAGACACAAAACCCATCAAAGTAAGAAATGAAATTCCATCAAAACGTCCTCATGTAGCAGCAATAAAAATGTAAGCCAAAGAGGCTCCATACATCAATATGGTGTCTCTCTCTACAAATACGTGGTCTCCTTCACTCAATATAGTCACAAACCTTCTCACAGACACAGAACCTATCAAAATAATGAATAAAAATCCATAAAAACTTCCTCAAAGAGCCGCAATCAAAATGTAATCCAAAATGTAAGCCAAAGAGTCTCCTAACTTATATGATGTCTCCTCTACAAATACATGGTCTCCTTCACTCGATATAGTCTCAAACCTTCACACAGATACACAACTCATCAAAGTAAGAAATTAAATTCCATAAAAACGTCCTCATGTAGCAGCAATAAAAATGTACGCCAAAGAGGCTCCAATGGCTCCATACATCAATATGGTGTCTCTCTCTACAAATACGTGGTCTCCCTTCACTCAATATAGTAACAAACCTTCTCACAGACACAGAACCTATCAAAATAATAAACTAGATCAAAAGTATTCAAAAAGAACACTGCGTCGCTAGAACGACGTTGACTTATGGACAATTAAGATAATATATTGAAAAAAATGTATACGTTTACAATCAAGAAATCTATGAATTTGAAGAGAAAACATCAGAATGAATCAGAATCAATATATCCAGCATAAAAGCTATTTGTGTTGCCATACAATAGTACTGGATAACAAGATGATAATCAATATCAGTTTCAAATCAATAATCAATTTTGGTGCTTGGTTGAAATATTGATTTTTTCTTGCTGGCTGAATAAGATGCATATGGACAAATGAAACAGTTTTGTTAATATGATTTTTTGATGCAATAATTCTGTGATTTATTGTAGTTTAATTGGGACCGTTTGAGTACTATATTCAACGTTACTAGTAGACTTACGTCACACGTTATACGCAAACGGGTATGACGTACACGCACGTTGTAAACATACCAAGTGCATTGAATATCATTAAAAATGTCATAAAAGCGCTTCTAGAAAACAAAATTTAATTGGCAGAGCGCCCAAAATCGAATCACTTCGGTGTCGCCTCATACCTCATATAGTCGTGTAAAGTTTGAACGAAGTCTGTGGAACGGTAAAGCTCTAGCTTGTCCGGAGACATACATACATAGAAACAAAGTGATCACAAGGCTTTCACTTCAGCTACTGAAGCGACGCAATAAAAATCCATAAAAACTTCCTCAAAGAGCCGCAATCAAAATGTAATCCAAAATGTAAGCCAAAGAGTCTCCTAACTTATATGATGTCTCCTCTACAAATACATCGTCTCCTGCACTCGATATAGTCTCAAACATTCACACAGACACAAAACCCATCAAAGTAAGAAATGAAATTCCATCAAAACGTCCTCATGTAGCAGCAATGAAAATGTAAGCCAAAGAGGCTCCATACATCAAAATAATGAATAAAAATCCATAAAAACTTCCTCAAAGAGCCGCAATCAAAATGTAATCCAAAATGTAAGCCAAAGAGTCTCCTAACTTATATGATGTCTCCTCTACAAATACATCGTCTCCTGCACTCGATATAGTCTCAAACCTTCACACAGACACAAAACCCATCAAAGTAAGAAATGAAAATCCATCAAAACGTCCTCATGTAGCCGCAATCGAAATATAAGGCATAGAGGCTCCATACATTAGTATGGTGTCTCTCTACAAATACGTGGTCTCCTTCACTCATTATAGTCACAAACATTCTCGTTGACACAGAAGCTATCAAAATAATAAATAGAAATCCATACAAACTTCCTCAAAGAGCCGCAATCAAAATGTAATCCAAAATGTAAGCCAAAGAGTCTCCTAATTTATATGATGTCTCCCTCTACAAATACATCGTCTCCTGAACTCGTCATAGTCTCAAAGCTTCACACAGACACAAAACCCATCAAAGTAAGAAATGAAATTCCATCAAAACGTCCTCATGTAGCAGCAATAAAAATGTAAGCCAAAGAGGCTCCATACATTAATATGGTGTCTCTCTCTACAAATATGTGGTCTCCTTCACTCATTATAGTCACAAACCTTCTCACAGACACAGAACCAATCGAAATAATGAATAAAAATCCATAAAAACTTCCTCAAAGAGCCGCAATCAAAATGTAATCCAAAATGTAAGCCAAAGAGTCTCCTAACTTATATTATGTCTCCACGTGATGGTGATCTCAGACGATGCTTTTGACCCTTAGATACTGGTTAGATAGAGCAAGAACATTTGATGAGGTGATTATCATATGGAGTATTTTATGCGGATGTTTAGGTGTGTGTGAAAGGAATGGTGAGGAAGGTCTTTTAGGGGGAGGGAATATTTTGGAATTGTTAGAATAATATTCGCTTTTTCATCATTAAAAGCAATGTTTTAATTTGAAAAAAAAAATTGTTTCCTAGTATGTCGACATAAATGATGAATTGTGCTGTTCTTGAATAAAAAAATCATTTATTTTACCATTTCCAGAGTTTGTATTTAGATAAACATTGTATTCACAATCAAATATTAAAGAAATGCTGACAATATAATGCATTTATCACGAAAGTCAATGTAGATGTGTATTATATCTCCAATGTTTAAATATGAAATGTTTGAAACACAAAAAAATTAAAATAAGGTTCATGGTGGAAGTCCAATTCTAAGTTTTTGACACTCATGATAAACATGATAAAGTTGTTGATGTTGTTGTTTGTCAGTAAGACATTGGTTCATCATTTGAATTATTGTGTGAGATGATTTTTACCTTACTGTGAACGATTTGAATACCTAAGAATGTGTTTTGAAAAGAATAAATATCAATGATAAAAAAAATTATGTCTCCTCTACAAATACATACATATTACAAATACATACATATTTATTGAAGTCAATGATAGAGATGAAACAACTAGACTTCTTAATCAAGATCTAGCAGCTATAGAGGCTTGGTCTCATGATTGGCTTGTCAGTTTCTCTGCATCAAATACTAAAGCACTTACCATCAGTAATAGACCTGATGCAGAACTCAACCCTAAGGCAACTTTTAAGGGTAAGCATGTGGAAGAAGTCACATCTCACACATATCTTGGTCTGCGCTTTGCTAACAATCTCAGATGGAAAGCTCATATTGAAGATATTGCTCTTAAAGCGAGACGAAAACTTAGTCTAATGATACCGCTTAAAATGAGGATGGATCGGTACACACTGGAAGTGATGTACAGGAGCTTTGTTTTACCAACAATGATGTATGCCTGTATCGTATGGGGAGGTTCCTATGATAGTGATATGCAAAAATTAGAAACCATCCACATTGATGCTATGAGACTCATAACTGGTGCAACTGCCAGATCTAACATCAATAATGTAATGAGCGAGTACGGAGGAAACACCATTTCTGACCATATAAAACAAGCAACTCTTGTTATGTTTTTTAAGATTTATTCGCGAAAAACACCCCAGTATCTCATTGATATTTTGGACCAACTGAATGTTGAAAGAAATTATATTCTCAGAAATGAGAATAATGTCCGCATTCCTTATTGCAGGCTTGAAAGCTATAAGAGGTCATTCTTCCCTAGAGCCATTGGGCTTTGGAATGATCTTAGCAATGACATTAAGGCCCACCAAGATGTTGAAAGCTTTAAAGCAAGCTTTAAAATTGCACATAGCGAGCTAAAAGTCCTATATTACTATGGGGAAAGGTGGCCGGCAGTGCATCATGCCAGAATGAGAATCGGATGTAGCAAATTACATGGTGACCTGTTTGCAAATCTCCATGTAATAGACAGTCCAGCCTGTGACTGCGGAGCTAACATTGAAAATGCAGAGCATTTCTTCTTGCACTGTCCTCTTTTTGATGATAGTAGGGAAACACTAATATCAGATATTCAAGATATTATTCCTATTCCCATCACAATAAAAAGTTTGTTATTTGGCTGCAATACTGCTGATATTTCAACTAATAAATTAGTCTTCAATGCTGTCCATCAATTTATATTAAATACAAAACGCTTTGAATAACTTTTGAAATCATACAAATGTTGGGACGTATGATCTCCTGAACACACTCAAACACCAAGTTACAAGCAAACATCCTTTGAATAGTGTATACACTGTTGGATAATTGCTAAATAAATACATATTAAACCAAATACATCGTCTCCTGCACTCGTTATAGTCTCAAACCTTCACAGAGACACAAAACCCATCAAAGTAAGAAATGAAATTCCATCAAAACTCATAAGAAGCCACTTAGACTCTCCAGGTAGTCATGCTCGTTGACTTCAGTAGTGCCTTTAATACTATTCAACCTCATATATCAATAGGAAAACTTATTAAAAGGAAAGTAAATTCTAACATAGTTTTGTGGATACATAACTTTCTTACCAATATGTGAAATTCAATGGCGTTAAATCTGATATTCTTGTTATAAATACTGAGCACCTCGGCGGTGTACTGAGTGCTTTTCTCTAACATATACACGACTGACTGCACAAGTTCATCTAGTTCCATTGTAATTATCAAATATGCCGATGACACCATAAAAATTGGTTTACTAAAATGTGATGATGATGTTAAATATAGAATGAAAGTTGGTCGTTTTTGTAATTGGTGTGATGACAATCATCTAAATTTAAATGTTTCTAAAACTAAAGAAATGGTTATAGACTTTAGGAACTGTGGTGCTAAAAGCTAACATAAATCCTCTCTGTATCAAAGATCAGCAAGAGGGAAATAGTCAAGACCTATAAATATCTCGGTAATATTATTGATGACCAGCTGCCTGGTACCCAATGTGGATACACTTTTAAAAAAATGAATAAGAAAATGTATTTTGTCAGAAAATTGAGATCACTCAAATTAAGTAGAAATACTTTATCGACGTTCTATAGGTGTATTGTTCAATCAAACTTTACTTTTTGTGTATCCAACTGGTATAAACTATGTACTGCATCTGACATAAAGAAATTAAAACAAAATTGTATCGTGTGCTAAAAAAAATAGTATGTATAAAACTAATCTGTCTGATCTATCTAGTATTTGCATTGATTCTAAATTGAAGAAGAAAATGGAAAATAACAATCATCCATTACATTACAAATTTTCATATCTGCCTTCAGGTAGAAGATTACGTTCAATTCCATCAAGAACCAATAGGTACAAAAACTCCCTTTGTTCTCTGCAATTCAATATAGCAATCTCGCCCACGTAAAGTTCCTTTTCATGTATTGCATTGTATGTAGTTATGTAACTTTCTTGTCAGTATTATCAACTATATCCATCCGTATTTGTTTTTTGTCTAGTCTATATTGCTATTTATTATTTACTTAAATGTCTTACGTATTGTTATAGTTACGTGTTATTTTCAACAGTACACACACTTCCCATGACGAAGTTTCACGAACAGTGATTAATAAAGCTTTACTTACTTACTTATATCAGCATTTGATTAGATCTAGTCTAATTTTTATGAAATCAGCTCTATAGTCCCCCCCCCGTCTCATTTGTCCCCCCTCTAACCCCCCATTCCATTCAGCGGCATATGCCGCCGTGGCACGTTTTTTGTAAATACTTTGTTACTAAAAATAGCAATTTTTTAAATATTTTTGAATATTTTTGTTTAACACCACCAACGAGCAAGACCGTCATGCCACTAGTGCCGACTTACACATGGGACACCCGTACATCTTCGGTGCCAAAAAGCCCAATCGGGGCCACTTTTCTCGACGGGGTCATGCCGACTTCCTGGGGAAGTCGTTGGACACCCACACCGTCCACGGGGTTGGTGTTTTATTGATTCACGTTGATCTCACTGGCACGCTGGGCTCCGCCGGTGGCTCAAATGCACTCTTAGGCGGGTCCGCCGCCGGTTCAAAGCACCGCCCGGCGGCGTAAAATGCACTGTTGGCGGAGGTCCGGCGGCAATTAAAGAACTGCGGGGGGGTCCGCGGCGACTTTAAATGCACCGTGGGTGACATCGCCATGGCATGACCCCGCACATGTGGAAATTTATTGAAAAAACACAAAGAAAAACAAGACGGTATAGCTAGCGGTGTCCCATGCTGGCGCATGAATGCAATGGGTGTAATTGGTCTCCCATTCATTTGGGATATTACATAACATTACAACCATTTTATAGCGCTTACTACAAGTGAATCATATAGATATAAACCATGCTAATTAAGTGTTATGGATGATGTGCAGTTAAGAATAATAGGTTCATGTTTTCAATGGTATTGCCCGGTATATTACATTTAACGTTACGGTACATTAATGCTTATGTATTTTGTATAAACTAGTGTCAGGTAAGGACATTCCCCTGTGTAGTTACGTTGAAAATATTAATTAAATAGGTCATATAGTTATATTTAAACTTTTACATTACTTGAAATTTGTAAAAACTATCAAATAGAAACTACAAGAATATGTTATCGAAATTCAGCATATGTGTTATTTAATGAAGAAATATGTCATGTTTATGATGGCATTATGTATGAATGCATGTCCGTATGAATATTGCCCGAGCTTGCTCCGGGCAATATTCTGCTACATGAGAGCATGCATTCATACATTAGTCCGTAGGAAGGCAAGTGAGCCCGGAATAATTTCAGATCAAAGCAAATTCGGTATCATCTGAAAGCTGCTTCTCTGTAGAGTATCCAGATAAAACCCCACCCAAATCCGCCTCCGGGAAATTTTTTTACGCTTGAATGAATTTTTACATGTGAAGTACACATAAGAATCCATTTTATATAAAAGTTTTCATATTCAAATGCTGATGATTAAGTTGATTGTGTTGTTCTATGACCAATAGATGTTTGAAAATAAGTTAAAAATTGATTTCATTGTTTAGTGACCTTGAACGACCTTGAAATGTCCTTGAAACGTCCTTGAAACAAGATTTTTCCAATCGTAACAGTTTAAAAGTGCACACAAGGAGAGGATTATATGAGATGCAATTTGTATATATGTTTCTGTACATTTGATGAAGTATGTGATAATTATGATGTTATTTAGTAACTAAATGAATATTGCTTGACCTTGAAATGCTGCTATTTGGACATTGCTAACACTATTGACCAACAGATGTGTTCATTTTTGTGTATCTATTCAAAACGAGAGACAGTCGTGTAACGAAACAGTATAGAGAGAGAGAAGAATATAGTACAGTATAATCTCAGATATTGGGCTTAATAATCTACATACACAATGTTTATACACCATGATTAATGGTGCATTAAGTCATATAGCATAATTACGGAGATATACATTCAAGGTTTTCACTAGTCTTGATTATAATGGGCTCTGTGTCATAACAATTTTCACCTCAACAATCACCACATGCTGCAACACACTTTAAACCATTTTTACCGTGCAACCCCGACATGTGGACCGATAAATCAGAAATATATTCATTATACGATAAACACTCATCAACACATGATATTTGATAAAAAAGGGTCATGAAAATAGCATGGAATTAATCGAGTTCAGCTCATAGCAAGTCTCTCCATTGATATTAAACGTATTTTACATATCTCTGCATAGTACAACAAAACGCCATACGTTTAGAATAATGTCGAACATGGTCTCATAACACAGACCAACGTATTTCACCACGTGGCCCCATCAAAGTGAGGCTGGCTTGTGAAGTCTATGTCAGCATACTATTTCATATTAGTCTTACTTAGAAAATATATACGTATATTACGAAACTGGAAGTTTTATTGAGAAAAATTGAAAACATTCTGCTATTTGATGTTGTAAACAGTAAGCATCTTTTTTCTTATCTCAATCATCTACGCTTTATTTGCAAGTAAATGTTGCAGACAATCCAACGTACACACAATTCATTAGCATTGGTATTCATTAAGGGAGTGTACAGACGGCCAATATAGTTATATATTGATTTATATATTTGAATAGAGGCTGAAAGTGAGACCCACTTTTAGAGGGCACTATTGCCCAGTCTCTCTATGGAGAAATATGTGACTGGCTTGATTTGGCTCTAAGCCAATCACAATGCAGGATTTAGGGGTGTGTTTACTATGGTCAATATCATATAATTTACATGCTTTAGCTAGTTTACAATATCCAACTAGTAATTAATAACAATAATCATGAACTAAAATTATCTTTTTACAATTATTATACATAATCTCTGCTAAATTATACACTTTGTTTCTAAAATGACTAACAAACTACCAAAATGTACAGTGAATGACAAATACAATTCACATACTGGTACATGAATAGCATGTAAGTTATTCAGATTGGAACTCAGATCATCTAAAAATATAATAAGCAGTTTGGGGATATAAAAACACTTATCTGTACTACTCCATTAATAGACTTAAAACTAGATGATAACAAACTATCTCATGCCACACTAAATAGGAACAATCTTTTGACAATAATTGTTTGAAGAGATAATAGTGGCTGATTCTATCAAATGCTTCTGAAGCACAATATGTAAATACGAACTAGTAATAATAATGACAAACTACACTTAATTTTTAATATCACTCTTATGCATAAAGTCTGTAAACAACTATACAAAATATGTTTTTTGGCAATAATTGTTTGAATAGATGAAAGTGGTTGATTCTGTCAAAGGCTTCTGAAGCACAATATTATGTAAATACTAACTAATATCAATAATGGTACACTACAATTAACTTTTTACCACTCTTATGCATAAATTTCTGTACAAAAATTATACAAAATTCATTTTAATCAATTATGGTCAATATGTATGGTAAATGTGGTAAATGACATACAATTCAAGGTGGTGGAGGCTGATTCATCAACCAGCTTCAAGAGTCAGCTGTTTTGCACAGCTTGGTTGAAAAAGCAGGACTCATCTGGCGCGATGAGTTTTTTGCTCCCAGCCGGCATCAACTAGAACTAGAACTATAGAGCCAATCAGCTTCTACCCGGCGTTTTAAATATGGTGCCACATTGGTTGATAAACATTGACAATTTCATGGTATATCAATGACCTAAGTTATACAATACAAATTTACACGCAGGACTGTTAGACCAAGAAATATAAACCAACGCAAATATAACCAGTTATGATTTGCGTAACGAAAATATAACCACAGCACCGAAATGGACCTGGTGACGCAAAATATAACCACTGCCGCAAAAAATATAACCAAGGTGTAGCCAGCAGGTTAGTTTGAGGGGAAAATCACCAAACTGCCGTCTATTTATTTGTTTACAATTTACATGGCACATACTCATACATCAGAGGGTAGACTCTAGTGCATAATGTGTAAAACTGGGTTAAAATATGTAAGTTTACTGCTGCATTTGTGTGGGTTGTATATGAGTAAAGTATTGGCAACAAATCTGTAAAATGTGAAGCCATTATATAAGAAGACATCTTGGTTGATCTTAGGGTGTATTGTGGTCAAACGTGATGTGCGCATATGTGGTTTGTAATGTGATGAGACACACGAATATATGTAGCCCTAAATGAACTTAGTATTAAAAAAACTGTAACACCTGATCATACAAGTATGGTATCCAAAGCAGCACCACCCTGGCCTTGAGTTTGTTCTCTCTCCATGCATTAATAGCATTTCCACTTACGAAGTATGTCTTTCTTTATACACATATGGCTCTCCATGTATCAATACCTCGGTTTCCGTCTGTTTTTATAGTAGATACTAAAGAAGATACCAAGGCAGCTGGATGGTGTGAAATGGGAGGGGAACACGTGGCACTTAGTGAGAAGTGTACACTAAGTGTGTGACAATAGGCACTCTTAGGGGTTAGCTCAAATTATAATATCTTGCACTGAAATCATTTTCGTGGCGTACTGGACTCCTAGTATTAGATGCAGTTCATAAGTATAGAAAAAAATACCATGTTAGCGTTTAAGTAGTAACAGCAGCAACAGCAGTATATAAGTGCATTGTGTTTTTTTTGTTTTAAAATTTTCTATGGAAGGTAATTTGTACTATTGAACATAATTAAACTCCACAAGTGCTAAAATATCCTATATTGTTATAAATTTCTCAGAAATTCGCATATAGAGGTGGGTATGTTCTAAAAACAAAATGTCTACTGTGGGTCACTTTTTCTCAAAAAATAGGTTTATTGGTGGGTTCCATTCTCAACCTGTCAGAAGTACATCCGCACCCACGGCAGATACCCGCTCCAAGATAGCTTGATAGAAGAGTTCAACAGTATTAGGATGACTGATTTTCAGTGGGGCCCCGAAAAGATCTTTAGAGAATATGAAAACTGACTGGTTCAACATATATAGTACGTTTTGTACAAAACTTGCCGTTTTACTTATAATAAGGTGAACAGTGGTGGCTAAAGATTATTACATACAGTCTCAATTGAAGCGATCTTTGTGAAAAATAATTAGTTATGGGCAAACTAAGAGTGTTGTTGACTTATGATGTTTACATGCATCTTTAAGAAGTATTAGTTTTTCATCTATTCTTGCTGAATACGATGTTCACCATTTTAATGTTTTACTAAGACAGGTTCCATAAAAAGACTTGAAGCTTCACAGAACAGTCTAATACAAGAAATGGCCATGTCTCAATTTTATATTAAGAGTATTTTATTTACATATAGGAGAATTGTGAATTTTTAGATTTTGATATGTGATTTTGGATAATGCATATAAGTGGAAATCTTCTAATCTTACTGTACCCAATTGCTATCATACTAGCATGGTCAGTTCGAAACCAAGCGAAACCTCCGAAACCAAGCGAAACCACGGTCGTTTTAGCGAAACCTAGTGTCGTTTTACCGAAACCAAGCATTGTTTTGCCGAAACCACGTGTCGTTTTACCGATACCCATGTCGTAATAGAGAAACTGGATGTCGTATCAGCGATACCGACTGTTAAATTAGCTCAATTAGGGACATAAGCGCCGGCCTTGAATAACCGCCGGGTGTAGTGGTGAGATATTTGTTATAAGCTATTATACATAGTCCTAAGCGCCTGCATTGCCAGCCTTTGATCTTCTCATGAGTTTACGTAATATAGAAACGTCACAACAGGAAGCCACGGCCCCTCAAGTGACATGAACGTACTACCGCTCCTCGCAACCCCCCCATTTCACATGGCCGATTCTAGCTCCAGATCTTCCCAATGGCGCCCGATTTGTCATTTCGGGGTGGATCGGCTGAAATGCACCAATATTTATTACGTAACAGTCTGATGACGAAGCATGCCAAAGTCACCGAGCTGTACAAGCCGTCAGAGACGCTGTACATGTAGGTGACGGGACACGGCCGAGACAGACGAAGCATGGCAAAGAATTGTGATGATCGGCTGCCGAAAATAGTGGCTCCGAACCTCTTGGTGGCTATTAAACCGTGAAATCCCATCAGCTTCGGTCTTTCAACACATGCTACAAGCTACAGCAAGATTAAGTGCAACAACTGACATTGTTACGATTATTGGTTGCCTAAACATCGTGAATACGTGTTTGAATATAACCCTTCAGGGAAACAAGCAACAATGTAACCCCCTTCCCCCACCATTGTCAGTCTTTTTATTTTGCCTCATTACATATTTTGTAGCTAAATCTTGCGGGATCATCCGTAAGTACGGCCTGTGACCTTTCAGAAGGACTGGATGAAAAGGCAAGCTAATGGGACCATTTCGAACTAGCACACTATAAAACGGGAACATCTTTATGGAAATTGTATTCAAGGTCACTATTAGCAGAGAGACCTAACGATGAACAAGTTAGCACTCCAGACGAATCAGAAAAGCAAAACGTTGATCCAGTTCAACAACTCAATAATCCACAACGGGAGCCTACAGACCGAAAAAAGTCAAAATCACTTCTCCTGAGAAGTGATAACACCTTTTGGACCAGAAGCTGGCAGAAGTGTGTCATTTTCTCTATGTTGACAGCATTAAAATGGGAGCATCGTGGCGTTGGAACAGATGCTTCTGTTTCATGCATCCATTGCTTCTGGTTGTAACGGCTGTGGCGGCAGTTACGGTATCATCCGCCAAATATAATCCTCACAGAGGAATACACGAGGCCAGAGCTAAGGTGATAGACTTTGGGATGATGCAAATGCAAGAGGAAGCCACCAGACAGCCTCGAAAAGCATGTAGATTGTGTGGATTGGTGCCACATAAGCCGAAAAAATAAAAATCAGCTCAGAACCCGCCAAAAACTACCCATTCCGTGCCGAACCAGCCAAATCACTCCACATTTGAGGCCAGATCACGCACAATGCACCCCAAAATGACAAATCGGGGGTCTTTTGGAGGATCTGGAGTTAGGATCGGCCATGTGAAATGGGGGCCTAAGCAGCCTATAATTACAGGGACAATTACAGGACTGTTTCATATCGCTCTTAGCCTTATTCAAGCAAGATAGTGTTTTACTAGCTATGTATCAACTGAAAATGAAGTGGACAATTAAAGAGAAGTTAAATTAACAATAATAATATGACATCATGAAAATAAAAAGGGGAAAGCTACAGAAATATCGTACTCAAAATTCATGACTGCAATTGATTATTGAATATAGTAAACATTGATTTTCGTTTTGGTGCACTAGTAAATCGTAGGCTGTTATTTAGCCCAGTTTGACGTTTAAAAATTACTTGTTTACATTTTGAAAGCAAATGCATGTGGTCATTCATTATATTGGAAACAAATGCAGTGAGGTTCGCTAAAACGATGGGCAGTTTCGCTATAATGGTGAGGGTTTCGCTTGGTTTCGCTGCTTGGTTTTGCTAAAAAGTTGGTTGGCTTCGCCAAAACGTCAGTAGGGTTTTTATGAAACGACCTACAGTTGCTCCAAAACGACAGTGGGTTTCGCTAAAACGTTGAGAGGGTTTCATCTAGGCCAAAGTGAGGTTAGCTAAAACGATGGGCAGTTTCGCTATAATGGTGAGGGTTTCGCTTGGTTTCGGTAGGTTTCGCTTGGTTTCGGAAGTTCCCATTCAAGCACACCAAGAAGAGACAAAATGCTAATACAAGAAAAAAGACTTGTTAAAAAACGCTGGATATTCAAGAAAATCATCAATTTTGCAGGTGCTTGTCAAATTTTTCTCTCAACACTAGCATCATATATATCATATATTGACAATGTGTGGAAGTCTTGCTTATGTATAATTTTCACAGAGATATGCTCCAAGGTTCCAGCTCAGATCACAGCTATCCCGGAATCGAAAAAGTCTGTTCTCTCGCATTAACCCCTAAATTTCATATAGGCATTGATAGCTGGTGGCTCGTTTGCACATTCTGTGGCCAGAACTTATGGGATCGTCTGGAATAACGTTCTGTGACCTTCAGATGGACTGATTGAGAAGGCAGGCTCATGGGATCATTCGGAAATTGCACACATTAACACAAGAACATCTTTATGAACATTGTCAGCATGGCCACTTTTAAGCAGAAAGACATATCGACAAGCAAGTTAGTCCCGGTCCCCCCCGCCACCACCCCCAGACGACCCAGAAAGGAAAAAGAATCATCCAAAATCAACAACTCAAAAATCCATAACGGCAGCTCACATGCTGAAAAGAATCAAAATAACATCTCGCGAGAAGTGATAAAACATTTGGGCTAGAACCAAGTACAGTGAAGTAGTTAGATATGTGTTATTTCCTAATGGAGGACAGCATTAATCTCAATTAATCAATAATCATTAGACAGAACCATCTAGAAGTGCGCCATTACCAAATGCCCCAGCCAGACCACTATAAGCACTAAACATTGGATGACTCAAGTAAATATATCCGATCCACTCGTAGGCTAGTAAAACAAAAATACTATCTACTGTATGTTAAGAATAGTGCACATTTGCCGTGGTTATATTTTGCGGCAGTGGTTATATTTTGCGTCACCAAGTCCATTTCAGAGGTGTGGTTACGTTTTTGCGTTAACGCAAAACATAACTGGTTATGTTTTGGCGGCTTATTATATTTTGCGGTCTAATACAGGACTAGTAGGCGCAAAGAAGAATTACGCCCACAACGTGTGTGTCTCAAACTTTCATTTGAAATGCTGTTTTTGCCTCGCTATATGTTCAGTAGCATTTGACACTTTGGTCGAAAATAGCAACAAAATGGTTTGAAGACTAATGAAATAAATATGATACAATGTAAACAGTATAATTTATATCTTTATTTTTGTTTTTTGCATTTTTGGTAGCCACGAACAATGATATTATTATTTGATGGTAGGAAGTGACAGATAAACGTCATTGTCATAATCAGTATCATAAACGTTATAATCATCATAATTAGGAACTTCCTCTTATAGGCTGCACATATGACTCCTCAAAATTTTGGAACCTTGCACCAGATTTGAACAAGCACTGCGATATACCAAAAGTTGCGGAATTTTGTCTAGTTTAAGGCGCTGCCTGATGCCAGCGCAGGAAGTGAGGGGAAAATTGAGAAAAATTGTGGTTTCCATGGTAACGTCAGCGTGAATTAGACCAAAGTCACCGAGCTGTACAAGCCGTCAGAGACGTTGTACATGTAGGTGACGGGACTGTCGGCCGAGACAGACGAAGCATGACAAAGAATTGTGATGATCGGCTGTCGAAAATAATGGCTCAACCTCTTGGTGGCTATTAAACCGTGAAATCCCATCAGCTTCGGTCTTTCAACACATGCTACAAGCTACAGCAAGATTAAGTGCAACAACTACCATTGTTACGATTATTGGTTGCCTAAACATCGTGAATACGTGTTTGAGTATAACCCTTCAGGGAAACAAGCAACAATGTAACCCCGTTCCCCAACCATTGTCAGTCTTTTTATTTTGCCTCATTACATATTTTGTAGCTAAATCTTGCGGGATCATCCGTAAGTACGGTCTGTGACCTTTCAGAAGGACTGGATGAAAAGGCAAGCTAATGGGACCATTTGGAACTAGCACACTATAAAACGGGAACATCTTTATGGAATTTGTAAGCAAGGTCACTATTAGCAGAGAGACCTAACGATGAACAAGTTAGCGCCCAGACGAATCAGAAAAGCAAAAACGTTGATCCAGTTCAACAACTCAATAATCCACAACGGAGCCTACAGACCGGAAAAGTCAAAATAACTTCTCCTGAGAAGTGATAACACCTTTGGACCAGAAGCTGGCAGAAGTGTGTCATTTTCTCTATGTTGACAGCATTAAAATGGGAGCATCGCGGGCGTTGGAACAGATGCTTCTGTTTCATGCATCCATTGCTTCTTGGTTGTAACGGCTGTGGCGGCAGTTACAGTATCATCCATAAAATATAATCTCCCAGAGGAATAGACGAGGCCAGAGCTAAGGGGTGAAAGACTTTGGGATGATGCAATTTGAGGGCCCGATCACGGCCCCAAAAAAAATTTTTTGGGCTTTA
>CM032664.1:37620700-37679124 GCA_019095985.1 Streblospio benedicti | reverse complement strand
AGCTGCTTCTCGCAGGGAAATGCACGCTGCGACAAAATACATTTGATTTTGGCAGGGTACTGTGGCTTTAACGTGGAGGGTAAGGCCTCGTGGGTGTATGGTCTCGTGTCTGCGCCCGGCAGGTTTGGGGTCCGGAGCCACAAACGGAAGTTCCTGGTCGAAAGGCGCACGCTGCCAGAGCAGATGGGCCGTTCACGGAATTGGACGTAGCGCCGCGGCTGTGGGGGAAGTCAATCAGGGCGTTGCAGACTTTGCAGGACCCCCGGAAGCTGGCGTGTGGCAGGTATTTGTCCACGTCGTCCCGTTCGCCGCAATCGTCGGAACACACGGGATCGTGCAGGAAGTGAGAACGTGCTGGCTCGTTGAGAAGACGAGCAGTTCTTTGCAGATCTCGCACTCTACCGCGTGTCGGTTGTTAGCTGGAGTCGCGGCAGCCATATGTTGGCCGTAGTCGCAAATGAAGAAGTCGGCACGCGCGGGTGGTAGGTCGGCTGGCTGGCTATCTCAGGGGAGCACGGGTGGTGGTGGCTGGAAAGGCGTGGATGCGGTCCTCTGGGAGCAGTCCCGATGTGTGTTGACACGGGTTGATGAGCAGGGCGGCGCAGCTGAGGCCGGTGAGGCGTGGATGCGGTCCGCTGGGAGCAGTGGCGATGTCGACGGGAGTTGATGTCCAGCAGCGCACGGTAGCTGAGGTGGCGGCTGGTGTAGCGGGCGGCGACGAGTGCTCGGTGAGGCGCGATCTGCAACAGACTGGAAGCGGTGAAAGGATGATTCAATGCGTGACTATCTCCGCCAATGTTGTAGTAGAATAAGTCAGCTGAGCAGTTTGGATCTTTATTCATCAACCCAGCTGGCAACGCAGCGTCCCAGCTTATATAGCATTGGCTAGACTGTACGGTAGCGCTATGCTAGGCGAGCGGTGTATGTGAGCCTCCAGCCGTGAGTGCTGGAGGCCTGTATGCCGCTCGCAATGTTGTGTCATTAGATTACATAATTATCTACAAAATAAGGTGTAATGTGTACGAATTGAAGCAATAATGAGTGAGAAAATCAAAGTTTAATAAAATCGTAAGAAAAGAGTTCACAGTCCCCCTTAATATCTTTTTGATTGAGTCGCAATGCGCTCAACGTGCATATCTCACTGTGCATATATATTGTGACAGTCAGTATCACGGAACATCTAAGAAAAGAGATGACCACATTATATTGTCTAATCTGTCAACTTGATATACTACATTTCACAGTCGTTTGATGTCTACAGTATTTACCTGATTAAAAGCTCTAGAAGTTTGCAAGCTTGTCTTTGTCCTTATTATTTTTACCCTTCACAAGCTGGGATGTACACTCAACATTATGCTAAGTCTGAATGCTCAGTAAATGCTCTTAAACAGCTGCACAACTGCAGAGCTTCAACAGGGCAATTTCATAGTATTTGCGTTCATATTCTTTTCATATATTTTGGCTTTCCACAAAGTATCTTGGGTGCGTAAAGTTCAGAGGCATTGAATGTTCAACCTCCCGCGACACTCCACACCCGCATCCCTCCTTCTGTGTTTGAATTCCAGACAGTTTTATATAAAGGAATTGGTGCTAAAAATGGCTCAGATTGCACCCGAGAGCACACAAAATTTCAAAAATTTCCCTGGGGAGCATGCCCCCGGACTCCTTAGCATGTGCAAGTCTGTGGCACACGTATGCATGCCAGAGGCATTTCACAATGTTTATCACGATCGATTGCTCTTCTTACGCCCACCCTCACCAACAATCGCCAACAACTGAGATTCACCAGAATTTATGAGGATTGAATAGCCTATAATAACAAAAAAATGCTTGCCAGGTCGCCAGATGAGAATATGCACATTTCCTAGAATCTGGAGATGAGTCGGCAGGTCGCCGAGTAAAACATGTATATTCTCCTCGACCGACAGATGGTCACCAGGTTGCCAGATGAAAGAAGCACATGTCAATCTGTCTGTTCTCATCTGGCGACCTGGTGACCGCCGGATGTTCGCCATGTCGCCGGATGAGAATGTGCACATTTCCTAGAATCTGTTGACGGGTCGCCAGGTTGCCGGATGAGAATATTTGTTCTTATCCGGCAAACTAGCAACTGACGGATGGTCGCCAGGTTGCAGGATGAGAATGTGCATCTTTCCCACAATTTGTTGTGACGGGTCACCAGGTTGTCAGATAAAACATGCATATTCTCATCGGCGACCCGGCGATCATCCCTCGTTCGGCACGGCAGACTGAGTGGCGCCGATAAGTTATGTTGTACGTTTCTCATCAATGCTACGTCGATTCCACCAAGTCTGTCACCACTGTTGATCAGTAATGCTGTTCAATGGCGACGGCAAGCAGGGAGGTTCAGAAGCCTCGTTAAAAGGCATGTCCCGTGTAGAGAGCCACCCCTCTGCACGTAAAAGAACTCACTTAGTTTGAAAACTATAGCTAGTTTGATCCCTCCACACACCCGTGGCTGAGTTGGTTACCTAACCTGCGAAAGAAGGGTTCAGGTTAAAAAAATGTCTCATATTCATGAATTAACCTTCGAAAGGAGGCACCTTCGAAAGAAGGGGTTCGGGGACGAAATAGATTGAGATACAAAGTCACAAATCACAAGGCTCAGTTGGTTACCTAACCTGCCAAAGATATATATACCTTCGAAAGAAGGGTTCGGTTAAAAAGTGTCTCGCATTCACGAATTAACCTTCGAAAGGAGGCAACTTCAAAAGAAGGGGTTCGGATGCAAGTCACAAGAGCTGGGATTTACAACTACAACAACAACAATAACACCGCCACCAGCAGCAGCAGCAGCAGCAGCAGCAGCAGCAGCAGCAGCAGCAGCAGCAGCAGCAGCAGCAGCATTTCCAAGATTTTGTGGTGATGGGTCATCATGCACATTAGCGTTCTATCCACTATCCACTGACTGGCTCCAACTAACATGAAGGTATCATGTAACATTGCGTAAGATTGTTCAAAAAATGCATTTGCTGTTTCTTTTATCTATAAACTGCGACTGTTCATGTACCTTCCATATTGTCAACGATGGTGCAACCAACGCATTGCTCTATTTTTTCTATTAACCAAACCCTTGAATGCTGCTTCCTCATGGTCAACGATGGTTCAACCAAAGTATTTTGTCATACGACACAACCTCAAAAATGGTCAAGTCACAGTGGCCTTGGCTAGTAGGAGTGGAATCCAGGGATGGGTATTGGGATGACATTAATAGTAGGGGATGTAAGAGCCAAGGGTGTGCAAAATTTCTGAAAAGCGAGAAAATTGGCATAGACGTAGCAAATGTCCTGTTCATTCATTTAAGATCGGGAGACACGCCCAAAAATGTCCTGGTAATAAAAAAACAAGATTTATTCATAATGTACCCCCCCCCAAAAAAAATCTTTATTTATATATAATAACTCTAACAAAAGCAGTTGCAAACTCACATGCCATTGTGAAAAATGCATATAACTGCTATTTCATATATAGAATACACATATGTACAGTATAAAATGTTAAAAAGTGGTTTAGTCATAACGTCCCCCCAAAATTGTCACATTTCATCTAATGCAGTAAATAGTCTTGTATATGTATCAATTTCCTTACAATTTGTTGTTCAACACCACAATAATATATGTACATCAAATCAAAAAGGCCTTATAATGCTTTGGGTACCATAATAATTATATATTACTAGGGTCTATTTGGTAGTTGTACTTGCCATTTGTTTTTAGCTCATACACTCAATTAACATACTAAGTATGGTCTATGTAGCTATCAATATGCAATGTACATAAACATCATCATTCATATTTTTGTTCATATTTAACATACTAAGCACAATCTCACAACACTGCAATAACAATATTAAGGAAACGTCACTTGCATGCTCCTTTGCATTTACAAAGTTCGGTGCAAGGAAGATTTGTCTTTGAACATTTGCAGTTTCTCCTACGACCTAAGCGTGGACTACAGCCACATTGTACAAGTTCTCTACATGCTTTGTAGGCAGCTGGTAGATCAGACCAATATGGCACAATCTCATGTGAGGGATTTTCAATCCATCCCCAACTCCTCACGTCTGGTAACATTTGATTTGGAACCAGAGATTGTCCCCAAGCAAATGCTCCCTGAAAAGTGGCTCTTTTGGCATGTTGCATAAGAGCTGCTTGAGTTGGTGGCAATCGGGAAAACATGTTGTTTGAGGATGATGATGAGAATATGAATCTCCTTGCTTCATTGACGGTACTGAAATGACAATGCTTACTGTACAACACAACAATAAACCTTTCAATGTCTACTAATACATCCTCAGGGATACTTTCTGATACATTGCTCAATGCCAGCAAGCTAAGAGAAGGGCACACATTCCAAGCAGCCCAAGCTGACTTCTTCCCTTTACCACGGAAGCCAGATACCATATCACACCCTGTTATTGCATGGAACAGTGACAATGCTTTCGATTTTGCAGGTCCTAATGATGTTACAATTGAATGTATCGAGATGAAACGAAAATCACGCCCCGTCCCAAAAGCTACCCAGATTTCAGGATTCTCTATTTCTTGTTGCATCTCAACAAAGGTGGCTACTGGAAGGATGACAACATCAGTGTTTACAGTTTTAATCATGACACACCTACATGTACACCCGTTTTGGACGCAATGCTTCAGGTGCAGCATAATTCTTGTGTCCGCTTCTTCATGATTGCAATCAGAAATTAATTCATCTGGCACAGAAGCTTGATCAGTAGACAAAATTTGCGTTTCATGGGTGGAATACACTACCTTGTTGTCTTCAGTTGTCATTTGTGAAATTTCTTTTGCCAAATATTTGAAAAGGTCTGCTTTGTTTTCACTGTCACAGAGAAAGCTTTGCCAGTTGGCAGGAATAGGTCCATTTGCCACCACCAGCTTCCTTTGCCCACTCCCACGTTTTTCACGGAGATTAGGTTTTAGACTATTAGCATGATTTGTGTAAGTATCAAATACAGCATCCAAACGGCTTACGGTGAGTAATCTGTCTGCCAGACTTGGAATAAACACATTTTCTGCATATGCTCTAAATATTTTGGCTGCACCAGGCTCAATCAAATGGACCATAGCTGCACCAACAAGTATCATTGCATCTACGTGTGGTGATGTGAACACCTTTTCCATCTGGAGACAGTCCAGCAAATCGGATTTACTACCTGATGGATAAAGCAAACCATCTTCCAATATTGATGGAGGATAAGCTACATTTTCATGTCTGAAAAGTCTTCAAAGGTCTCCTTCTCGAACCTGGCAGCTGATATACATCTGTGATAAACGGGAACAGTCATTTTTAAGATTGGCAATCTCTTGTGATTTATTTGGTACTTTTTTGTTACTTGTTCATCAAAAATATGTTTTTTCCTTTTCTTTTTAGAATCATTTATGCCCTTCTGATCAGAATCAAGAGCTAGGAGGGAAGGGAAGCAGACGGTTATAGTGTTCTCTCTCCCAGTGCTGCATACTAACACACAGAATTGAATAAAAGGATAAATGCAATATGTCTTAAAATTATAACAAGAAAACTCAATTAGCATACACCTTTCTCGGACACATAAGCATAATACTGGACATTAATATAAGTGCGCGGGCAAGAAACGGAGAGACAAGCCAGCCCTACATCCCCTGAGACGTGGTCGGCAGATCCGGTGTGGTGCCCCCACCCCAACTAGGCGAGACGAGAAGCAGTGGCCGGTTCTGGCTGTGCCCTTGGTGGACAATCGAAACCCCTGCCCCGGCGACATGGTGGAGGTGTCTAAATTGTGGTGAGTTTTGTCTTCGTTTGTTTTGTGCTTCCCTGGGAGAGATGGTCGCTTATATCCGTCTGCTTCTCATCCCCCCCCCCCCCAATTTTGATTTATTGTGCAACAGTTAGCTGTGGAGCGCAACCAGAGCAGAAAGTTTCTTAGCCAATCGCTGCACCTGATGAGAAATGTTGGTTTGCACGTTCAACTGTTTTCTTTTCTTTTGTATTGCCCTATATGTATAATAACATGGCAGGAGCGAAACATGGATACATAGTATAATGTGGCTGAAATTTATAAAGTTTGCTAATGCATGTGCCTGCTACGTGAAAAAAGATGGCTAGGAGGACTAAATGAACACCAATTGAGAGGTCATACGAGAGTATCATGGCGAGTTACCAAGAGTTTTTCTGTACACATTTATGTCTGTATGTATTGAACCGGGATGTCCTGGTGATCCCTGGCATCGGCCAATGAAAGGCAGTCATTGAAATTTTAATAACTTAAACGAAGGTACGGATCTTACAATTGTTCTAAATTCTTTATAATTTTGTAAAGATCCATCTGACATGTTCAGTAAGGATGCTATAATATGTTCGCACAAATACATGTAGGGGAATAAGATGTTACAGTCCATGTTTGCCAATTGTAAAACTTCTATGAATGGAATGTTTACGAGAGGACTTCACCGCATGATTCAAAGACGGGAATTTTTGAATTGGGGGAGGGGGAGGGGGAGGGAGGGATGAAGATTCATAATGGCCAACATTTCCTTGTAAATTAGTTCCCATTTGGCCACAAAGTCTTCTTCTTTATGCTCACTGTTATTCCTGAAGCACTTTTTTTAGATTTGTTTATTCTTTGTTCTAAGGTCCAATTGCATTAGATTTTCCACTCGTTCGTGAAGGCATGGTACACCGTCTTCAAATTGACGCATGTCTTGGAGATATGCTGAGCACCACCAAAAGTAGTTGGTCCTGTCAGTAGTTGTGAAATAACGTCATATTGATTTGATTGGTTGGAGATGTAATTGCCAATTACCCTCTCTGTGACTATGTGCTAGAACAAGATCTTTAAAAATGTTCACCATTTCAACAAAAAATGTTCCAAAAACAATATGTTATTGATATTGCTGTCAGTTGTGCCTTATAGCGTGCTATTTTATCAAGATTGAATCTGACTTACTGATGAACTCATTTAATAATGTCTCTTTAGGCAACAATCCGTCTTTCTTTGCCACATATTTTTTTAGACGTTGAAGAATTGTAAGCTGTTCTGTAAAAGTGGTAAGATCACTATTGTTTGAAAATGCTACTCATTGCAACCTTTCAATCGTCTCAGACATCATCATGATTCCTTTCAAAAGATCCTTCATTTTGACATACATACATAATTATTTATTTTAAACAGAATAATAATCGAATTAAATACATTGAGCTTTCAACAGGAACTCCTGTCTTGAACACAATGACGTCACGAGTCATCACTGTAAGCGCATGAAAGTCCCCAGCTGCGTGCCCCCACCCTCGTGGGTCAGTACGTTGGTCCATATGTCCGGTAGCCTATGTCTCTCCCCATCCCTGTTCAGTGATGGGTTCAGTTTTCTGATCTGAATGGCTTCCTTGACTCCTCTTTCAAAATACTTGGGTTCAACACACAAAATCTTAGTCTCATCCAGTGAGATACCATGATCTTGTTGGTCAATGTGGATGTGGCGCAACACTTCTGAGCCTGCGGAACTCGGGCGTCTGTCTTCTAAGAACCGTGTCTACAGATCTCTCTGTTTCTCCCACATATGAAGCATCACAGTCACTACACTTGATCTGATACACTGGCCCTATCTCTCTTTCCTTGTCTAGGGGCTTTTTAGGTCTCACCAACGACTGTCTCAATGTGTTCACTGGTTTGAAGAACACTTGAACCTTAAACTTACTCATCACCCTTTTAATGTGTTCTGAAACACCATTGCCATTGGGTATCACAACTGGGGGCTTCTTACGGAGTTCAGGTTGTCTTGTCCCTTGTATCCTTCTTCTTTGCCGTCAACAGGTGTTCCAGATACCCATTTAGTCTCACCACTTTCACCAAGTGTCTCTTTTCACTGTCACATTCCAATGGATCACTTACTACACTAACGTGCTGACCCACGGGGGGCACGCAGCTGGAGACTTTCCCGCGCATACAGTGACTACTCGTGGGCTATTATCCTGTCTAAAATAAATAATTATGTATGTATGTCTATTAAATCCAGGATATATTAACCTCCATCAAACTATCCTTCCTATTGTAAACCAGTTAAAACTGAGTGAACAACATTTACACCAAACGCTTTTGTTTCACTTAAAATCATTCTATATTGCTTCCTTCAATATATTTTCCAATTGCTCCTAGTAAGCCTTTATGGGATGGAATGACTTGCAACATAACATTAAATTAGAAACCTCCTCGGTTTCATGGAGAAGTATCTTTTTTAGCTGTGTGATACACACCTTCATCGTAAACTACTGGCAAATGTGTTTGTTCCAGCGGAATCAAAATGTTCTGAAAATTCTTTAGAGCAGTTTATACAGTAGCATATTCAGTAACAAGATATGATAATACAAGTAGAAATCCAACAGTTTATATGCTCAAGTTCTCATCACTGACCAGAGAATTGAATTTATGCCATGATGCCATGAGCTGTGTACCACATGTTTATAGCACATTATTTGGGAGGTCACTCAGTTCAGTGGACTTAGTACCCGGGCAGTTTCTTTTGCTCGAACGTTATTATGGATGTCTTCATCGATTGCATACAACTCTGGGTTTACAGTTTAATCATTTGGTAATTGTACCTCAGTCAACAGCTTGAAATAATTTTGTAGTTTCTGGGATTCTAATTGCCGTTTAAAAGGAATGCTACAATTGATGAATGTAGTATCAGATACATTTGGTTTTAATTGCTCACCACTTTTCTCTTGAATTAATTTTGAAACAGTGTCATGAGAGCCTCTAATACCCGATACAGTATTTTCCTCATGATCAAAATTATCGAATGCTCCCATAGTGATTTTTTCAGAAACGAAATGTAGTGGTGTTGGTACCTTAACTTTACTACGCTCCATGATGCATGCAACATTATCTTACAAGTTCATTATACATTATGCACAGTCCAAGATAATTGAAACTAGAAACAAGTGTTATACTTCTGCATAGGCGTAGGAAGGAAATAAACATTGGGGGGGGGGGGGCGAACCCTTCAAGAGAGCTGGAACCAGATCCAATTTTCCCCCAGTGTGCAAGCCGCAGGCATGCACGTGCGTGCCGTAGGCACGCACATGCTGAAGGGTCCGGGGACATGCTCCCCCGTAAATTTTTTCAATTCAGGGTGCTCACATGTGCATTCTGAGCCATTTTTAACACTAAATTTCCATAAAAACTACCTATAAGTTCAGCATAACATTGTCTTCCACTTTGAAAAAATTGTACATGGATGGGTGGTACATCAGCTACTGTCTCGCCCGGCTGTAGAATGACCTCGGATTTTTCCAAAAATACATGGAAAGTTGTATGCGGAGTATTCAGACGCGTTTCTGCAGTTTAATCTATGGAAGAATTATCTGAAGAAATAGATGAAAAATGGGGTTTTCTGTGAATATGCTTCTGAATACTCTGCACAATTCTTCAGTTTTTCATTTTTTCCACAGAAGTCATTAGAAAAAAAATCACTTTGACCAGACGTTTGTATGAAAATACATATAATTTCCATTTCATATTCACGTCTGTAAATGACAAACGCAAAACTCCACACTTTTATGTTAATTTTCCAAGAAAAAAAGAGGGTTGTGATATTTAGATTTTAATTTCAATGATGTTATTTACACACATTTTACCCTGTTAACCCTGCACATTTGATGCTTCAAATACTCTTCCTTGTTTTTGATAAACCACGGGATGTGATAATTCATTCGTCTCAACGCCATCTTTACAAAGAGAACTATACTCTTTAAGGTCATATATAAACCCATATTTTAGTGCATGTAGATCTACATGGTATTGTCAGGGTATTGTGAGGGTCCATGCGGCGGCAAACACATTTAACAAATGCTGAAACTGCATCATCGAGAGTGTAATAGAATCTAACGAATCTGTAATGTCCTGCGCAAGGTTGAATCACGGGCATTAGTGGTCCTCAGTGGTTCAGTGGTTAGAGCTTACGACCTGAAAACGTGGTTTGCCTGCATCGCAAGTTCGCGCCCCGGCAATGACAGACTTAGTTACGTCATATGTCTGCTACTGCGCTGCTGATCACCACTGAGCGTGTCGCCTCAGTCGAGTATAATACTAGATGGTGGCGACACCAAGCGTGAGGTTCGGAAGCCTTGTTAAAAGGCGTGAGGATAGTGACCCCTGTAAACGTAAAAGAACTCGTCTAGTTTAAAAACAATAGCTCTCCACCCCCGAGGCTCAGGTACTACCTAGCCTGCCTCTAGACGTTTAAGTACCAACACCACGTGGCCTCCAAACAAACACGACCACATTGTAAATAAGCAATACTATATGTACACTTTCATCTGTCCTCCTAGGAACATTAATTCCTGAACAAACAAACAAACAAACAAAACAAACCAACCAACCAACTATTTAACACCTGTCATGGTGTAGATATTTGGTTAAGCATCTTTTGATGTTGTAATTTTTTATGGGAAACGCTTTCTGCTTCATAATATTGTAAGTAAAAAATATTGGCATGATATGTGGATGTTTTTGTTGTGTTTCTTGAGTATCTTCAATAAAATGCTGTTACAATAAATATTACTACTGATTTTACCACATTTAAAATTGCTTGCAGGAGCTGTCAAATGAATCGCGACTGCTTTGACATAAAATTTGAATAAAAATCGAAACCAGAAAAGATGAAATGGTAAAAATTGTATTAATTATATAAATTATATAAATTTTACATACGCAGTCATTTTCAGCAAGAAATACACATTTTATCATTCCGTGCAAAAATCTCCGCCAATAACGCACGCTGATTGGTCAATCAGCGTGCTCAATTTTGCGATGGAAAACACGCTCCAGAGCCACTACTACGGCGCTAGTCTAAACTCCTCACATTATCAATACAGCCACTGACGTCGCAAGGCGTGTTCCGTGTAGCGGAGAGCAGAAGTTTAGACTAACGCCGTAGTAGTGGTCTCTGTGCGCTCAAAACAAACGAAATTGACTTGCAATGAGAATGTTATAATATGATTTATTTCAAAATAAAATGGATTTTAGTCATGATAGAATGGTGATTGACCACTCGATTGTCGTGTCAATCGTGAAATTGAGCATGCTGACGTCTGATTTACACAATTTCACGATTGACACTCCAATCTCATGGTCAATTCCTACAGTATTACATGTATAAGCCATGGAATGTTTTTTGTTAAACATGTTTGAAAAAAATTTAAACATTTCTTGCCAACGTTATGTTAATCAATATAATTTTCTGTCTCCGGCAGAGTGGGGTTAAAATACGCTATTTGTATGGCTCCTAGGGGTTAAATAGGGCAAAATCAATGCAAGCTTAGTGTCACAGTTGTAGAAATACATTAACCTTTCTTTAAAGCCCCTTGTTTTTTTAAACTTTACGTGACCGAAGTTGTCACACCATCATTGAACTAGTTAAAACGATAGAAATTACACATAAATCTGTTGTAGACTGTGCAATGGTTCTAAAGTTTTGACCAAGTTCTCTTCTCCTTATTGTAGACTAGGCACTGTATATTCTTAAATGTGTTCATTGTCTTGGTATTAAATATATTGGTTCATCTTTCTTTATTCACAACACTAGATATTAGGACCCATGGTTGGTCTTACTGAATGCCATATTAAGAACTCGAAAGATTTGGCTGAAAAAATGAGTGAGATCATGATAGAAGATGAAATCTTTGCATCACATGACGTGGTTTCCTTGTTTACAAACAACCCTATTGAAAAGGCTCTCCAGATAATAAGGGACCGTTTAAACAATGACAGAACTCTAAAGAAGCGTACGTTATTAAATCCAAATGACGTCATGGACCTTTGTGAATTCATACTCACAACGACGTATTTTCAGTTTAGAGGATCAATCTACCAACAGAAGTTTGGCACAGCTATGGGGAGTCCAGTGTCACCAATAGTAGCAAATCTGTACATGGAATGGCTAGAGACCAAAGCAACAGCCACTCCCCTAGTGACTTGTAAACCACAACTATGGAAGCGGTATGTGGTAGATGTGTTAGAGAAGATAAAGAGAGGAGAGACCCAGAACCTCACAGACCATCTCAACACAGTGGATGAGACTGGTAGCATCAAGTTTACGCATGAAGAAGAAAGAGATGGGTGCATTCCATTTCTAGACACACTGATTTTGCGTAAACCAGACCGGAGTGTGAAATTACTAGTTTACAGAAAGAAGACACACACTGACCAGTACCTACACTTCTCCTCCCCCACCCTTTGCAACACAAGCTAAGTGTTATACGCACCCTCTTAGATAGAGGGAATGACATAGTGACAGAAGAAGTTAACAGGCAGAAAGAGGAACAATACATAGTTGAAGTTTTGACAAGATGTGGCTAATCTGAATGGTCGTTCCAGATAGAAAAACCAGATAGAAACCAAACTTGAAAGGAAGAGTGAAAAGAACAAGAAAAGAAAAGAAGCTGAAAGATCAAAAGGCCAGGTTATCCTACCATATGTGAAAAGTGTTACAGAAGGGATCTCCAGAATTCTGAAAAAGCACTTAGTAGCTACTGCGGTGAAGCCAATGCAGACTATCAGGAACATCCTAGTACACCCGAAAGATAAAGTGGATAAGACGGGCAAATGTGAAATTGTGTACAAGATTCCATGCAAGTCATGTGATAAAGTGTACGTCGGGGAAACGGGTAGAAAGTTTGATACCAGACTGAAGGAACATCAGAAGGACGTGGAAGCTAACCAGAAGGGAGCATACACCAGATCCACAAAGAAAGAGTCTAAAATGGAAATAAACAAGAGTGGTATCGCAGACCATGTGAACCAGCACAACCATTAGATAGACTGGGAGGGAGCCAGAGTAATAGACAGAGAGAGTGAATGGAAAACCAGGACCATCAAAGAGTCTGTACACATCCGAACCGAACCTGCAAGCAGGTTATGAACAGAGACGAGGGGGGTGGACACCAACTCTCGCGAGTTTATGATTCTATCCTTGTTCAGGATCGGAATATTTGACCTTTGACATTGCGCAGGAAGAGCATTCTGAAGATGCCAATAGGTGTTTGGCGAAACTGTTAATGTATCAAAAATATCTAATGTTGTGAATAAAGAAAGATGAACCAATAGACTAGGCACTGGTTGTAGAATTTCTCACTTATGTGAACAATCATATTCATAGTGAATGTAGCATGTGTTTCATTGTGTTTCTATTTTTCTTTCTTTGCAGATGCGTTTTATTCCAAAAGTAAACTTTTAATTATTCTATTTCTATTTAATTTTTGGAGCTTTAGCTCCCTGATCACGAATGAAACATATATACTCGAAGTGTATATTTGAAGTTGTAATTTATAGAATACATTTTTATTATGGGGCAGGGAGCTAAAGCTCCCGAAATTTAGATAAAAATAAAATAAGATAATTTAAAGTTTACCTTTTGGAATAAAACGCATCTACAAAGAACACAATCAGTTTTTAACTTCTTCTCCTCGATTGTTGTAGAGTGTGAAAGGGTTATAAAGTTGTTTTACTTGTTCTTTATTATGATTTATCATACGTTTCAACTGTGAACGTCGAGCATTTTAACTGTCTGCAAAAAATAGCCAGAAAAAACTAAGTCCAAACTTTCTGCACATTTCGAGTCTGGAAAAAACCTAAGTCCACACTTTCCGCACATTCAGAGCCCCCAAAATTCCACACTTTTTCACAGGTTTAAGAGAATTTTCCGCATTAAAATCATATGCGTAATAATATCAATCTTGCCCAATTCTTCACGGACATACAGGTGATTTCCGCACATGTCCAAGTACATTTTGAAAGATTCCGCGTACTTTTGAAAGATTCCACCTATTTCTACACATTTTTACTCTTTATCCGCCAATTTCGGCACATTTTTACTCTTTATCACCGATTTCCGCACACTTTTACTCTTTGCAGACGTTCTACAGGCGGGACCTGGCGACCCCTTGCAGCCAAATTTTTCATCAAATTATCCAGGTTCTGGACCCAGTTCTGGACCTGTATGTTCCTGGCCACCCCTTGCAGCCAAATTTTTCATCATATTATCCAGGTTCTGGACCCGGTTCTGGACCTGTATAGTGTCCGTGTGTTTGCGTGCCTCTCACGATTTGTCATGCGAGCCCAATAATTTTCTCAAAATATTGGGGGGCCGAAGTATATGTTGGCCCCCCTGTGTAAGACATTGGGGGGGGTCCCTGCTGACCCCGGTGGTTCCTAGGCCTACATGAAGTTCTGCATGTTTGATGTACATGTATGGCATCAGAGTCCATTATTTGCACCAGTGTTTTTACTCTGGTATTTTAAGGATGAATGTCATTATTTGAAACAATGACAAGAGTTTGGTGTTGGAAATTTGACATTCATCGTCATTGTCAGACTGGAGGTTACAGTCATGCAGGTACAGTGAAAAATGAAGCTAGACATATTGACTGCTGTGGTTGAGCCCTATAGAGTTGGCCTATTACTGCTTAATCTAGCATCTTTTAGTTACAATAATCACTATTAGTCTATTAATCCCCTATTCATATTGACTCAAGACCCTTGAACAATTTTAAGCTGTCATTTACGTTTGAACTGCTCATCTGGAAATTTATTACCAAATTTGCCATGATTTTGGCGGCCATCTTGAATATTCTATGACAAACTAAAGGTGCTATGTAATTTCTAACAACATATTTGGCATCCTTCTGGGACCAAGAAAAACTTCTATTTGGTTCCAAAATCATGCATCTAAGTGGAATGATATTCAAGAAACACACATTTTTATGATTTTCCCAAATTTTGTGTTGGTCGGCGCCATCTCAGATTTTTTCTTTATTGTTGGGACATTCCAAGACTGCCTTGATTTTCTAATAGAAAACAGTATACTTTATGGGGAAATAGCATAACATTACTGAATTTGTCATAAATGTGCGGATTAAAGGAAACAATATCTCTTCCGTTATGCATTTTTGACAAGTTTTGGTGATATTTTGGAGGCCATCTTGTAATATCTCAATATTCATTTTTTTAGTTTAGACAGTATCATGGTCTTCTTTGTCCATGAAAATATCAAGTTAAAACCCACAACCATGTACGTAAGTGAAATAATAAGAAAATTATGAGGTCCTGTAGGGTTTCCAAATGTCAATGAAATATCGGCGGCCATCTTGAATTTCTTGAAAATGAGTGGGATGCCACATGTCTACCCTAGCTAAAATGAAGAGCTAGATTGCCTCCCAACATAATCTGAAGAGAAAAACCGTGGACCTTTTATGAACACATATCATACCCCAGGGACTGGAGTAAGGGCCCCCTCCTAAATTTGTTTGAAAATCTCAGCCCCGTCACCGCCCTCGAAAAATGCTACTGACAACTTTCCGGGGCGCCCCTTTAAATCGCCTCAGATTTTATCTCCCCTTACAGCTACATATGCATGCAAGCAAAGCAAAGTAGTTAGTGTAGGAACCCGGGACTATTAGTTCGGCAATTAAGTAATACGGTGCAGTCAGGTTACGTCCATCGCTTACACTCTCCGGTCCTGTGAATTGACGTTCTATGACGTCACAGAACATTTCATCGAATAACAATCTCGTTGACGGTTCAGTTTGAATCTAGCAGTAATAGCCATCACTTCATTTGGACCAGCAACCCCAAATCACTAGACTATCCTCGGGGGGTGGGGGGGGGGGGGTGTCTCACACTGTCGCGATTAGGATGGACGTGCCTCGAAACTTTTTCACATTTTTGGTATATTCTGGGTGTCTTTTTTCACTTTTTTGGGTATATTTCAGGGTGTCTTTTCACATTTTTAGTATATTCATCAGGTATAAAAATATTGATATTCATTATATTCATTCTTGATATCTTCATGTACTAGATTTCTCGGATATTGGTATATTGCATAGGCAGATCCAGGTTTTCGGAAAAGGGGGGGGGGGGCGCACTTAAGGAAAAGAGGGGGCGCACTTACGGGATTTCATGAAAAACACTATGAAAATGAAGTATTTTGGTGGGAAAAGGGGCCCCCCTCCTCCTGGATCTGCCTATGTAAGGCCCTATTGGTTGGTCATATTTTCTCAGATATTGGTATGTTGTGGGTCAATTTTCGCAAAAATAGGTATATTGGTGGATGCCGTTTTCAACCTGTCCGAGGCACGTCCGTACCCATTTTCTGACCAAGAACTCCCCCCACCCCCACCCACACACCTCACCCGTGCGTGCGTGTAGATACGTTTAACTGGTTCCAGGTGAACTGTACGAGGCTCGTGCCGCCAGCACTGGTGCGAAGACCCTCCCGCGAGGGCCGTCAATCTATCCTAGCGTAGGCCTGGTAAACGTTCCCGTCCACAAATTTCAACCAACTGGGTTTCTATACGAGGCCCGTAAGTTCTTCGAGGTTATGTCGCCGGTCAGCAGGTGAAAACCTTACATGCATAACATTAACAGAATAATGGGGTGATGTATGTCAATAATCTGATACAAGATCAGCATACAGTGTTGAAAAAAGCAGAAATGTGTTCCTTTGTACTTTGATATTTAATTCTATTTAAAGTCAAGTGCTTGCTTAATCGCACTGGAAACCTCGGGGCATCATTTGTTTGCCCAGTTGTAGCCTATAAGTAATTGGTTTAGCGCATTAGGTTTTTCATTACGGTGAAACCTTTATCTAAGACCACCTCTCTACTGGGACCATCTCTATATGACCATTTGACACGTGACGGTACCCAACCATTGGAAAGAGAGCACACATCAAACCTGCACAAAGATACTACCTCTTCAATAATAAATACCATTTAAAAGTTGAAGCGATAGCCTTGTGGTCTTCATAGAGAGGTTCTACTGTAACTGATCCAGATCATATATGTTTTAATATTAATATCACCAATAACTTGTTTATAATTATGATAATGTTGAATCTGCTTGATTTTGTCCTGAACAAAACTCTGATCACTTCTTAGAAACAATGTACCTGCTCGTTGGAGACAATGTCTTATATTAATAATTTGACAGTCGCCTGCCAATGCATTTTTGATCTTCTTTGTGTTCAGTTCATGTTTCTCACAAAAGCAATTTGTCAGTCATGATCGGTTTCATGATTAACAAGCTTCATACTTCAAACTCAATAAAAAGGACTTTGATTTATACAATAAAATTGTGGTTTTAAAAAAGTATTTTGGAAACAGTTTTATAACTATAACAAAGAGAAGACATTTGAGAGGTTTACCTATTGGTGATTTTTATGCGAATGCTCCCAACGAAGCACATGATATATTGACGGCTATGTATTTATATCTTTTATAGCAAGCAGACAGATTTTATTGTGGATTTACATCAGTTACTTCCTTTGCACGGACTGGATTTATTGTACACTTTGTGAGTAATCACAAACAAGAAAGAATGTGATACTTATATTCAAGTGTTATACATGGACTAGGCCAACTGACATATCAGGATACTAAATGTTACAATTCCTCTGTGATATTTCACAAACTACCACAATGCCAGGTCTTTCCAAGGACAAGTTTTCAGATGGTTTAGACAGACCCAAATCTGCGTTGGCCCGCAGAAGAGCCGGCACTCCTTCACCCGGCGGCATCAGCAGGCAAAACTCTGGTCTCAGGCGGCGACAGCACCAGTACAATACGGGTACTACTCCAGTGGCAACAATGGCTTGAGCATACATGCGAGGTCCCCTAAATCACCTTTAATATTTTGTAACTAGGGGTTCTACTGCGTCAAAAAAATTGGGTGGGTCGCTGTCACCCCGGCAATAAGTGAGAAATTCAAGATAACCGCCGCGATGGTCGCTGGCTCATAAAAAGTGTTATATCTTCCTTAATATTGAAGATAGAAACATGATTCTGGTGTCTAAGCATATGTTTGTGATGGTATGGAATCCATTAATATAGGAAAAATTGAGTCAACCCGGAAATAAGTGAGTAAAACAAGATGGCTGTCAAAATGGCCGCTCATTCAAACATAATTTATTAATGCCTCTTGATTCTGGTGTTTTCATTAAAACCAGCTACTTACAATGATAGTCAAATTATAATAAATACATGTATGTTGCAATTATGACATAGATAATGATCATAACTGGTATTAAAACAATAAAATAGCAATGATATCATGACTTATCAAACTTTGACAATACAAGATACCGTAAAGTTACTCCATCATCTTACATTGGTATACTCTAAACATTCTATACTTATCCAGTCATCACCCTTTTTTGGGGTTTTCTTTGGTTGCAAGTCTCTTCCAGTTCAATAATTCTCATCTTTTGCTTGGGAATCTGAACCCAGTTCTGACAACATGTATACATGTGACTGAGAATTTTACCCATCACGTGACTCAATGCGGCAGAAGGTTGCAAAACAACCATATTTTCGCACTTTGCCATCGAAGCCTGCAGCAAATGGAAGGCCCACCGAAAAGTTACTTGTTATTGACAGGAGAACATTCGAGTAGGTTTGTTCCTTCTCCATATTGAGCCCAAAGTCCGACACAAAGTCTTCCAAATATTTACTAGTATAGTCACTACCATCCAAGCAATGAAGTGCTGGAAGAATCTGACACATTGATGCTATCTACTATCGCCTAACAGAGGAGATATTAGTTCGATGGAAAAGTAAGATATCTGATAAAATTAATTCACAAACCTTCATGAAAACCCAATGTATGTTGTAAATGATTGTGACAAGTGATTGCACAATATCTTGACCCAGGCAATAATGCCTACTGAAATAAGTGTAATGCTTGCAATAGTAGAACGAGGCATGGAATTGTATTTTGCTTTAGATGTTACTAGATAACTATTGCTTTAAATAGATAGGTAAATACAGTTTTAATAGCTCATTGATGATACTAGTAACCTTGGTTGGGTGTGAAATCTCTATTTTAGCATATGTTGTTGAATCCGCCACAACCACTACCACGACCGTGGCGAACTCTCCCAATGGCGAAGACCAAAGCCCGTGGGAGTCGTTTGTTACCACAGTTAATGCAACACAGGTCAGTGGAGCTGGTTTGGTAAAAGCTATATAACAGAAACACACACACGCACGCGCACACGTGCACGCACACACAACTTTATTTATGACAAAAACCATATGAAATATACATGATTTAAAAGTCATACACACACATATAACTTTATTTCTGACTAAAATCCATATAAAATATACATGATTTAAAAGTCATAAAAACGATTCTTTATACCAAATCATGGTTAAAGAAGGTACATTAAAAAAGAAAACTGAATTGATGGTAGCCTGAATCAGCGTATTTGCTGATTCAAATAATCACAGGCGGAAGCTATAACAAGCCTTCCTCAAAATAGTTCTCAGACTATCAATGTTATTATATACATATATACAAGACATACTTGTACCTCATTTGACTTTAAATAATTTTCTGTATACATACATCATTAAAAGCTACATTTAATTTGTTCATACAATAAGTTGAATAATTAGACCAAAGGTGTCCACCATACACATTATTACAAAATGCTCTAAACAATACTTGTTTAACGAGACTTGCTGGAGATTAAAAAAAATCTCAAAATGTGCCTGTTTTTTTTTTTAATTTAGTATAAAAGTACAAGCATTTCCCTTTTTAAAAATGTATAGCACTTTAGGGGTTTCGGGAATAGAATTTGGTTTATGGACCATACAAAAGATCATGTATACAATTTCGGTACAGTCAAAATTAACATTGGCTGAATTTTTCATTGATACATTTTTAAAAAGGGAAATTAATGTACTTTTATACTAAAGTAAAAAAAAACAAGAACATTTTGAGAATATTTTTATCTCCAAATTCTTTTATCTCCAGCAAGTCTCCTTAATATAATCTGAACAATTCTTAAACTTTGAAATCAACAAATTACCCTTGGCATACAATTACTTCTTATGCCGGACTAGATCATCCTCATCATTACTTTCATCATTTAACATTTCACCAATATATTTAATGCAATGAACATATTTAAGCTCATTATTATTCAAAAAGATAGAAAATACATGTAAATTCTTAAGACACTTCAGTTTAAAACACACACATTTAGTCTTTGACTCATTAAAAACAATAGAGTTAACAGTTGCATATTCTGAGCATATATCAATGAGCTTTTGAAGGCCAGACGGAGAGGAAGCAACAAGGCAACTGTCATCTGCATACAACCATTTATTAATTATAATGACCACTTAAGCAACATCCTATTTCAGATTTATTTAACTCCTTGATAAGATCATCCATGTACAGGTTAAAATAAGCAGGAGAAAATATACCCCCTTGACGGACACCACTTTTTATAGTTGTAAAAAACTTATTTGAAAATGAATTACCTCATCGTATCAAAAACTGTTGACCTGAATACCAGTATACAAAAAGTCTAACAAAAATAAGAGAGAGACCTCTCTGAATCGATTTATAAGGATAAAATAAGATTTTATTTCGATGTTAAAAAATTATATATACATATATACATTTCATACAAAATTATACCAAATTATATTAGAAATATATTATATATAGAAAAAGGTCTGTTGATTTAACCGATCAAAAGCCTTAGAGGCATCAAGAAAACATACATATAGAAGATTTGACAAAGAATGATAGAACTCAATGATCTGCTTTAATGTGATTGTGAACACACAAATCAGTACTATGCCTGTGTTTAAAACCAAATTGGCTATCACAACTGTTTAACAAATCAATATATTTAGATAAAATTAATTATAAACTTCAATTATCTTTGAAAACACAGTAGCTAATGCTACAGGACACACACACGCACGCACGCACGCACGCGCGCGCGCGCGCACACACACACACACACACACACACACACACATATATATATTCCTACTACTCATCCAAACAAAACTTTGATGAAACACTGAAGAGAGTAAAATACAAATAGAGAGTGGTATATTTATTTGTATACCTGCGCACATTCCTGCAACCTCATTGGACTCTGTCACGTGACTTGAATGCACTTAGTCCTAGTCCTACTTTATGATGCAACAGATTGATCTGTTTCAGGATGAGGCTATGCGTCTATTGTTGCGGGCCAAAATTCAGATGGTGTTTTCCCGGAAGGGCAGCAGTCTGCACAGGTGGGACAAGGGCAGGAGTCAACCACTGTATTAAGACTACTCAGGGCCTGGCGCCAAGTGGTTTCAGAAGAGACGTTAGGGACCATTCAGAATTTATGTCAGGGCGGGGTAGGAGGATTTTCCAAAAATGCCCCCCCACAAAACACACCCTTAATAGCCCCCGTTATCCCACAAGCCCACACCCTATTTAACCAGTTAAAAATCAGTAAATGTTGTACAGAATTAACCCTTATATAATTTTTCTGTGAAAAAATTGATAACCCCCCCCCCCCCTCAAAAGTGTGTGACAAAATTGATAGCCCGCCTTCAAACATTGTGACAAAAGTTCATGGGCCGCCCTAAAATCCTCCTACCCCACCCTGTCATAAATACTGAATGGTCCCTTACCTTCTGGAGGTTCGCCACGGTGCTTTTATGAAAGCTTGAGGCCGCCCTAGAAATGGCAGCATGTGCAAATCCAGGGGGGGGGGGCATATGATCTTATATTCATAGGGGGTTTGGCATGTTCGCTTTCAATCACGCATACGAAACAAAACCAATGAGACTCCTGAAATGCGCCCCACCCAACCCCAACCCCACCTTTTCTGAAAGCCTGGATCTGCATGTGTGTAGAACTTGCTGTCTGACAGTCATGAACTTTAAGAAATTTGTACCATAAACGATAATGCTAACTATGCTCTTGTCATGCTAACTATGCTCTTGTTAACACTAATAATATCGAGTCCTTATATAGCCAGGTAATTGTGGGAAGCACCATAGAACTTGATCTAGACAAAGAAACATATTGCGACGATTAACTCCAACTATTAAAAAATCTTTAAACCTCTATTGAGGGTCGTGGCTGGTTGGGAGACCAAGGGTGATTGCCTGAGTTAGAATGTCGTCTATGCGGTGGGTGGGGTGGGTGGATGGGTGGGTTGGTGGGTGGAGAGTGAGTAACAATTAAATCTCACTCCCATGCACTTAACTACCCACCCATGCACGCATCCACTCACCCACCCACTCAATCACCCAGCCAGGTCATGTCTGAGCTGCTGGCGGAGAAGGAGGCTCAGCGGGAGCGGCGTCTCGCGGCGGCAGCAGCAGCCTGGGATGGGGAGGACAGCGAGGTTGTCATCATCCCAGACGGTCAGCCACTACACGCATCATATTAAATCTGATATGACATCACACATCAAACCACGCAGTGTACAGCACACGTATATAACACAAAAATATGTTGATACTTATCACCGTAGGTCTACAGGAATCTCATTGCACATAATCCATGGTTACAATATCTATCTTTTCAAGTGATTTGCATTATGCTGAACGTGCTGCAGATGTAAGTATGTGAGAAATGATCAAAACATGAAACATGACAAAATGAAACCGTGTGAGAACAATGCTTGAATCACAACATATACTAGATCAAAAGTGCTCACAGCATCACTGGAACAACTTATGACTTATGGCCAATAAGATGTCTGAAGTTATCTACTGTTAATCAAGAATTCCAAAACGTTATAGCAATGTATACAATCAGCCTAATATAATAATGGCTCCGTCGTGCATTTTCATTTGTGATATTGATCTTGCAGCAGCACACCGCACCTAGCAGACTTTTGTTGCTGCTGTAATATTGATTTATCATTGTGTACTCAATACTAGTAAGCCTATAAGAATGTTGAAAATGGACCATAAATAGTCCGGTTGAAAGCCCACTTTAAATGGTAAAATGCCCAAAATCAATTATTCACTTTGGTGTCGCCTGATACTTCATTGTTGTGTAAAGTTTGAACGAAATTCGTTCATCATGAAATGCTTTAGCTTGTCTGTAGACATATATTCAGTTAGTCAGTTACAAAAGAAACAAACACAAGCCTGAAGCATATTTACATTTACCAATGAATCAAACAGTCAACTGATTAATCAACCAACCAACCAACAAATTAGTCAAACAACCAATCACTCAAATAATTTGACCATTTAACAAACCAAACAAGCAACTAACCGATTAATCAACACTACCAATCAATCGACCAACCTATCACACAATCAATCAACCAACCTGCCCGCCAACCAGTCAACAACCAACTAACGGGTGAATGAACAAACTAGCCAACCTATGAACCAATCGTTCAATCAATCAACAAACAAACAAACCAAATGATCTATCAATCTACCTACCAATCAATCAACCAACCAACCAACCAATGCATTAACTCCTCCAGACACGCTGGCATCACTAGCATCAGAGGACCCGGCGCCATTCGCAACGTCACACAAATGCAGACTGACGCCATTACAGAGGACAGCGAGACGTGCGTGGGGGCTCATACGCAAGTATGCACATTTGCACATCCCACCAATCCGGCACACACTCTTTTTTGTTTTTGTTTGTTTTTTTTTTTTTTTGTGAATAGTATTTTGTATCATTGTATTTGATAAATTATTTTGATGATAAATGTTATGATATAATGAATATATAATTTTTATATATTTTTTATGAATCGTGCTTCAAAGTGATCTCTCTACTAAAATGTTTCATATTGTTCCCGTCACGTGACCAGAATGAACCAGGTTGTTCCCAATTGAAATATTGAGACAATAACATGAATAAGTAATGTTTTGTTGTCCTGTTTGGTTTTGTTTACTTCAATGGTGCATAAGGCAGCTTGTATACCAACAAAATATAATTTCACGTTTACAGCAGATTATCACTAAATCAAAATGTCAAAGCGAGAGAATGAGAACGTTATGCTCTGATTAATTCTAATTAGAAAGTTTTATTACTTTGCCTATAAACTTGTTTTAGAATAGTTATCTATCATTCCGTGCAAAAATCACCGCCAATAACCCACGCTGATTGGTCAATTGCTAGACTGGAAAACACGCCCAAAAAAACCACGGGCGCTAGTCTAAACTCCTCACAATATCAATACAGCCGCTGACGAAACAAAGCATAATTGTTGGCAATGAGAACAGTTATAATCATGATTTATTTTAAAACAAAATGGATTTTAGTCATGATAGAATGGTGATTGACCAATAAATGTTATAACATGATTTATTTTAAAATAAAATGGATTTTAGTCATGGTAGAATGGTGATTGACCACTCGATTGACTCGTGTCAAGCATGCTTTCTGATTTTGCGATTGTTCACTCCAATCAGGCGTCAATTCAATTCCTACAATATACATCATATGTTGCAAATGCAAATGTGTAAATGATATTATTGGAATCAAATGCTTTATTACACATTCTTTCGTAAAGAAAGGATTCCCGGTATATTTTTGCATAAGAATCTTTATCATTTTCCCCCTGATATGACAGGAATTGCACACAGCAAACTGAAGTGATAGCTGATTGTGGAACCAAGTCAATGGCTGCTACTGGATTTTTTGAGAGAGGTTTTATTTCTTTGCAAGCAAATGGTACCAGTACAGAAGAACTACTTTTTCAAGACAGATACAGAAGAACCACTATTTTGTAAAATATAAGTCTTTCGTAGAGTGCCATTTGCAGACGTTTCAATTTATATTTTTCCATAGGCATATCCAGGTTTTCGTAAAGGGGGGGGGCGCACTTAAGGAAAAGAGGGGGCGTACTCACGGGATTTCATGAAAAACCCTATGAAAATGAAGTATTATGGTGGGAAATGGGGTGGGGCGGGCCCCCTGTGCCCCCCCCCCTCTGGATCTGCCTATGTTTTCCATCTCTCTTTTGCAAAACAGACACACATTGACCAACTCCTCACTTTCTTTCCTCTTGGAGGATAATTTTTAAGACTACACATTTTCCCAATTAAGGTCCCAAAACTTCTTCCTTCTTTCCTATTGCAGCAAGGTTAGAGAAATTGGTTTGGAGCTGAAAAGTAAAAGCACCGCTCTGAATTGGTCGTTTCTAAGACAACATATAGCCAATATGTCAGACATGCAACGGACACGGTAATATTTCCAATAATTGCACTTTTAGGGAACGATCATAAATAACGATACCGGGGTGTCTTCCATTTTTTGGGGCTCGACGAAAAAGTTAACCGACCCCCCATCAACATTTTAAAAGGTTGAGTGACACCCCCCCCCCCCACCACACCACCACCACCACCACCACCACCCGTGACAGACAAAGTCCTCTATATAGTCATTGCATTGCAATAAGATAATATTTGAAAAACAAAATACCGTAGCGTGATAAAAAAAAGTTCAGCAACCCACCCACCCCCAAAAGGAATTCATTATTTATGATCGTTCCCTTAGATCTACCAACAAGTTACCTGTTTTCAATTTTATATTGTCATACGTCATTTGCAGTCTTATACTTTCAATATTTTAATATAATTCTCCGTCTTATATAGAATATATGATTAAGTGTCCATACCTTCACTACTGCTCAAATTAATAGCTCACTCATCCCTCCACATAAATCCGATCAGAAAGGAAGACGTATATGCCACTTACTCTCAAAGTTCTACAGATGAGTTATATGTACATGTATGTCAGTGTTATATTTAAAAAACGTCTGTAGGTAGGGTGCTGCAATTCCTCAACCCATACTTCAGGAATCGCAACTCAGAGGCAGGTCCAGGTTTTTGTAACAGAATATGGGGTGGGCGTACCCACATGATTTCATGGCTTTTATAATCACAAAGGCAACACCCGAAAATTATGTTTCTGGGCGAGTCCTGAATCTGCCTATGCAACTTCTTTACTCTTAGCCCCTTCACTCACAGTCACTGATTCGAATCAGTAAATGCCTATCACTCTCCACAGGCAGGAGCTATACGAGAAGTATCTATACAAGCCCACCTCGTGGACAGAGGGTCTGGTCAACTGCCCGCCGCAATACCTCATCCCACACACCGCACGGGCATCACTCCACAAAGCACGTGATCATGCCAACAAGCCAAAGGTAAGGATGTCACCAATGAAAAACAATGACATTTTCTAGACGGTTACTAGTGTATGCATGTAGTATATCTACTGGGTTGCCTAAAAGGAATCACATCTAAAATTACTTGTGCAGCAACGTTTTCTTTTTAACAAATTGGTAGTCTTGAAGTACTTGATGAGTTTAAATGACGCCGTATGTTAACAGACTTATGCGGACCATCACTAAAGTGAGTGTCACACCGTGCCAAATCAAATTTGGTAGGTGAATATTTGTGACTGTCAGGCTGTGGCCGAAACACTCAATGTGATATTTGTTACAGGGCAGGCGACACACCGTGCACACAATGTACAACGCACTCGGCTTCAACAGATCCGGAGCACAGACGCCGGTGCATCTGCCTCCAAGGGCTTCCTCGAGGGCCAGCGAAGTGAAGCACAGGAGTGCGGTGGCAGGAAAGCGGTTTCCTCCCCTGTCGAGACCAGCTTTTCAGTGATTGTGATCAGGACAGTCGATCATAACTTTATTGAGGACGTTGATATAGTGTAACCATGGCCCTGTGACAGTTATTTAAAATCTAATGGTACGTGTATTAAAGTGTTTGTCGCCATCTAGCATATTATTCCTACTTTTATTCCATATTAATTTTGCACAGTTGACTCTCTGTTGAAGGGGGAATCTATTGATATCTATTGTAATTTTAGGACGTTGTAATATCCCATTCTATCATTCCGTGCAAAAATCACCGCCAATAACCCTCGCTGATTGGTCAATCTCCGTGCTTAATTTTGCGATGGAAAACACGCTCACAAAAAAACCACGGTTAGTCTAAACTCCTCACAATATCAATACAGCCGCTGACATAGTAAGGCGTGTTCATGCTAAAGCGGAGTGCAACAGTTTAGATTAACGCCTCCGCTCAAAACTGTAGGAATTGACGCCTCCGCGGCCTCAAAACAAACGAAATTGACTTGAATGTTGAATGTTATAATATGATTTATTTTAAAATAAAATCATGAAAATGGATTTTAGTCATGATAGAATGGTGATTGACCACTGAATTGGATTGTCAATCGCAAAATTAACTGCTGACGTCTGATTTACCCTCACTTCGTTCGGGTAAATCAGACGTCAGCATGCTCAATTTTGCGATTGACACTCCAATCTCGTGGTCAATTCCTACAATGACGCTAAACAATCGATGAAATCATAGCCCGGGAATCATGGTTCTTTTACAATAAGCATTATAATCATGCATAGGCTTAGTTAAGTTATTTATTTATGTATGTATGTAGATATATGTGTTTATATCTTTATCTTAATTAATAACATTTAATATAGGCAAAGAATTTAAGCTCCGCCAGGGCCCTATGTTCTCTTTATCATATATATATATTTTTTAAAAACATTGTATGAAATAACATATACTAACAGAGTGTTTGTGTGAAAAGAAAGTAAATTTTGAAATGTTCTGATTTAGTGTAAAGATAAGACTAGCTATGCACGAGTGGTGTCTTATGTGCACAGGTGACCATCTCTCCGCTTGTTTGTCTATTTTTCAAAACTTTATGGTGTTTACTGCTTGCGCGCCTCATGATGTGCAGAGTTATATTTACTGAGCCTGAGAGCCAGAAACATATCATTTAAAAACTAATTATCAGTCCTTGTTCGTGATTTAATTTATTTAGTGTTAATCAATTTGGCTTCCTGAATGGTAGATCGACAAGTTTACAACTTTTAAAGGTATTAGATAGCTGGACAGACATTTTAGATACTGGTGGCATTATTGATGCTATCTACATGGATTTCATGAAAGCGTTTGACAAGGTACCTCATGTCAGGCTTATGAAGAAACTTCGATCATATGGTATAAGTAACAAAATATGTGCATGGGTGGAAAATTTTCTCAGTGATCGTAAACAGTGTGTGCAGGTAAACGGGCAAAAAGTCGAAATGGCACAGTGTTACAAGTGGGATTCCTCAAGGTTCAGTGTTAGGCCCTGTTCTATTTGTAATTTTTATAAATGACCTACCTGATTGTGTTGAATCGGATGTGTACTTATTTGCTGATGACACAAAGATATATAGAGAAATAACAAGTGACAATGACATACAGGGTATACAAAATGATCTAAATAACCTATTTACATGGAGTAAAACATGGCTGTTAAAAATTCCATCCAGATAAGTGCAAAGTTCTTCGCGTAAGTCAGAAATCCTCTGATGTAAATGAATATACCATGAGAACATATGATGGAGGTGTTACTACTCTGGAAAACGTTTCAAGTGAAAAGGACATTGGTGTCACCATAGACTGTAACCTCAATTTTGTTAAACATATTCAAACTCAAGTCAATAAAGCCAATCAAATTTGTGGATTAATGCGAAGATCATTTTTGCATCTAGACAATAAAACATTTTCCTTGCTTTATAAAGCATTAGTTAGACCGCATGTGGAATATGCCAGTAGTGTATGGTCACCTTACAAAAAGAAAGATATTGAAACAATTGAAAATGTACAAAGACGAGCTACAAGGATGTTACCCCAGATGAAAAACTTGACTTATGAAGAACGTCTTAAAAGATTGAGTTTACCAACATTAAAATTTCGTCGAATGAGGGGGGACATGATAGAGACATTTAAAATATTATCTGGCATATACGATGGAAGAGTAACAAAAGGATTATTTCAATTAAACACTTCTAATGTTACAAGAGGAAATAGTTTAAAATTAATAAAAAATAGAAGTAGAAAAGATGTGAGAAAATACAGTTTTACATTCAGGATTGTTGATGTGTGGAATAGTCTGCCTGATCCAGTTGTCACAGCTAAGACTGTACACCAGTTTGAAAATAGGTTAGACAAACACTGGAAGTTTCACCCACTTAAATTTGACTACACATTTGATTATGGACCGTCAACCGGAAGTGACGCAGTTAGATCAAATGTTCTTAAAGAAGAGCTGCCTATAGAGGACCAACAGGTCCTGGATGAAAGTATATGAGTTAATAGCTCTTTGCCTAGTTGATATAGAATCGTGATCTTAGTATCTCAGAATACATTTGTAAGCCAAAGTGAAACAACTACTATCAAAGATGGATCTGTGAGTAAGGTGCCCATTAGAGCAGTTATTGGTACTTAACCAGATTCAGGTTCCGATATTATGACAAGGTCAATGCAGACTGTTTTTAGGCCGACCACCAAAATCTTGTAGAAGTGGATTATAGGTAGAACTTGTGACCAGCTAATTGTCGGTGCATTGAGTTTGAGCTGTGAAAATAAAAGGAATAACATTTGCTTATCTATATTTTATACCTATGCATTATGAAATCTTACAATCAATATGCATCACTGTAAATATATACCAATATAACGAGTATATGTATATACCAGGGATATATTTCAAAATTAACTGCTCACTTCGTAAAGCAACAGATCATCATCTATGTATAAAATAATTATTTACAAAAAAGTACATCATAATAGATACCATTGTCATACACCTTGTTTGTCATGGTGAAGTATTGAGCAAATAACATTTCATTCACGGTCACATATGCTGTGACACAGACAGAGAGCAGTGCATGGCAGTGCAGCCTTTACACATTTACACTTGGCACTACAGCCTTTCTTACACCCACACCTTAATAGCTGGCGACAGGCATGCGAAGCCTCAGGCAGCTCAGTCCATTTCACTTTCCAACCTCCATTGTCTGTTTGCAACCATGCCCATTCAGCAGGAGATGGTAAGTTGGGTTCATGAACAAACATGGTGGCCCAGACATGACCTGCCTGGTATGCAGCTCTTTTTGTATGCTCTTTTAGTGCAGCTTTAGTTGGTGGAAGCCCGTCCATTGGTCTTTCTTTCTGTGCAAATAGCTGCTTTCTAGCAACATTCACATCTTCTTCACTGCTTGTGCGATCATACAGCAAAATCACAAATCGCTCCAGAACATCATGGTGGTCAGTGCGGGAGTCACCTCATCATATGCCTTCCAGATGTCCCAGACAGTGCGTTTTCCACGGCCACCAAAGCATGAAACTGTATCACAGCCACTAAATGCATGCAGGAATGGCAAGGCTGTGCAGCGATTCGGACCAAGTGCATTAGACATATGATGTGCAGGGAGGTATCGAAAACTCTTGCCTGTACCAAATGCAATCCAAAGCTCATCAATGTTAAGCTGTGGAACAGCTGCAACACACTACTACGTCAGAGTCAACTGTACGGATCATTGCTTTACGACAACCTTGATTTGTAGCATCGCGTACATGCAAGAAAATGGGGGTATCTGCTTCCTCCTGAGTACAAGGAGCAAGTTCGGTGGTATCCAATGGCTGTGTGCAGAGTACATCACGGTGGTGTGTGGTGATCACCTGAAACGGGGTTACTAGATTTGCTATTTGCAAGCTCAAAAACGTGAAGAGTTCTGCCCTGTTGGCATCATTCCTCAAAAACTCTTGCCAGTTCTTAGGGAGTGTATTCGAAGGCCCCACCCGCCTACGACTTCCTTTACCTCTTGTACTATGTGTGTATTCTTTCAGACTGCCATCTACATATTCATCCCACACCACATCTACTCTCTGCACGCGTTGTAGCTGTGTAGTGATATATGGTAGGAATATCTGGGAGGCATATTCTGAAAAGGTACGCACAGTGCCAGGCTTCAGCATATTCACTAATGCTGCTCCATCCAGGATGACAACATTCACAGCATGGGTGTTATCATATAGTGATTCATTTGTCCTGGATTCCTCGGTCGGGGTGGGAACCAATTCTTCTAGGCAGCTTACTATGTCAGACTTGGTTCCTAACCTCAGCTTGCCCATATGAGAAAGTGATGGAGGGCATGCCTGTTTCTCATGGGCAAAAAACTCATCAAGGTTGCCATCACATGTTTGGCAGGATATGTACAAACTGGAGAAGAGCGAACAGTCACTCTTCACAGACGATAGCAGTTGCTTTTCTCTTGACTGTTCGCGTACTAGTGGACGACTGAAGAGGTAATTTGTTTTAATTGAATCATTATCATGTTTTTTCATATGTCACCAGACGTTCTTTAACAAATGCATCATACTGCTCTTGTCCTTTTTTTCTCCAGTGTGCGCATTGTGCTGTGCACTGCTGGATCAGAGAGCTCCCTTGTGTCCAAGACGAGCAAATCACCACTCTCTTCAGTGAATGGGTTTCCCATCTCTTCAATTACACTACTGAGGGCATTAACTTGGTTGAAAAATGTTTTCTGTGTACTTCCTGTTTGTTCATGATGACGACGATCTGACTCTAATTCATCCTTTTCTATTGATGTTTGAAACTCCTCAATCAGACGAGCCATCTCTGGACCTGACACCATCCATCTTTGTAAGGCTGTGGGGTTCTGCGTTAAGCCTACAGCACCTCGATATCCCTTCACACAGGCATTGTTTTGTTCATGGGCTTGGTCTGTAGCTATATAAGAAAATGCTCGCTTGGTTTTCTTCACAGTGAAGTTTCCATCCAGGAACTCCTTGTATATAGCAGGATGTTTACTTCCAAGAGTTGTCATGTAACGTAAATGCACTGAAATCCACCGAGCATAGTTGGTGTGGTCAAGAGAAAAAAAAACAAGGCACAATCTTTGATAGTGAATCTACATAAAGTTTGAAATCAGCCTGTCTCAGCGATCTGACAAACAGCAATACATTGAGTTCCGATTGCAAAATGGTGAACCAAAACTGAAACTGTGGACTGATTGCGGACTTCTCATCACTCCAGACTTCTATTGTCTTCACGTTTTCTTCACTATCTTGATTGCTGACATAATCAGTGTAGGCTTTGTGCAGGAAAATGTGCAGGCTCGACGCTGTAACCTGATGAGCATGTCGCGTGCGTGCTACGTGCGACACCTTTAGGTAGGAGTCAGCTGTGCCTGAGGAGGCAATGTTACCTTGAGTGAGTGCACCAGTCCAACCGCTGCTATCAAGCAAGTTTCCTAATATCTTAAAAGCATTCATCTCTATGTGCAAAGTTACACTTTGGCTTACAAATGTATTCTTAGATACCAAGATCACGATTCTATATCAACTAGGAAAAGAGCTATTAACTCATATACTTTCATCCACCATATTGTGGCCGCCATATTGAAAGATGGCTGCCATAGAGGTCAGAGGTCATTGATTTAGTTATATTAGAACACTTAAACTTAAACCTGCAGGTTTGACCACTAAAGTCACACTTAAGAGTTGACTAGATGATGAGATATGGATATTCATATATTTTTTGTCGGCCATTTTGGAAAATGGCCGTAATTGGGGTCAGAGGTCAAATAAAGGATATATGTTTGAAAGTAGACATTGTCTACTATTGAAAATATATGTTTTAACACCAATATGATAAGTTTGAGTTGACTAGATGATGAGATATTGATGATCATATATTTTTTTGTCGGCCATTTTGGAAAATGGCCGTAATTCAGGTCAGGGGTCAAATCTGCGATGGCCCTATAGCTTGAAATACTTCATATGGGATGTTCTTGCAACTGCAATTTGCCCATAGTAGGTTCTACTGATGGTTTCTATTACTTATTAAAATTGATAGCTTGCATACAAAATATGTAACTTGACGTGTAAATTATGTTATACTCCTTTTTCAGTGCTCTGAATGTGGCAATTGGAGGTCTTGAATGAGTGCCGGCAAATCTGACGACCATGGCTGTTGAATCTAATCGTCATTTGTGGCAGATTATAGCTGGGACAACTGTTATTAGACCGTCTGTGCTAGTCCTGGATGAATTAGAGAGGAATAAGTCAAAGTTGCTGAAAGGACTGTCAGAATATACAAAGCCAACAACTCCCTCTGGCGAAAAATTGTCAAAACTTAGTGTCAAAGGCCTTCAAGCAGAATGTGTGAAAACGCTGAGCCAGTTTTTGTCATTGGATGAGGAAATTGCATATGGCATTTATTGTTCCTTTCTCGCTTATGAATACAGAGGATCCAAAGCAGAGCTCAAGAATGTGTTGAATACAGAGAGACTAATTCATTCATTTGTATTGAAAGTTAGAGATTATTATTATTCAGAGCGGCTTTACATTCTTCGCTGTTTGAAGCATTTACTGAACTTTTGGGAAGAACCCCATCATCCTTATGTGTATGCTTATGCAGAAATAGTTGCACCATTGTTCAAAGATGGCTCAACATTTGTACGAGATATGATGAAACAATATAAAGATTTGTGTGAAGCGAATGCTCCAACATGGGAAGTTAATGGATCACTAATGAATACACAACAAGCAGCTATTTGGTTACATCAAAATCTTAAGGAGCAGTTTGAAATCTTGCAAATTCTCCTACTGTACTACAAAGAATTTCAACATCCAACAGAAGAACTTTTGGAACTTGCAAAAATGTTTAAAAGTCAAGGTTTTGGTAGAAGACAAACAAATAAGCATCTTCTCGATGAAGTTATGGAACCACTTTTAAATAGAATTGGGTTTATACAAGTGCTCATTTTGATTGAAGGATTAGATTTAGAAGAAATGCAAGATAGAAATGAAATTAAAGACGCAAGCGATCATCATATTGTTAAGAGCAAATCATTTAAACCATTAGATACTCTTCTGAGCAATTTTGGTGACTCGCCACATCATGGGCCTTTGATCTTAGCTTGGGCGACATATAAACAAAATATTTCAGAAGATGATTTCATCCAGGTGAAGAAACTAGGTTCCAAAGCAATTAATCTCAAAGTATTTCAATATCTGAGAGCAAATCTTATGTCAGAACCATTCAATGGGAAAAGCATGGTTGCTCTTACAAGTCAATCCATCATATATGGCTTGATGTATTCTGTGTTTGGTGTTTTCCATGAGGATACTCTTGGAAATCTGGAAGATATATATTCAGTAATGGAAGTACTTTTGAAGAACCCTATGTTAGCTGAAGATTTCTTCAATCGAGTAGAAGATAGTAATGGCATTGGGAATTTGCTGCATTCCGCAAGCTCTGTGTTTCCTCTAAAGTCAACACCTTTGCTTACACTAAGCAATGCTTTGGGTTCAGCGGGAAAAACAACAGCATTACAAATGATTGCACATCTACATAATCTCAATACATACACAGCGACTCTCGATCACAGTGCCCAGGTTCAATCCACGCCAGAGGCAGGAATTTGGCAATTGAATGCTGATTGTAACATGTATCCAAGTTCATCTGAAGCACTGATACTGCCTGCAGGAACTTACGGACAAATAATCCAGAATACAAATACAAGTGTCATGCAGTGGCATTACAGTTACTCAGGTTGGGATGTGTTCGTTGGTGAAGTAAATCTTCTACTCAGACAAGTTCTACACAGCGCTGGCGATGTTTGTGAAGCGAATGTTGTTCGTGTCACCCAGATATTTGCCCTACTAAATGGCTTGCTTAAAATTGATGTGAAGATGGTACAAAAGGCGATTCCACAGATAGAATCCATAACGCAAGTGGTGTACCAACTTCTGCACAGATTCAGTGCAACTTCTTATCCTCCTTTGGAGCTCTTAGCTGCTTGCATAGAATACCTGAGTCTTCTGATTCCAGTTCAGACTTTGGAAGTCTGGCACAATTTTGAACATACTGGCCTTTTGCCATTTTTAACCGAAAATTTTGATGAAGTTGCCAAAGCGTCAAGTGGGGCTGGACTCAATACAGGACTCTTTGGTTCATTGCTTGCTGGTCAAGAATGTACTCGTGGTCATTATCCAGTAACCTTGGCCCTTCTACAATTGCTAAATACTGCAGTCCAACCATTGCACCAGCACAAATGCAGCGGAAAACTGAAGGCTAGCATTTTATTCATCACTAGAGAGATCTTCCCTATGTTTCATAAATGGAGGTATTATGAAGCTGGTGTGCGAGAGAAAATTGTGAGCAAGTGTCTTGAAGTCTTCCATAGAGTTCTCAACCTAAATGATGAAGAAACATCTCCAACAGTGAAAGGTGTCGGTGTACGAGCCTTGACCGTTTACAGTCTCCTTTTCACAGAGTCTGGTCACACTTTGTTAGAAATTATTTCCACTGGAGTTGATACCGTAGAAGCTGTCCTCTCAACCCAGAGTAGCCTCAATGAAGGTGCTGGTGTGGATCTCATCCAGTTGATTCGCACAGCCTTTTCTGTTCTAAATCGGTTGCTGCTCTTAAGATCTCCGGCAGATTCTTCCTCCCCAGTTGAAAATTGTCTTTCTACTCAGCCAGCCAACAACCTTGCTCGTCGCCATGTAGTTGCCATTATCGCTCAATACATGTATCATTACCATGATCCACGGCTACCCAGATTAGCTACAGTGCTGTTGAAGCGTCTTGCCATGATCTTCCCCATGTCTATCTTGGCTTGTTTGGGTAATGACTCGCAAGCGATTTGTGATATTTTCTTGTCACGATTAGCAGCTGCCACAGAAGACATCAATTTGAAAGTAGCAATTATGGAATTTTTGTCAATATGTGTTGAGACACAACCCGGCTTAACAGAAATCTTCCTGAATATCAAGCTAAATTCTACCACTTTAGAGCTGTCAGATGCTACTGCGAAAAATGGAATCTCTATGGGAAAAAGTAGCTGCTTACAAACTGTACTTGATTTGATTGGTGAAAAAAAACAAGGGACTTATGAGTGTCCTCCAGAATTGCTGTGTGCAGTGTTAGATTTTCTAAATTCATTGTGGTATGGACGGAGAGAGACTGCAATGGCCGTACTGCGACAAAAAGATGGGTTTTGGCAGTCTGTAAGTTTATCTCTGAAGCTTGATGTAGAGCAGAATGGAGGGGAGGATAGTGAACAACAGACAATAGTTGAGACCAACACAGTAGCTTACATCTTCAAAATCTTATCTCATGAACTCTATTATGTGCAAAGAGAAAAAATCGATACATCCTTGCAGAAAGTGCTAGAAGAATTGGTCAGCAATGGACGAATAGAATATTGGTCAAAGTTTTTGTTAACTTCATTGAAACATGCAACCAAATCCATGAATGTCGTGACAGATCCTACCAGTGAGAATTGTTCTATTCATATGCTGCGAGCTTGGCAAAGTTTCCTCACCATTCTCTCATCATACAAGAACAAAAAGCTTGAATTCACAGCTGATATGAAAATGTCTATTCTGAAAGATTTGCTGGGTGGATTGGAATGTCAACTGTCTGCGAATGATATGAATGCCCTTAATATTAAATTGGCTTCTACAGCAAGTGCATTTTGCCTGACACTCGTGAAACAGTGGGTGGGATCTTTCAAGAAATCTCTCGATGTTGTGGAACAGCTTTGCAAAATAAGTAGCCTCATGAGCCAAGAAGCAGTGATTCCAAGTATTCAAATTGGTATTTTGTGTTCGCTCACACTCATTTTACAGGACTTTGGTGCATCATCTAATGTAATAAGCAATGCTTTGCTGAGAAACCTGTTAGATGCAACATGCGGCACACTTCAGCAAAATACTCGCCATCTGAAACCACTTCATAAAGCAGCTGATCAGAAAACAAGAGACCAGGTGGATTTGATGCTGAAGCTTCAAATTGTGTGTTTAAGTCTCGTGGAAGAAGTTTTATTGCAGATCAAAGATCCTCAGATTTGGCTGCCTATTTTGAAAGATCATGCGACCATTAGCGATCTTCTCACATCTCTAGATGAATGGCTCAATGCTCAGCAAGGCTGTCATTATGTGTACTCTCTGACACTGCTTCTCACCACTCTTGCAAAACATCAACCATCTGCCGAGATCTTGCATGCAAATGGATTGACGAGTATCATTTGCTTGTCTCAAACACACATTTCCGACGCAGATTTCATGATGAATATGAAGCCTGAATTGAATGGCGAGAGCATTACATGGTTCGGAGTATACAGGCTCTTCCTCAGTCTGGTTTCTTCCTTGCTGAACACCCTGCGATACGGCTTTCTAGAAGATGCATTCAACTTCCATGGCGTTCATCAGGAGCGCATGGTGCAGTGCATGAATAGCACGGGGGTGATGTTATCTGTGCCCTTATTAGAAGAATCAGCGGAAACGTGCCGGTTTCTGTACTACGTTGCTCACTACAGGCGAGAATGGAGACTCCATTTGCCAGAGGTGCTCAATTCCCACATGAGGTCGTTATGTCTGCTCACACAGCGCTGCGTCTCACTGCTGATTCGTCCTAGATTATTAGAGTACATTCTGGAGAAAAAGGCGATCAAGGATGAGGCATCGCTGCACCAGAAGAGTGAACTGTTGATGACTCCAATCGCCAGACGACTTTCGCAGCAAGGTTCCTTTGACGAAAGCGACGTGTCCAGTGGCAAGGTGCTTCAGGTACAAATGTTATTTGAAATTAGTGTTTTGATGTTGGACTTTGTTACTCGTCATTGTATGTAATTATGTCATGAAATTTACTACAAAGTCTGCTGTTAGTTTAGTTTGAATTTGTTCATCTCGATCACACCTGTTATAATTAAAAGAACATTAAAATTCTTGTTTTTAATAGTCAATTTTCCGTACTGTAAAATGCATATCATTAATTTTACTTTTCTTTGTATGATGGATTTTAGAATATTCCAAAGTAAATAGTTTGAATTATTACCTGTAATCGTCAGATTTTTTTTTACTAGTAATTCTACATTTTTCATATATATGAATATTAGTGAAGCCACACAAATACATTTTTTTTTACTCAACATTATTTGTAACAACAATAAAAATGGATTATTTCAGGTTCAAAACCTTTTGCTGGAGATCGTGTCATGGAGTTTAGCCGCACAGCAACAGTTCTCCCCTGACATCTGCTACAGTCTCACCGACCAAAGCTTCGACATGACAGAGTTCGATCCACTACTCGCCATAGGATTCGGCACACCCTCAGTCGAACAAGACTCTCAACCAACATTCGGCACCCTCATATCCGGTGCCAATATGTGCATACACATGCTTGCCAAGATCGAGAAGGGGATATCACCGGAGAGAAGAAAACTCTGCGAAGGAGTTCCACAGACTAAGAGCTCAGTGGTGATGTATGTTCTGGAGAATGCACTAATGCTAATCATGTCGCAGGCGGTCTTATACCTGAAAGCTCCAGGTCTCGCATCCAGAGACAAGCAGCTTCTGAAACGAGAACTCAGTGCCGAATTGAACTCAATTTTGGTGAGTTTGCAGCGTCATTTCCGGCGCGGTGCCACGTCTCCAGCTCCGAGCCCCCAGACAGCTAATAAGCCTGGCTTTCATAACGTGTCCACTTCGTCGCTCAGTCCCGCTACAGACCCGCCGTTCTTCAAGGTGGTTTCCATGTTTGTGGCTCAGGGCTTGAGGTGAAAGTGAAACTTTGGGGTAAAAATAAATCATTGGATTTGATCAGATTTGTTTACCGATTGACACTGGATCTTTTCAGTATGATACTATTATCATTCTTTAGAAGAATGTTTGGCAACAAGAATTAGTGGGAGACTTGAAGGGAAAGTAAGAGTTGACTAGTATATTTTTTTATTTTGATTGATAGACTGCTGTACGGAAGTCTATGAATGAATGTTATTCTGATAATGATAATGTGTTTTAAAACATTTTGTCAATCAAACATTATAGAAATTTTTATATCAACATCGGCTATCATCATACAATATTTCTATATGTGAAATGTTTAAAAGTGTTTTATTGGAATGTTGTTCATTCAGATTTCCATATATCAGTCTAGTAATTGTGATGAATATTGTTATGCAGTTTGGTTTAGACAGTTACAGAAATATTTTTATCGTAAAGAAATTGGCATTTGTTATTTAAAACGAAAAGCTTGAAAGTGCAAAAAAAGAATGTTGTTGATAGAAAGTATGTCATATGTCCAAAATTAAGATTTCGCTAAAGCATGGATTAAACTTTACCAATACAATGTAGTTTGTAGTTTTTCATTTAAGCAACCATGCAAGATTATTGATTATTATAAGATTATTTTTGTTCCATTTGTTGTTAACCAATTATTTGTATGTATTATTAACTGACTAGTATGTATCTGAACTATGTAAACACTACATATGAGTAACATTTATTATATTGAAAATAATTCTTTATCCTTCAGAAAATAATTCAATGCGGTTGAGTAGATTATTCAAAAAATTAATTTCCACTTACTTCCAATTATCATTTTCAATTTCATTACATCTGCCTCATACTTATGCCGTTGTTTATCTTTAAATAAATCATGATGGTTTGAAAATACTTTATATTTATTCTTTTGGATATTAAAAATGTTAAATGTTCCGATATACTTGCCACCTGTGAAAATTATAAGCGTGTTCAACCATGTGTATTCAAAGCATATATTTATTTAATATTCATCACAAAAAATCCATACATCATTTCACATACTGTAATGATATTAACATTATCTGCACTGGAAATAAATTCCCATTATTGCGAATATAGAATTTTCACTAAAATTGGTTTCCAGTAAAACAATATATTAAATTATTAACCTGAATTTATAATTCATGGTCACATGAAAAATTAATATTGCAAATAATACTATTACATAATCAGTATTAGTTTACTTCAAAATAGAAATATGCAATCATCTCTATGAACAAAATGAAGTAGACAAATGCTTGCCATGGGTTTTAAAGTAAAATTTCTTTTTTCCTTCATTTAATTAAAAATACTTTACTCTGAACGTTTCAAAATACAAATATTATTTATGGCATTGTCAAAGGACCATTATATTCAACACCCATAAAAGATTGCATTCACATCACCCACGCAACACTTACACGACTTTAATGTAACACCTAAAATATCTCAACTTAGGCCATTCTAAAAAACAATAATTTATAGCTTGTCCATTGGCATGACAAATAAATTACCAATACCTGAACTGTCCGTCTAACATCTGTCTCTAAAAACTGCCTTTTGTTAGAATATTTAGGGGTAGTAAAACTAATCACAGTTTTTAACTAATATTTATGTCAGTTTTTGTAATAATATATCCGCTCCTTTGAATTCCATTTTCTGCAGTGAATTTTTAATCCCAGAGAGTTCTTTCTGAACTTTTGTAGTAATTTCTTCATGTTTTAATTCTAACAAGCTGAAAAAAATAATCATTGTATGTGATATATCCAAAATTTGAATAATTAGAATGATTTATAGAGTAAAGAAACAAGGAAAATATTTTATATTTTGAATAACTTAAAAAAAATAATGACTATATAGAAAGTGGATTACAATACAGACATTAATAGATAAATAAATATTGGTATAATGTAATAAATATATTAGAGGTGACGATGAAGGTGATAAATAAATGAAAACTATGATGTTGATGACAAAGATGCAGGTGCCTATGTTAAATTTATACATAAATATCTGCAACACTGACGATGAGTGGATTTTGGATAATTAAAAATTTGGTATTAAGAATTTTATTCAAGGTATATATTTTGTGCCATGGACACATCTACTCCCATTAAGTTTGATTTAAACATATCCACATGCATTTAATGTTTTTAGTAAACCTGACAATATAATAATTAAAATGTCTGCAAATATTTAAACTTTTACATTAACTAACTTACAAGCAGAGGATGAAGCAGCCTCGATTGCATGCGGCCCACGACTTGAGAGCACCTTCTGGGAGGATGTCGAGCAGGATGCTCGAGAATAGCACTGAAAATATAACCATCATAACTTTGATAACATGGCATTATGAAAAATGAAGTTCTAATCACATCTCTCCTCCACAGCAACTTGCAGGTTACTAGAACTTACTACTGTACTATAATATTGACAGTTGAAGAATTATTCCATTTTACTTTTTTCAGATATAATGGGACTCACAAGCATGTGGTTGTGACATCAGAATGGTACCATCAACGCAAGCAGCGAGCTATTAGAATGCTACACGTACCCGAAATGGTGTCTGTAATTTCCAGCTTACCTATTTGGTCAGTTATCTCAATCTGTGAGACCTTGCTTAAGATTTAAAATGATAAACCAACATAACCACATACCCGGCTCATAGTTCCCAGCAATCATTGAAAGTTAAATTCCAGGTCATTACAAGGTTTTTTCATCAAATTCCAGGTCAATTTATTATTATTTTTTCTATCAAATTAAATGGCTTTCTGAAGTATATCGTAATCAAATCGACACAAAAATATTGCAAAAATAGATAATAAAAAAAATTAATTTGTTATGCTGTTTTATTTTCATCGTTTGACATGCATTTTATGCAATGTTTTTTTTACACAAAAATAATTGAAATATCACATGAGCTTAATTGATATCTGATAATATGACCATCTCAAATTTTAGATTCTAAATAACAATTGTAAGAAAAATATACCTTAATTATATCATAAGCATTTGACAAATGATGATTTATACCCACTAGTTATGCCATTGCTTACACAATAATTATAAACTAGAATCGAAATGAAAAATCAAATCGGCTAATCTGACATGAGTCGTTCAATCCACAGAGGTCCAGCCAATCAGCAGCCGGTTTTCAATAAAGTTTTAACAGTTGCCGTGAATGGGCTTATAGAGCTGACTTTCGGCAATAATGGCAGGATTTTTATATATTTTTCGAAAACAACTCAAAATTCCAGGTTATTTCCCGATATTTGGCCAAATCAACAGAATTCCCGCCATTTTCCCGTGCTCCCGTGCCAATTAATAAATTCCAGGTGATTCCCGAATTCCCGGTACCGCTGGGAACCATGCTGCTGCCCCTGCTTCATTTGCATTTTGTTTCTTCATAGCTCTATTCTTCACTTTCCAGGAGCGCGGGACGTGATGGGCAATAGAATTAATCAATATCAATAGTCGCATTACTATTTCCGGCGTCATGTAGACTAAGACGACTTTAGAAATTCTAAGGTAATTTTCGGGTATCACTTATCCTATGCCATTCATGGAAAGTACTTTTCTAATAGAATTTTGAGTGAGGATTATGAATCTGTAATCGGATTTTATTTTGCATTGAAATTGACGAAGATATGTGCAAAAGACCGATCTTTACAGACGACCTGTGTAGGCTGCGATTAATACATACCTGCAAACCTCAACATTATGAACAATGCCTGCCTTAAATAGGATTCCTAATAGAATTTTGAATGAGGATTACGAATATGTAATCGGATTTTAGTTAGCTCAAAAATTGACGAAGTTATGGGCAAAAGCCGGCCCGTGGTCAAATTTGTAGACGGCCGTGATTGGAGCAAAGTTGAGAACTTCACTATTATGAAGAATGCACGCCTCAAATAGATGTATTTACTTAACTTTCCAACGTCTATCAGCGTGACAGCCATCAATTTTATGTAGCACACACTTTTTGAATGATATACCAATAACTGCTATTTTAAATGAGCTTTTAACATACACCGGAAGTACCCATGGACTTTTGTCTCAAAATCAAATAAAAAAAGACAAGTGCGCATCTTTTCTGCGCAACTGGGAAATGTAGAATTCCCATGCATATCACATACACTCACCCCCTACCGCAAAATGTCCCACTCTTACCTAGCTATCAAAAGAGGCCAATATACTTCTTATTTGACCTTATCTTTTTTAAACTGGAAACAGACTTACATAAGCCTAACAGAACATGGTATCTCCACCAAACCACACCCTCTCACCTTGCTGTCCCTGCTTCATGCGTTCCCCGTCATTGACAATGAGTTTCTTCATGGTCAGGTGCCCCGCTGTCTGTTCTATGATGTGTTCACTGTCAATGGCAAACGGCTCAGCAGCCAGGAGGGCTACAGCGCGCATCGCGTCTGTCGGGTCGCCTAACAACAGACAGGTAAATACAAACACATTATCACATGTATTATTGCATAAATTCATTTCAGATTTGCTTTAAACATGTCACAATGGCATTATCAGTTACATTCATTTTGCACAGTTTTTTTTTCAGAATTTCTTTTCCACATGTTCTGGTTTCACTTCTGTAGATCTAAGGATTACTCTTTAGGATTTTCAGTATTTGTAATATCTTATAGGTACTCTATTAAGCACAATATGCAATGTGGTCATATATTGAGATTTTTGACTATTGAATAAAAAAGTTGTTTGTGCCTTGAAAATCATTATGCACGGGTCACCAAGCAAGAGACTTGGTCATGTTAATTTGCTGTTAACCTAGACGATCACTTGTATACAGCTGCTTATATATTCTTCATTTTAAAAGCAATACTTATTATAAGAGCCAATAAATAAATAATAGGGCCAATCAAATTATTTGGTGCCAATTGGTTGATATATATTTTTTCCAACAGTACATACTTTTCACGTGTGTGATGATGTTGAGTAGCAGTATCAACATGGCGTTGTCTGACACCAGGGCCTTGGCGTTGTGGGCGACATACTGCACCAGCGGGCGCGACACGGCATCCAAAAGCTCACCACGACGGGCAGAAGCTTCTTTCTTGCTGGAAAACATCACATTATTGATGATATAACACAGCAATATGATCACATCAACTAGCTGAAGACCCTTATTCAGTCAGAAGCATTTTTAATTGTAGAGTTTAACATCAAGAGTAGCCTGTTGGCCCTGGGCCAACAGAAGCTTAGTTCCGGTGTCAGTGGCCCGAATTCTATGCTTTTCTATATGGCTCTGATCAAGCCGACTGCAAGTTGTAGGCGAATCTTTTCCTACAAAATATGCATATAAAAGATTCATCATCTTAAAAAACGTGTATTTATTATTGTCTTCTAACTTGAGTCTCAGTTTTGCTCCAGTACTTGAGTGATACAAGACACTAGGATCTTGCCACGTTGACCAATGTGATGGGATCCAACAGGTGACAAGTGTTCACTTAACTCAGGGGATGTTTTAACAATAATTTCAGATGAATATACATTATTTATTTAGTTCATCTTTTCACAACACAAACACAATTTACTGTTGACAGTTTCGGCAACTCCTGTTACCATTTTCAAAACGTCTCTGCACATGTCAAGGTCACTCAGCACGACTTCCGATGCCGAAAATCGGGTCGTACACGTGAGAGAGTTGAAAGGCCCCCTCGTCTCGGTTCATGACCTGCTTCTGTCCTCGTATCTTTATTGCCTCCCTGATGGTTCTTGATGGTTCTTGTCCTCCAAGAAGGAAGGAGGAAAGGACAAGAGAAAGAAAAAGAATAAGGACTCAGCAGGCTCCAAAGGTTTAGTCATCTTACCTTACGTGAAAGGGGTAACAGGGGGTATTTCACGTATCCTCAATAAGCACCAAGTGTCTACAGCGGTGAAGCCCCTACAGACCATCAGGAACATTCTCGTTCACCCTAAGGACAAGCAGGATAAGCTAGAGAAATGTGAAGTGGTGTACAAAATTCCCTGTAAGTCTTGCAAGAGTGTGTATGTTGGGGAAACTGGCAGAAAACTGGGCACCCGTGTAAAAGAACACATGAAGGATGTGGAGCAGAACAGTGAGGGATCTTGGGAGGAAGTGAGTGTACTGGATAGGGAGGGGGATTGGAGAACAAGAACCATCAGGGAGGCGATAAAGATTGGAGAACTAGAACCATCAGGACAGAAGCAGGTCATGAACCGAGACAAGGGGGCCTTTCAACTCTCTCACGTGTACGACCCGATTTTCGGCATCGGAAGTTGTGCTGAGTGACCTTGACATGCGCAGAGACGTTTTGAAAATGGTAACAGGAGTTGCCGAAACTGTCAACAGTAAATTGTGTTTGTGTTGTGAAAAGATGAACTAAATAAATAATGTATATATATGTATTCCAACACGATGAACTCGTTCAAGGAATTTCAGATGAAGTTTTTTTTTCTTTAAATATATGTCAGCAGGTCGGTCATAAATAAAACATTCAGATGCTCATGAAAAAAAGGATATAAAAAATTCATGATCTATAAAAAAAGTGTATTTATTATTGTCTTCTAACTTGAGTATCAGTTTTGCTCCAGTACTTGAGCGATACAAGACACTAGGATCTTGCCACGTTGACCAATGTGATGGGATCCAACAGGTGACAAGTGTTCACTTAACTCAGCCTCAGGGGATGTTTTAACAATAATTTAAGGTGAAGTTTTTTTTTCTTCAAATATATGTCAGCAGGTCGGTCATAAATAAAACATTCAGATGCTCATGAAAATTTGTTAACATCGCCTTTCAAATTCATACCAAAATCAAATCATCCTTCCACCAAAAAACCCCTGAAAATATAAGTAAATTAGTCGCAGCTCAGAACCAAAACCATAATCATTCAAACCTGAAAATATTGTACTTACCTGTGTGGATTCTGGACTGGATCATCTGCTGGCTCCAGAAGTTTGATGATGTCGGGATGGAAGTTCTTCTTGTCCCTGGGTGAGAGCAGATACAGCAGCACCTTGCGGCCGTACTGGTCCTGGGCGACTTCTGGCAGCGACTTCAGCATTTCCTGCACAGAAATATAGCTATGGGGCACAACAGGACACGAGGGCATTTTGGCAGTACGGCTTTTTCCATGTGTGCAGTGCTTACGGCATGTAATGATATACAGCCTAACGCACTCGCTCCTTACAACCTACCTACGGCCAGACGACTGCTGAATAGGCTGTTTGACTACATATTGTGGAAGCTTTCGCTACTGTCTCTGTACTACCTCAAAAAATGTATGTTTGCCGCATTTTTATCATACTGGACAGTGTACACACAATGATCCACATGGTCTCCTTGAGTTGTTTTGGCTGTAGAGATGCAGAATGGAGGCACTACAGCCAGATGTGCCCTATGATGTTTATACCACTTTTACTTGGATTCTGATAGGTCAAATTTATGGCTCACTGCAGATATATGTGTGGGCGTGAACATTACGTTTCAAAATTCTCAAATTTTATTCAAGCGATTCAATAGATAAGAAGCCAAAATCTTACCTCCAGGATGACTTTATGGACGATCTTGGTGTCATCCACACAGTCGAACAGAGCTAGCAGGGCCAGGTGACCGTACTCCTCCTTACAGATCTTCACCACAAAAGTCTTGAGGCTTTTAATGAATGCTTTACGGTCCTACAGTGGAAAAGTGGAAAAAAAAGCTGACTTTAATTCTGCGGATTGGGTTTTCTTTAACTAAGTCCAGGACATAAAATGAGGACTATCCCCTAAATCTGTGCTGGATGATTTTATCCGCAGCAGGTTGGTTTCAGAGCTTCATGGCGTTATGGGCAGACTACTCTTTAGAGCTGCCATGTTAACATACAATGTATCTGGGTGATGGCAAATTTTTATCAGAACTGGCCAACCTTTCTTACGTAATTTCAGTCTACAAAGAAGATTTTCATTAGAAGCTTTCTTTTCAGCCATCGCTAATATAAGTTATTCCAAGCTATATCTACCATTTTCGAGACTACAAATGTATTTCAAGATGGTACCAGTACTGTTGTAAAAACAAAATGAATGGCTGGCCAGATGAAATGCATAGATAAGCAGAAGTAATGAGTAATGCTTTAAATGAAATGACAGACATTTGAATTTCTAGTAGTCATCATAGCTTAGCACTCGGGGCCACTCCCCTTCCAGACACATATTGGTGATTCAAGCAGCTCCTATTGGGGAAGGGGTGGATTGCATACACTAGATCAATCAAAGCCCACAACAGCCATTTCTATGGGAAAAGCAGACCTTCTAAGACATTTTAAGGATCTACAGGGACGCTGGAAGTAGTACCTTGGCAGTGCCACTCCACAGACACATCATGGCGACACGCGCGCCCTCCTTGGTGTGGACCATGTGCACCAGATGCTCCCGCACAACCTCGATCATCTCCTGTCAAAGATAACAAGCATTACATGTCAATGTCCTGTAAGTGAGAAGTGGAAAATGGGCAAAAACTATACTTTAAGTAGGAAATATGCTCTAAATGTGAAGTAGGAATCAATTAATAAATGGCTTTGTTTCCCAAATTAGTCGTGGGACTGGTGATGTTTCAGCTCAAAGATAGGCGCAAGTTTATTAGAGGTAGGTTGATTCATGATTGTCAGCAGACATTGGACACAGCCGTGCGGAGAGATGTATCACGTCTGGATATGGATCAAACAGCTTCAAATGATAGAAAAGCGGGTGAAAATTACACTAGGCAGCCAGGCCACCTCCCAACCCTCAGTTGAGAAAAAATTAGCGCCTGATAGATATGATTGATTTGATTGTTATGTTCCACACTAGATCATTAACAAATCAAAAATGAGGAAAAAAGATAAAACAAACTAAAATTGACGAACAGGACCCCAACATATGAACCCTCCTTTAAACAAAATTTATATCTTAACTCAAAAATGGAAAAAAAACTCATGGATCTTCAACTTTTATCTTTAGCCTCCTTTTTCACTACTCTCCAATGTTGAGAATTTTTTTAATTTCTAACATTGTCTTTCTCACTTACCTAGCGATGTTTGAATTAATGCAGATGAAAATTGATGAATTGACTTAATGAGACAAACTTCTTACCGATCTGGCTTTGGCAGGAGCATGAAGAAAATAGTCCAGGAATATACGGTGCACAATTGAATACTGTAACAGCGTCCTAAAAATACAGGCACATTGGATTCATGAATGACAGCTATCAGTAGTCACCCAAAACATCAGATGAATTTTAACAGGTAAAAAGTTATTCCAAATATATCTTTTAACACTCAGAAGCAAAATTCATTTTAGTAGAAAAAATTAATGATTTGTAAATCAGATTAGAACTGTAGAAATTGTAGTCCTGGTCAATAATTTCATTACATCTACATGTATAACCAGTGATTTAAACATATAAAGAATAACTTACTTATCTACTAGAGATGTGAGAGAATCTTTCATATTATTTAAAATGCTGTTTGCCTTTTCCGGATGTGTAGCCAGAATCTGATCAAGGGTTTTTATTTCATCTGTCTGTAGCACAAAAAGACAGTATCTTTAATACCATGTATCGGAATTGTAATTTTGAAATTGTGAAACCTGGTCATCATATCTCCATAAATATCTCTTACAATCTATCAATTACTTTTGTAATAAAAATCTTGATGTTACATCTTGTGAAATTTGTAAATATACATTACCCAGAGAAAATAAAAAAGGACTCAATATAATACTGTCTAGAGACTGAAGACACTGCATCAGGCTCAATAAGTTAAAAACATTGGTTCTGTACAAACCTTAAAAACAGCAAAACTCGGGCCATAGAACTCTTCGATAAATGCATGTCTCTGTTGGGCATTTGCATATTCATTATATGCTAATTCGATGGTCTCACAGGCTTCCTATTGGTCATAAATACATTTTCATTATCATTAATATCCATTACGGACAATCCAAATATGAGAATATACCCCCAAAAATGTATTTTTTATATGTAAAATTACAAATAAGCATTAAGTGAATGGTGTATTGTTTGAGAATTCAATACATGTATCATTAACAATAATTCTGAGACAATAATCTTTAAAAAATGGTTATCAAAACCTTATCTGAAACTTTATAAATTAATGCTTCTTTGAAGAAAAAAAATACCACTACAGAATTGAACTAGTTTACATTCTTACTTTGTGTTTAATTAACTTTCTAACATTGCCATACAATGATTGAAATACATGAAGTCTCTGACCCTTTGTCCTGAAATGGTTAAACTCAAAATTACACACTTGAAATAGCATATGGTGAAGTAATAAATGCATGTAAACATTAACCGAATGCTTATGTCAAAACTAAAATCTTAAAACAGTTAAAAACACTCACCCATATTTAAGAAGTTTGCGAACAAAGAATTTTGCATATTTTGACTTGCAAAGTTCAACTATATTATCTGCAAGGAAAAAGTAACAGATTGTATAATCTTTAATAAAAATCATTTTATCTGTCATTATAAAGATAAATTTCAATTTTCTCCCTATGTGGTCTACAGCAAGCAAGCTCCTACTACTGTACTGTATTACGGTATATAGACAACAGAGAGAGATTAGAATTGTACTCTCATTTCTAAACATTAGAAGAAAAAAACTTAAGTTGACTTAGAAACAATATCTTTTGTCAAAATGTTGACTAACCCTTCAGTTCTTCAAATATAGCATTTTTGTGTTCTTGTGTGCCATATTTAATCAAACACTGTATGACTCTTGAAGTGTCATGAGCAAAAACCATCTGGAATGAAAAAGAAATATATTAATTTTCACAATCGTCACTTCTAACAAATATTTCAAATCACCAAACGAATGTGACGATAACTCCTTACCGTCTTAACTTTCCCACCAACCATCTTGTACAGCTCATTGGACAATTCCACTCTCTTTTCATTAGGTAAATCCATTCTAAAAGAAGAAAGATCTATCATTTGATCAGAGTGTCACGTTTCAAAAATCTGTAAAATTTATTATCAAACTAAATATTAATATCAATAAAATATAATTCATGAATGAAAACATTTAGCATTTGTGAACACCAAATGGAATATGTGCTCCAGATAACTGTTGAGCAATCTCTCATGTCACGTTCTGAATGAAAACCAATATGGAGAATGTACCGTAACTTAAACAAAAAATATACCATTATAGCCTACAAACAAGCATTTGTGAACACCAAATGTAATACCTAATACCCAAGCCCTGGTTGGTTAATTCTGTACACACTATAATGAACTCAACCCAGATAAAAAATCACCAAATAGCCTCGCAAATAGCGTAACATTCACAGTGCACTTGACGTATCTCGTGAGTCACGGTGAACGTAATCTATAAATGCGTTCTTACGTACTAAATTATTGTCATGGTTTTTTGCTAGTTCAAAATCTTGTCACAAGCAATTTTTTTTACCAACCAGTATTTATTTTTCCAAAAAACACGAAATGTAGGGTGTACTTTCGGTTTAGTCAACCTGAAGTCTGCGTCACCCTGATATTGTAATAGTTTAAAGAAATTATGCATGTAACAAACAATTATTCATATTTCTTTTTTTCTTAAATTTTCTGCACATGAACAAGACATAATATGAGGGGTTTGGGCTTTACGCAATTGCTTCAGAAAAGAAAAAAAGCGGTGTTTTGAGGAGAGGGGGGGTTTAATACACACTACATGAATAAGGCACAATGATTGATCCCTCTAATATCCCTCCCACCAGCTTCTGCTACCCCTGGTAAACATGTGTGGAACAGATTAAATGTTCCACCCTCCTCTACCCTTCTTTCGGCCGCCACCCCCCCTTCTTTCCCCCCAACCCTTTCTACGCCATCCCCATATAAACAGGTCCAGATCAGTCTAAATGCATCTCCATCACCTCCTTCCTACAGCTCGGGTTGAAACATGAAATCTGGAACAGATTAAATGCTCCTCCCTTCCTCACCAACATATCATCTGTCACCACCCCTCAACAAATCTGGGCTGGAACAGACATTTCTCTGTCCCCCATCCCTCACAACAGCTCCCGTCAGTATACACCTCCATCACCTTCCTTCCATCGTCATATGTGACAGCCATACACACTACATATATATGGCAATGATTGATTCGTCTAATACCCCCTCCCCCCAGCTACTGCTCGGGTTTCAACAGATTAGATCTGGAGCAGATTAAATACTCCCCCCTTCACATCATTTCCTCACAACCAACCATAACCCATCCCCGCCCCCAAACCACCACCACCTCATCCCAACATGAACACACACAGCCTTTCTGCACCCCGCCACAATGTAGGTGACTATACTGTGAAGTGCAACGTACGTTTGACTTAAGCCCTGTCTACACGGCTAGACTTCCTTCAAACAGTATCCGACGAAACGTCTTTTGCAGTTTGATAAAAAAATGTAAAGACGTTTTGTCTTTCACAGAGCCTGTCTACACCGCTAAAACCGTACGACGATTAGTGGCAATATGCGCAGTGTACGTAACATCAGGGTGACATACATTTAGATCTATGAACTGAATGCTGCTCTATGATTGGTTAAATTATGCCCCGACGATGCGTCTTGTCGCTAAACCTGTCTACACCAACACGACTGCATCAAACTACATCAAACTTCATACAACCAAGACTTGACATGTCAAATACTCACGCCTGCTTGAGATGAGATGGAAAATCGTAGAATATTGGTTTTAAGCAGGGTTGGCAATTTCTTCCGCTGGTGGAAACTTACGCATTTCTTCCGTCCGGAAGAAATACCAATTTTCCGTACCAAATTCCATATTTTTTTCGCAAGTAATTTGTACCTTTTTTACCTAATAATAAGCATCTGTGATAGCAAAACAATAATTTTGGCTCAAGCTAAAGATGCTAGCATACTTACCAAATTCTCTGCAATTGTTACTTGTAGATTTATGTATTATGTATTTGCTGTATTTAGCTGTTACTATAAATGTAGCATATTCCAGGAATCCCAAGTAAAATGTAATTGGACTTCAAAGAAATCTTCCTACAACTTAATAAGAACTTGAATTGTTTAGTGGCTTGACTTGAAAGGGAGCAAAATGTTAGAACTTCCTCAGACTGTCTTTTGATCTAGTTAGTCACTTCTTTATATGAAATAAAGGAAGCCACACAAGATTGATAGAATGCTTGTCACAACATAGTAAGCACTTCAATATCCCCATGTAAAAGAGCAAATCGTCACAGATAAAATCATTCCATAATTTTCCATGACTTTTGAAAGATATAGGATACATGAGATAAGTAATACTTTTAAGAAAAATAGCTACACATAGACAGTTTTTCAAAATGTATCGTGGCTGTAGAAAAAAGGATATGGTATGTGCATGTAACAATTGAATGGTCCATGAATGAATTTGATAAATATTGAATAAAATTGATAAATTATGAATAACTTTTGTGTTTATTCCAATAGGCTTTTAGTTATCATAATATTTGACCAATAAAAGGCTCTGATTACTAAAGATATTCATACTAATTCAGATGTACATAATACATCTTTTACTGATCAAATCATTTGGATCAGAAACCAAACTTCCACCATTTCTTCCAGTTTCTTCTGCCGTCCCAGAAGAAATAGCAAACTTCCAGAAGATTGCCAACCCTGGTTTTAAGCGTGTCTACACCGCAAAGACGTTGTCCTACAAGATGTCTTGTCGGATGCTGTTTGATGGAAGTCTTAGCGGTGTAGACTGGGCTTTACACAAACATTTAACGTATTACATACGTTTAAAAAACATGGCGCTGTAAAGCAGCATGACGAACATTTCTAAAAAATTCTTTTTTCTTGTTTTTGTGATTAATACCAATTTATTTGGTTTGAAAGGTAGACATTATAACGACCACCTAGTTTGGAGTGTGTACGTCTTCTGGTTAAAAAGCCTTTTGTGACCAAAAAAATCCCTTCTTCCTTTATATAGATTATCCGTCAGCACCATGAGCAACCTACCAGCAGGTGCGCCACTATTATATTGATCATTTAATTCATGGCACCGGCGTAATACGTTTTGTAAGAAAATGATAGCGCCGGCAAATTTTCAAACCTAGTGCAAGCCTTTATTGTGCTTGTTTGCTGGTTTTACTGCAAATGATTTGTGATAAAACGCAATACAACACAGCACTGTGTTTTATAGTGTGTCTAGACTAGTCTTGCGGCGGGAACTAATTTCTGCAATAAACTTCTGTAAATAAACAAAACACGAGGTAGATGATGATAGAAAGTGGTTTTAGCACGAAATATCGACCGTAAAAACTTTGTAGCTGTGTCAGACATTTTGTATCTGTGTTTCATGTGACGCCCTCGATATTTGATTGTGTGCCAATGGCTTATAATATGCGTCATTTGCAAGAATACGCGTTCTAAAATCAACACTGTTATATGACAGTGAATTTGATCAATGGAATTATTTAAAATTAAAGATGAACAGATAAAAAAGGTTGCACTGTATAGATTATCATCGAATCAGAACATTTACCTTCTCAATTCATTCCAGATTTGCTTTGATCGTGCAGCCATGGCATAGTTGTCCGTTTCATTCATTTTGCGCATATTTTTTCTTTCTTTCCTTTTCATGTGTTCTGGTTTCACTTTTTCTGGAGTATCTCCTAGATTTAAACAAAAAATAATAATTCATTTCTAAAACACCTGTACGAATTATGATGTGAAAAATGATGAGATTGATGTATCTTTACCTCCACCATCAGTTGATTTACGTTTCTGAGCTTTAAGCCCTTCACTCTTACCAGCAATTTTCTTTATCTTTTTCGCAGCCGAAGATATTATCTAAAATTTTAAACAAGCTATAGGTGAAAAAACATTAAGAACAGAAAGAAATAACCACACAAATTTTACAATAATATAGAATATAATCAAAATTATATCATAACAAAAACACCCAAAACTTACACCTTTCTTCTTTTTCTCAGCTGCTTTGGGTTTTTTTAATTTTGGTTTGTTTTCTTGTATTTCCATAGCTTCCTCTTCATTTGATTCATCCCCCTCATCAGCACCGTCAGGAAGACCTCTTGCTTTTTCGACAGCTTGCTCAAACGTAACGTCTGTCTCCATCTTGGTCTCACTACTTTTCTTTTTTCCTGCTTTATTCTTTTTAGCACTTTTCATTGCTTTGTGTTTTGCAATCTGAGGTGCGATTGATTCATCCACATCTATCTCGATTTCACTGTCATCATCTTGTGTTATTTTCGATCTTTTGGATGATACAGAAGAAATCGTCTCATCAACATCCCATTCATCATCTGAAAGCTTGTGCTTCTTTTTCTTTTTGGCACCGACAGCACTGTGTGGGGGTGAAAAATTTTCTTGGTCACTAGCCCTCTTCTTCTTGTTACTTTGTATTCCATTAGCTTTTTGAGAAAGAGTAAGTTTCTTTTTCATAACGCTGGTTCCATCCGGTCCTTGTCTAGGTGTTGTCAGATTTTTCTTTTTAGATTTGGGGGTTTTCATCTTTTTTGCACTGTCCATTTTGCTAAAATTTGATATTATAGTTATATATTAGTAACTAAATACCGTAAGGACTAATTTTACCCAAGAGATTTTCATGCAAAAGACGTTATTTCAAAACTAAGACTTCATACAAGAACACTTTGAATGCTTAATAAATTCACATAAATGAAACGTAATGTTTGGCATAAGCTTAATTAATATGCTAGGTTTGTAAACATTTAATTTTTAACCATCATACAATAATAATAATATCTCTTCAGCAGTCATTATAGCAGCCACAAGAAAAAGGTTTATACATAATATGAATAAATCAATTGATATCATATGCTAATTATGTTATACAGCATTAACCCTTTCTCCCTCAAATTTTCCTGCAACTCAATGAATTCAAGTTGCAAGTTCTAATCAAAACCTATTTGCATCCCTGATAAATGGACAAACAATAGTTATCCTTCCAGATTGTCAATCATAGATCATGAAGCACATTCATTCACGGCAGTTTAACGCAGTTATCATTTTCTTCTGGAATAAGACCACGTCATCCATGGTAGCAATTGAGTAGTTAATGTTGTATGCTCTAAGTTAGTCACACTACCGTGATAATATTGGCAAGACCTTAGAAATGTGGAGTAGTGGCTATACTGATTCCCCCTTCTAAGGTATTGCCAATATTATCACAGTAGTGTGACCAACTTAGGGCATACAACATTAACTATTCAATTGCTACCATGGATGACGTGGTCTTATTCCAGAAGAAAATGATAACTGCCGTGAATGAATGTGCTTCTATCTCTCTGAACTATGTCTAGTACACCTTATAGATATTCACTGCTATTATCGCACACATGAAAAGGTAACACCCCAAATTCTATATCAATTTGCATTTGATATTTTCCTGACACGATTTCAAGTCTTTCATATATAAATTGACAATAAATGTACACATCAATAGAGGTCTTAGACCATGTAGGAAGACTTAAAACTAAATAAATATATTTTATTTTTAAACTCACGTTGTGTAAATTTCAGCCGGAAATAACGACCCAGTTATTTTCATGACCTCACGTGCACTTTGATCCAGTAACCCACTGTCATATATTTCTTGTTTTTGTGATAACTGCTATACCAATGTGCCAAACAGATAACACAACAAGGATTCACTTTGGACATAAGCTATGGCTTCTAAGATTTTGAGAGCAATCATTATGGGTCCACCAGGATCAGGCAAAGGAACAATTTCTGAAAGAATAATTAAGGATTTCTCCTTTAAACACTTGTCAAGTGGGGATCTGTTGAGAGATAACATAAGAAGACAGACAGGTAGTAAAATTATCAGCATGTCAGTTGGTCAAGTCTGATAATACTAATATTTGGCATGTTTCATATCGTAAAGTTTATCAATGTGCCCAATGATCAATCTGTTTTAACTGCATTTGTATGACCCATTATTTGTTCATAATGTACTCAGTCCAATTCCCTTTCAGCTCAAGTCAAGATCTTATATAAACCCAACCTAGGGAGACCCAACTCATCTCAGAAGAGAATTTTTTCATATATATATATATATATATATATATATATATATATATATATATATATATATATATATATATATATATATATATGTATATATGTATATATATATATTCTATATATATATATATATTTATGTATATATATGTTATATATATATATATAAATTTTGCTGCAATTATTCATTTATTCATTTATTCAGAGACATCAGGGGGCTAGATATAGTTTATAAAAAAAAATAGACCAGACTTATAGATATAGTTTATAAAACATGAAAAAGTTTGTTGTTCAATGAACACGAAAAAAAGTTGAATTTGTGGGGTCTCTGAAAAAATAGTTTGTTAGCAGGTAAAACCTATTTTTGTTTTTCGTCTGGATTTCATTTCATTTATTCATTTGAATCCACATGATATCCAAAATATTTTTTTTACTTTAATGTTTATTTTATTTTTATTATTAATCAACAGAACTTGACTATTATAAATAGTCATATTTGATCCTAAGGTATGATGAGAATTTAATTAAATAGATTTGTACAATAAAAATTTAATGTTGATATTCAGATGTTGGAACTGAAGCTAAAGCCTATATTGATAGAGGAGAACTAGTACCAGACAAAACCATCGTCAGTTTAATGACTGGAGAATTAGTGAAACTGCAAGATCAAAGTTGGCTTCTTGATGGTTAGTTTTTAGCCGTTCTTTAAAATCACATAAATAGATGATTAATACAATGAAAAGTCAGATTCCTGATGCTTAGTTTCCATTCAGTGTGCAATGGTATGGTAATCAAAGTTCAAACAAACCAAAAATTGTCAATGTGCTATCAGTTTATCACTATTACAGTATTTGTTATCAATGAAATTAAAACAACATGTAAAAAAAAAATCTGAAATGGGGAAGCCCATATCAGTGACTTCAATAATATCGAAAATGAAAATACACTAAAACCTTCAATTAAGGCCACCTATAAAAAAGACCACTTGTAGCTTTAGTCTGTTTGTAGTTGTGCCAAATCTTGAGAAAGTGAGCACTCTCCACAATGTGACTACGTACATGTCTATTGAGACGACTTGTGGCAACCTTTCTGGTGGTCTTGATAGGGAACTTCTACAGTGTCCAAGAGATCTTGCGAGTTTCTGATATTTATATTCTCAGGTTTTCCTCGTACTGCACCTCAAGCCGAGGCTCTGCACAAATCCGTTTCTGTCGATGTGGTCATCAACCTCAATGTGCCGTTTGAAGTGATCATTGACAGAATAAAAGGCCGCTGGCTTCACCCCGCATCGGGCCGAATCTACCATACAGAGTTTAACCCACCACAACAACCGGCAAGTGTAAATTTGCAAATTTGCATTTGATCTGGATTATCTGTATCCATAATATCAACTTTTTTTCATAAAAATTTAGATTTTTGGAAGCCCATAAAACTTATGTAACCTGTGTTCTCAAATATTGTAAAGCTTTAACATTGATTTAAATGATATGGAGATAAAAAGATTTTAATTTCAATTCTATTACTTTTCATTTGACATTTGCAATGCGGTGAGGAAGTGGGTATAGAACCTAGAAACATGGCATAAATGTGCTATGCAGTCAGTTTCTGTGTTTCAGACATTACATTTATGTAAATCAATCATTAATTAGAACCTATAAAGCATATTCAAAGATGTATCTGAATTCCCTTTACTGGTCGAATGTGCATGTGATTTATGTTTGGGTGTAGACTTCACCACGAAACTGTAAATGATGGATAGGAATGATCTTTTTTTGTCATAGTTAACTGTTAAAATGTAGCTATAATGGGAAATTTCAACCCAGTTGACATAAGTTTTTAAGGTTTCTAAAAATCAATCTGATATTATGGTTACAGATGCTTGTTCTCACCTGCCAATTTTCATGATTTTGAAGCTCATAACAGAAATGCGGGATTTTTCTCTTCATAAAAAATCTCTTTAATGAAGTTAAATTGATCTGAAGGGTTGTTATTTTCATCGACCTTCGTATAAAAGTGTTGAAAGGGTTCAACTTTCAATGATGTGTTATTTAACTCCAAACCAGGGCAAAGATGATGTGACAGGTGAACCCTTTATCCAGAGAGACGATGACAAAGAAAGGGGAAAAGGTTTAAAACCAGGCTTGAACATTATCAAAATTAACTAAGCCTTTTCCCGCTTCTTGGTATGTGTTATTAATACCTTAAAATACTTGTTTTACATGCTGTTCTGTTGTTTTTTTGAAACTTGAATATTTGCAAAACCATGATCATTGTTAGATTTAAATCAATATTGGGAAAAAAAAATAATTTTTTGTTTTTTGAGAGAGAAATGTTATTTTTTCTTTATAATAAAACCCTACAAAATACATTCAAAATCCTGGAAATGTTGCAGTTTTTTCATTGATTGTTTTTCCTTTTTTTTTAGGGCACGGGTCTTTGGAAGAGTTTCACAGGCAGCTATTCTAATGAGATTTGGCCAACGTTTATTCTTTCCTTTTTACAAAATTTTAGGGCCCCTTTTCAGTACACACAATTTTAATTAAAATATTGTACTCTAATTCTTTTCATCAGAAATTTTGCATTGTTATGATAAAATACTTTTTCCATTAATTCAAGAATAGCAATGGTGGAATATTAGTGGGTTAAAAATTAAAAAAATTTAAAGATTTTTGAACTATCTTGGTTTTTTTCTGGGGGTGTTTTCAGCCACATCAATTTTACTTTTTAAAATTGCATGTGAAATAATTTTGAAAAAAAAAATATATATCTCCGGAAAATATTTAACAGGGGGGAAAAACTATGTATGTATTAATTGTATTTTTTTCCATTTTGTTATAAGTGTTCTTTTTTTGTGAGTGAGGTGAGTAAAATTTTAGGCCAGAAAAATTATTGGGTGATTTGTCTTTTGAGATGTATGTAACAGGGATAAATTGTTTTTAAAATGAATGTTTAAAAAGGTAATTTTTGTGGGGACCATTTTCCCTTTCTAATTGCCATTAATCAATGCATTTTTTATCTATTTAGAATTTATGAAATTTTTGATTATAAAAATTTTGGTTTTTTGAACAAGCCATTGGGG
>CM032664.1:37577562-37620600 GCA_019095985.1 Streblospio benedicti | reverse complement strand
CCATAGTATATTGAATGACTTCTCATTCATAGCTATTTGTATTTCTAATCATGAAATGTAAATATATCACGTCAAAAATCAACCAATTTCCTATTCATTAGTACAAGACAGCTCGCTGACCATCCTCTCTCGGGGCACCTGCTCGCACCTGCCGGGAACGCAGATATGAACGTGTTGCGTATCTCAGTTAAACCATCTCTGATAATATCAACCTTTTTCATAAAATTTAGTTTTTTGGAAACCCATAAAAACTTACGTAACCTGTGTTCTCAAATATTGTAAAGCTTTAACATTGATTTAAATGATATGGAGATAAAAAGATTTTAATTTCAATTCTATTACTTTTCATTTGACATTTGCAATGCGGTGAGGAAGTGGGTATAGAACCTAGAAACATGGCATAAATGTGCTATGCAGTCAGTTTCTGTGTTTCAGACATTACATTTATGTAAATCAATCATTAATTAGAACCTATAAAGCATATTCAAAGATGTATCTGAATTCCCTTTACTGGTCGAATGTGCATGTGATTTATGTTTGGGTGTAGACTTCACCACGAAACTGTAAATGATGGATAGGAATGATCTTTTTTTGTCATAGTTAACTGTTAAAATGTAGCTATATAATGGGAAATTTCAACCCAGTTGACATAAGTTTTAAGGGGTTTCTAAAAATCAATCTGATATTATGGTTACAGATGCTTATTCTCACCTGCCAATTTTCATGATTTTGAAGCTCATAACAGAAATGCGGGATTCTTCTCTCATAAAAATCTCTTAATGAAGTTAAATTGATCTGAAGGGTTACATTTTCATCGGGACCTTCGTATAAAAGTGTTGAAAGGGTCTAACTTTCAATGATGTGTTATTTAACTCCAAACCAGGGCAAAGATGATGTGACAGGTGAACCCTTGATCCAGAGAGACGATGACAAAGAAGAGACGGTTAAAGCCAGGCTTGAACATTATCAAAATCTAACTAAGCCACTTCTCAGCTTCTATGAGTATGTGTTATTAATACTCTTAAATATACTTGTTTTACATGCTGTTCTGTTGTTTTATGAAACTGAATATTTGCAATAACCATGATCATTGTTAGATTTAATATCAATATTGGAAAGAAAAATACAATTTTTAGTTCTTTGAGAGAGAAATGTTGATTTTACTCTATAATAACAACATACAAAATACATTCAAAATCCTGGAAATGTTGCAGTTTTACATTGATTGTTTCCTTGTTTTTAGGGCACGAGGTCTTCTGGAAGAGTTCACAGGCAGCTATTCTAATGAGATTTGGCCGAACGTTCATTCTTTCCTTGCCACAAAACTTGAGCCTTTACAGTACACACAGTATAACTAAAATATTGTACTCTAGTACTTTTCATCAGTACATTTTGCATTGTTATGATAAAATACTTATCCATTAATTCAAGTAATAGCAATGGTGTAATATTAGTGGTCATAGCAAGTTAAAAATTAATGATTATGAACTATCTTGCCGTGGTTCTGGTGTGTTTTCAGCTACATCAATGTACTTTTAATATTGCATGTGAAATAATCTGAAAAATAATATATATCTCCAGCAAAAGCATATTTAACAGGGAGGAAAACTATGTATGTATTAATTGTATTTGTTCCATTCTGTTATAAGTGTTCTTTATGTGAGTGAGGTGAGTAAAATTTTAGGCCAGAAAAATTACTGTGATGATTTGTCTTAGAGATGTATGTATTTTTACAGGGATAAATTGTTTGAAAATGCAATGTTATACGTTGCATATTGTGTGACCATTTTCCCTTTCTAATTGCCATTAATCAATGCATTTATATCTATTTAGAATCATGAAATTTTAGATTAGCTACATTGTGTTTATGAAGGTTTTGTTCTATATGTACTCGTATTGGGAATGATTGATAAGTATAATGATTGTTTCTTGGTATGATTAAATCATATCGAATGCAGTATTCTGCAGTTATAGAAATATTTGTTACTTTGTTATTTTTCTTATTATGTACATAATGGTAGTAGTTTGTTTTGACTTTTAATTTGTAGCTTTTCATTTACATGCATATTCATCACTTATGCATCTAACTTGCTACAAAATTTGTATGGCAGCTTTTGAACAGCTTTAGATTTTTTAATGAAACATACAAATGTTTTGCTGAACAGGGTAGTTGTTGTTTAATATATTTTGGAAATGCGTATCTATTGGTAAATGTATTTGTTTGGAAAATCAAATTTCAAAGATGTGCTATTTTTAGTACATTTTTATTTACATAAGTTTAAAATTTTAAATATTTAAAAAAATGATATTGATGAACCTTTTATAGCTATATAAGAAATATATATTTAATTATTTTATACATAGTAATATATCATGTGAAAATGTTCTACTGTTGCATTATGAATATGAGATAAATGTATTGTTTAAACTTAGATATTCAATGTACAAATGGCCTATCATTTTATCAATAATTAATGGCCATTATCAAACAAACTATTTAAAATTATGAAGAGTAATACATAATCATGGTAAAAAAATTATATTTCAATTAATGATCAGTGTGTTTGCTAGTAGGCAATTCAATAAGCATGTTGCACCTCTACTAGATATAAACTTTAAAAGCAGAAATTGCTCTATTTTAAGACTAATGTTGTTTACGTTCATGGGGGCGTTAAAATAACATGGTCAAATAAAGAACTGTACAAAGCCTGTCCATCAAAGTTGTGATTCATTAAAAAGGTGTATTTTATAGTCCAAAGTGCCTGTTAAATGATACGAGGACGATTTGCCTAATTGCTATGTATATGCACATGATGGTTTCTATCCAATGTGTATGTGATGTGAGTTTGTTGATTGTAAGCGTTTAATATAGTTGGTAGGCTGTGATGGACAATACTAGTAGTCGATTTAGATTTCATGTTTTATTGGTTACAAATGTTTTATGTCGATTGCTTCAATATAATTGACTTATATCAACAACGCATTAAATCTTTGTTTGAAACAGGATAATGGACAAATCAAAGTGGCTAATGAAATGCACATTTTAGAACTTGTGTACGATTTCATGCTCTGTCGATACAGAATTAATTTTACAAACTTGAAATGTGTCTGAAGTTCAAGATATACGTACATACATATATTATAGAGATATGTAGATGGTTCTTTTGGTGTGTTTTGTCACTTTATGTTTGAAATGTTTTCAGTAATTAATGGAATAGAATATATCATTTTTCTCAGGGCAAAAATATAGTTCACGAATAGTACTTATATTCATGTAGAAGTGATTTCTGCAAGGAAACAAATAAATTTTTGCTTAAAAAATGGTTGTTGAAATCTTTTCCTAATCTTTCATCATGCACTAATTTAATTATGAACAGCTATTTTTTAAATGCAAAACAAGCTGCGAGTAGGCCATCCTGCTTATAATACCAGGAATCCATTCACATCACATCAGATTCTGTTCATTTAACAGATGTAGTTTGCTCTAATGATTATAATCTGGGTAGGCTCATTATTAAAAATTGACCAAGCAAAAGCCATGCTTAAGACAAATGCTTGCAAAAGAAGCTTCAAGTGGGGTCATTAAATAAAAAAAGGGGGGTGGGGGGGGTGGGGTGTTATGGGCGATCCAAGAATTTTTGGGTCCTCTCTTAAGTATTCATTGGATTAAAGCCACCAAGCAGATCCACGAATAAAAACGCCAAAAATAGTCACAGATCCAAAGACCTTTGCCACTAGCCTATTACTTTTGTAGAGAGTGACAAAATATGAAAATGAACGTGAAGAGCAAGCGCAATGCTTCCTCAAATACGAAGATGCCACGGCCGCATTTTAAACTTAATGTATAAATTAAAGAATGTAGATTCATTTCATCCTGGATTCCATTATTCACGTTATAAAGAATATAATTAGTCACCTATACGAATCTGTACCTCCAACAACTCTATCAGGTCCATGCAAATTACAGGCCTATAGTTGAATGTCCCGCAGAACTACAATCACGCACTACTCAACTTTTTAATCTGCTATATATGTCAGGATTTGGAGTCACGTCACTTTTTTAATACCATTGATAAACATATTGCCTTTCTAATGTGAGTGCATCTTCAATTATACCAAATCGCATGAATTGCATGTTCAATATTAGAAGAACTACACTATGGTTATGCCATTGGCCCATCTTTCACTCTCCTTGCTACAATAGGTTTTTTGTTGTTGTGTGCATGGCATCCTCATCCATTTTGAGCTTATAATTCAATCCACAAGTTATTGCACCAGTGGAAATCTGTACAGAATAGTACAACTGATTCAGCTTCAATATTCGGATGATGGCTTTTAAATATAGCTCTGTTCAATGCTTGTATATGGTGAGATTTTTGTAGAGATGAATGCGTTTTAGCATACTTATCTTTTCAAATACCGTAGACGTGTCATACTCTTATGTGAAATATCAATGTAATGATTATTAAACTCTTAAATTTAATTTACAATTGCTAAAGCACAGCTTCATTATTTGGAACTGTTTGACCTTAGCTTTATAGCTTTATTGTGTTGCTTCAGCTGATGAAGCAAAGCCTTGTGTTTTGTTTTTTGAACTATAAACTAACTAACAATGTACCGGTATGTATGTCTCCGGAAAAGCTAGAGGGTTTACCAATGAACCAATTTCGTTCAAACTTTACACAACTACAGCTGTATAAGGTATGAGGCGTCACTGAAGTGATTCCATTTTGGGCACTTTGAAAATCAAAATGTGCTTTCCACAGGGTCATTAATGGTCCATTATCGACATTCTTACTAGTATGGAATACACATTGACAGATCAATATCATATCAGCAGCAAAAGTCTACTTGGTAGTATTTGCTGCTTCAGGATCAATGTGTAGTAAGACGGAACCAATATGATTAGACAGTGGCACACAGATTATCGACCATTATTTATGGCTGATGACATCCATTGTAATTGTGTACTTTTAATCATAATTTCTGTAACATTTTAGTAAACATCTTTATCCCTATAATCGATGTTGTTCGAGCAACGCTGTGCTCTCTGAGCATTTTTATCTAGTTCGATACTTGTATATCAGGCTGTATATAGTGAGATTGTTGTAGAAATGAATGCGTTAAGCATGCTTACTTTTTTATATAGACGTGCCATACTCTTATGTAATACTGAAGTATATGAAAGTGTTTACTGTAATGGTTTATACAAAATGATTAATGTTCCACCAACTTTTTTTTCTGTTTTTTGTTGTTATTTCTTTCTTTGTTTTTTCCTTGTGTGTGTGAATCTAATACACGATTTAATTGAATTAGCCATAAAAGCCTATCTCATAGATTTTACTCGTAAAATGCATTTAACATTTAAATAACAATGATATCCTGTGAATACGTGATTTGGACCTCATTCTGTCAAGCACAATAGACTACCTGAAAAAGGTATGACAATGTTACATGTACATGATAAGAGATGATGTACATTTTGTCACGCTCCGTAAAAGTGGAACAGTGTTCTTTTTTTTTAACACCCCCCCCCCCCTCCCAAAAGTGGAAATATCAAATGTATGACATAATCGAAAAACATCTACACAGTATAATAGCAATATTGAAAAAAATTGTGAACGCGAAAAAATCTTCCCCCCCCTCCCCCCCCCCTAAGTTTAGTGAACACTGTTCCACTTTAGAGGAGTGTGACAAAATGTACATCATCCCTACCTAATGGGTCTTTGTTCTTGATTAGTAACTAGTATTTGTTATCAACATTCTGTGTCAAATCAGGTGTTTCCGTTGTGTATGATAAATTATTTTATTAGGCATTAGGAATTTTGTTGTTTGCATTGTGCTTATAACCCCTCGCCTGTCAATCATTTTACCTGACTCCTGAGTAAGAAAGCAAGAATGATTATATTTTAAAGTGGCATGTATATGTATAGTAGAAGTAGTAGTGACAAATATGACTTTTATATAATCTTTTTATTCATTCAAAAGACATTTGATTACCAAGTTTAATGACAAGCGGTTTGTACATTGTTTCTTCAGAAAAAAAGTGACAGGAGAAAAAGCTGTCTGCTAGAAATCTTATTTCAGCTTGAGGTAATTTCATGAAGAAAGACATTATTTGTATATATTTATTCATCCTCTGTAACAGTGTTAAACCATGTAAGATTATCAAGAGATATAATTCAATTTTTCTATCTGTATTTTACTTTAAATATATTTAAACTGTTGAAAAGAACTTTGACCTGCCCTAATTTCTTCAAATATTTCAAGCAGCTGTCAATCATCCGTACCTATTCAGCCATTTTTCAAAAGAAAGTGGATTAATTTTGAGGGATTTAATGATTATGTAATCTTTCGCAGTCTTGATTGGTGGTAAGAACAATATGCCATATGGTGTGTTCTTTTGTAGTTATCCTCCAAATATTGTACTTACTTCCCATTATTCTTAAAGTTATGCAATGAATAAATTGAGGTTAAAACTGAAACTATCTGAAAGTATACATCTCGAGGTGTACATAATAGTATCGGACACCCACGGGTGGTATGATATCTAGCACTACTTATCTACTTTGCAGTGGCAGAACCAGTGTTTCTGTGTATTGGAGTATAGTGGTTCTTCAGACCCGTTAGATAGACAGAAAGTCGCTTGCTGCCTACTCCAGAAACTGGGACACACCAGTTGATGTAGTGTGTGTAGTAGAAGTTTGTTCTGTTTCTGACAGTTCCAATGAAATTTTTTTTCTGACAATTCACATCAATTTTAAAATGATGAAATATTAAGTACGTTATTGACACGTATTATGATCATGAAAGGTGCTTTATGAAGTACAAGTTTAATTGCCCATACATACAATCACGTTTGCAGGGTCAGGATTAGCCACTGTCCGCCTCGTATTGACTAGTAAAAACTAGTGGAGGACAAGTGCTAATCTTTAGAAACTCGTCCTTTTGACGTGGAACAATTCTGAATAATTTGTCATACAGATATAGAGTTTGTACAAGGAAGACGAGTACATTTTTTGCAGGACGAGTAGATATATGAGGGTTACTAGTCCTGTTGACGAGTAGCACTTTTCAAATAATCCTGACCCTGCGTTTGTCCTAGTAACACTGCATATCTAATCATAGCACATAGTTTCTATACTCAATGACTTATTGAATGATAAACCTGCAATATATGAGGATAGTAATACTGTGAACTCTGAGCACTATTTTTCATCTTTAAAATGGGCATATTTCTAGAATAAACCTAGAAGAAAATGCAATTTGCAAAACTGTCTGACCAGATATAATATCTGTTCAGATATTGATCTGTTGTGAGACTGGTTAAAGGACAAGGATTGGTGATGAGGAACCACGGAATGACCATCCATGTATGAATAACGTCCTTGCCTCCGTAATATAAGTCATTTACTGGCTCTTCCAAGAAATGAGTATTGACCAGTTCCCACGTCAGTCTATCCTCTGAGTGGGTAACTTTGGGGGCTGTTTTTTTGTGATAAGCTATTTCATGTGCATAAGATAAGAAGTGAAAAATGAAAATTCACAGCTTTAGTATGATTCCACCTATTTAGTAGTGGGTCTGCTTCATCAGAAATGAGGTGCTCAAAAGAAAAGAGCTCACTGCACAATATGAGAATGGCCTAGAATTTGTTAATCCTTTGGGATAGGAATTTGTTTTACATTGCTCTACAAATTAAACCAAAACCAAAATTTAAACTTTTCTTTCATGTATCTCACTCATGAACTCTATAGAGAAATAAAAGTTCAACTTAAATGCTTGCAAACTTTTCAAAACTATTCATATTAGTTCAAGATATTGAAAATAAGTATCATTTAGGTAGATACTGATCTCGTCAGAAGGATACAGAAGAAAAATCTTATGAATTACGCTACGATTCCTTACGTTTTTCTCCTATTTCTTCTCATTGTTGCGACTTTTACCCGTTCGTCGTTGTTGCTGTGGCGGAAATAAACGAGGACGCCTGAATAAATCCGAATGTTTTTGAGCAATAAAAGTATCAAAGATGGATGCCAATGTGCAGAAGTGTAGGAAATTATTCTGTTTATTACATTTTTTATATTTATTTCGATAATCGTAAGTATTGTAGTTTCAGTGAAAGAGCAGCTCCAAGAAAATCGTGATAAGGGTAACGTTGTTTCGAATTGTTGGGAATTTTTACGTTTTCTTACACTGATTTCTCTAATTTCGTTACGGTTCTGTATCCTTTTGCTCTAGTCAGTACTGTACTATCTTTCATTATAGGGATATAGGGGTATGAAACAGGGAAACAATTTCATCTTATATTTCAGGTACCCTATATATATTCACAAAATTAGTTTGAAAATTTTAGGCCCCAATTACACCATTACATAAACTACAACATTGGAGTAGTAGTATAGATACCTCGGTATTGATATACCTGATATTTTTAAGCCCTCATTCCACCCCAAGCCAAGATGAGTTTTCCCCACACCCCATGTTTTTATGCACGCTTCGGCATATGACAAATAGTAGATGTTACTTAACGAACATACATGTACAGTCTTATCAATACAATACATCAGTGCCCAACGGTATTAAGAATCAGAGAGTGATCGATAATAGAGGATGATCAGTATTGGCGGAGGACTTAGCGGAAGTCATTGGTGGGTAATAGTGCGTGATACGACCAGCGGCAATGGAAACTTAATAGCCAATCAAAAGGCTGCAGAGTTCTATTGGTGATTACGTCTATTAGTGCACAAAACGGAACTCTAAATATCATTTTTGTCTGATTGTATCAACGATTCCTGTGGGTTAGTGAAATATGGATTGAGGTTTACAGTAAAATCACCATCTATTGGACCACCTCAGTAAAGACATATGACCATGATTTTAACTGGCCCAAACTTCTCAACAGATCACCACTAATCTACATTAAGAGAAACCCTTTTATTGTAAATGTAAATGGGGTTATTTACAGGCATAATTCACAATTAATGTGCTTGAAGGACTTTACATTGGTCTCTTTTGCTTACTCTACTACCTTGCTTAACTCCTAGGGGACCATAGAACACATCCTGTTTTAGCACATGGTATTTACTTACTACTTGTAATCGGTTATCATCCGAGTGGGGATGCATGCAAGATCAGAAAATCTCTGAGTGTGGAGGTCAGTTTATATTAGGTCCACACGAGGTGAGAGATTTTCTTATCTCTCACCCCCACTCGTATAATTACCTTTTTCTCTCCCTAAATGTTTGTGTATCATTTTTATGGTTTTAACTTGTACGGTGGATCAATTTTTCCATTCTGCCTCTCAGTCAATCGGAATTGACTATTTTCAGCAAACTTGGGAAAAATTAGCATCCACTGGCACGACCTTTACGTATTAGCTGTTTAGGTAATGAGTAAATAGCAGTTTGACTCATGACCAAAAGGTAACACCCTGAATTAATATTCATTGACCAACCCCTAAGTACTTTCAGACAATATGCCAAAAGTATTTTATGGTTTAGGTGATATTTTAAGTTCCTTACATTATGTAGGGTAGATCCATTTTCGGGGCAACTACCCTCACACCTGGAGATGTAAAGATTCACTTGTGAAAGCATCAGCAAATAAACTTAACCTACTATCACAGTGCGAAACAAAAAAGAATGTTCAGGGGCACAGCCAGGTCTTTCAAAATAGGTTGTTGCTTTTTACACAATGTATTGAGTCAGTCAATGTTGACATATTAGTTCACACTGTACATACACCTGTAATTTTTTAGCACTATCTAACTATGGCTTAATGGCTTTTTGACAAATAACTGATGTTGTGAGATGAAAACACGTGCACATTGATCATCCATCCCATGCAAATGTCAATATTCACTTTCCATGTGATTCTCTGCGAATAGATTCAACTCCTTTAATGGTGAGATATCAGACCCTTATCGGAATGGACTACCTAATGGACTTTCATGCATTCAGGGATAGATCCCAGCTTTTTTTAAACTGTTCTTCCAGGAATATCATACCGACATTTAAAATGTTTCATAAACTACAACATGGACAATTTATTCAGATTTAGTTAAGAACACTACTACCCAATACTAATTAACGAGAGATATGGGCAATTTAATTTTTGTTTCTTACAGGAGTTTCTCATGGACATCTAAAATTGTGGTAAATTACAACATTGACCATTCACATATCATGCATCATCCAATATTTGTTTACTTAACTTTTAGGCCCCACTGAGCAATGCGCAACCGGCAAGATATGAGTTTGCTCAGTACCCACCACCTTCCCAAAACTAGTGAACCCACTTATTTTTTAGAGGGTTGGATAATTTTTGAAACATACTTGTTTCTAACAATTGCAGGAATATAATGTTGGTAGACTGATGCATTTTATTTCAAGTGTAGTTTCAAACATGTAACTATAATTTATCTATTTTCAGACACTTCTATCTTGAACGTAAACAATGACATCTCATGGGGAGTGAACATCTTCACCTCAAATAAGTCGCCGATGAGGTTTACAACCTCATATACAGTATGAGACTGTGAGAGGATCAGAAATTTAATAGACGACAATAGATTTCGAATACTGGCATGCATTTTTAACATTGGCTGGATAATTTGATGGTTGAATTTGAACAATTGAAGAAGTCTTTGATTCTAACAGATGTTTTGAAGATTCATCTTTAGCTTTGTGTTTCTACAGTATTTCAAGGAATAGTGAAAGTGTTTTCTGAAACTGTCATTTCTACATAAAAGGAAATTTTCACAATGAATTTACCCAATTCTAGTTATTACTGAAAAGCCTGCTAATTTCAAGATACACAGTTGAATTTAGAATTGAGTGAAAACTAAGTTTGGACATTAGAAATTAACTAGAATAAAACCAAACATCTTATTTCATTCTCATTAAATTGTGTGTACAATTTCACTTCAAAATGGAGTGACCAAAAAAATGGTGAAGTGACTTTGATCTCTCTCGCAGTGACTATCATAGACTCAGACAAACAGACTAAGTCTGCAGGAGAGTGTCATGGTAGTTGGTCGATGGTGGGGGAGGTCTCGATTGTGACCTCCCCCATCTCTAATTGCAAACATATTCATTGAACTGTGATGTCCTTCAAGCCATAGAAAAGGAAAATTTCTGGGAATCGTAAGGTGAGTGTTTGTTTTTGTTTGTTTTTTCTACCACATTAGGACCATCTAAATGCCCCATGAGCTTTTAGGGTAGGAGGTGTCATGATACTTGCTGAGTATAAATTGTACATGTGAATGTACTGCAGTTGGAACTGTTACTGAATTGTTGTACATAGTCTTTATTCATTCATGTAGCGGGAACTGACCAATAAACATTACATCTCAAGATCATAATATGGTGTCAGAAGTAAAAAAAAAAAAATATAAAAAATTGAGATAATGGAATCATACAACAGGCCAAAGTCCCTCAGCCTCAGGCAATGTAAGTGACAATTGGAGGCGGTTTAAGCAACAATTTGAGATTTATTTGACAGCATCAGACAAAGCAGAAGTAGACGACGACGTCAAAGTGGCATTGCTTTTGAATTTTGCTGGAGAAGAAGCCTTAGAAGTGTTCAACACCTTCACATTTGCCACGCCAGGTGACGCAAAAAAGCTAGCTGTCGTGTTTGAAAAATTCAACACATATTGTAATCCCAGGAAAAATGTTGTTTATGAAAGATACAATTTCTGGAAGTGTACGCAGCAAGAAGAAAACATAGACAGTTACGTCACTATACTACGCCAGAAAATAAAAGCTTGTGAGTATCCTTCTAACAGTACTGACGACATGATTAGAGACAAATTAGTATTTGGTATCAAAGACCTAACAGTTAAAGAACGTTTACTGCGAGAGGAAGGCATTAGATATAGCACGTGCATCAGAAGTCTCCAAAATGCAAATAAAAGAAATGAATGAGCAGTCCATGCCCCATGTAAATGCCATTGCAAAAAACAAAGGAAATGGACCAAAGTCTGTCACGAACTGCCGTTACTGTGGTAGCTCACATGCTCCAAGAGCATGCCCTGCATACGGGAAAGAATGTGGTTTCTGTCACTGTAAAAATCACTTTGAACATGTGTGTAGAAAGAAAAAATACAGTCAGCCGGGTAAGAAAGATATACACACTATAGCAGAGCAGCAACATGAAGCCAAAACCGATGAAGAACTGCTTGTCTACAGTATCGATTCTAAAAATACAGGAAAATGGGTCGTTGATTTGCGTATTGGCTCACGAGTCTTAAGGTGCAAAATTGATACAGGTGCTGATTGCAGCGTTATCAGCATGAAAACACTGCAATCTGTGGTGAATGCATCAAGCATAAGGCTTACCAGAACCAAGTCTAAACTGAGAGTGTATGATGGAAGTCGAGTGTCCGTGCTTGGCACTATAACTTTACAAGTTGAATATAAAAACACCTATAAGTTAATAACATTCAATGTGGTCGATCAAGACTTACCTTCAGTGCTTGGGATACCTGGCATAGAAGAACTAGGTCTGCTCCAACGAAAGTGTTTACACTGGAAACAGAAGCTAACACAAATGCTGATATAATGGAGGAATTCAAGGATGTATTTAGCGGTTTGGGAACGTTGAAAGATGTCAAACACACAATACAATTGAAAGAAAATGCCAGACCTGTTATACAGCCTCCAAGAAGAGTACCCGTAGCAATAAGACAACCACTCAAAGATGAGCTTGATCGCATGGTTCATTTAGATGTAATTTCAAAAAGTGAATGGTCAACCGACTGGGTGAATAGCCTAGTCCAGAGGTTCGAAAATTAAGCAAGTAGCAAATGCTTTTTTAAAATTTGTGTTTGCAACAAGATAAGTGTTTAGCAGATAATTGCTACCATGAAATAAAGCAAAATAATTCACAGTGGGATGCTTTAATTTGCATCCTATGTCCTCAGAGGTCACAGTGAAAATCAGGCAATGTTTATGTCAATAGCTGCTCACAAGCCATGCAACTCCCAGCATAGCATTTATCTAGTTTTGGATCTTAAAAGGTCATAAAATCTATTTTATCAAAAGTCGAGTCATTGGCATTTATGTCCATTTATTTGGCTTGTGACAATTCTCTGTTGAAAAACTGATTGGGTCTCATACAAGCTATTATTTGCACATTTTCTCATAATATAACGCAAGTATACATCAGTTGCTCATCATTCATGAATTAAAGATTTGGTTGAAGATGTTGGATATAGTTCACTCATAGAAATTAATTGTTTTTCCAAATATAAAATTGCATGAATGTGCAAGTAATAATACTATTAAAACCGTGTTTTTTGACACAAAGTGAACATTAGTATTAAAACGTTTATTAAACTGGATATATAGAAGGAATATATGACACTGTTGATATCTTCTTAATTATACTTTAAGCCTTCATGATAATAGATTTAGTATGGGGAGGCGATTTTAATCATCCAAAGCAGTAGTTTCAAATGAACTTTGTATGAACTCCTGTATCTTGTACCTTGACAACAATTTGTGTCAAATTTAGGGGCCTTAGGTTTCCAAGTTGATTGAATCCAAGACTTGCAGTTAAAGTCTATCATTTTGGTGACGAGCTGATCCATGAAAATTAATATGAATGTAAATAAATAATTAAAATTGATCTTAAAAGACTCCAACCTTAGAATGGGGTGAATAGCCTAAAACCTGGTCAAAATTTTGCTGGGTAGTCATAGTCATGAAGAAGAACAAGAAGCTACGAGTATGTTTAGATCCATCAGATTTAAACAAAGCAATAAGACGTGAACATTATCCAATGAAAACAGTGGAGGACGTTGTAAAAGCACAATACTTCACAGTTTTGGATGCCAATCATGGCTATTGGCAAGTACCATTGTGCAGTGAGAGCAGCAAACTTTGTACATTCAACACACCATTCGGGCGTTATGCATTTAAACGCCTTCCTTTTGAGTCTGTAGTGCAAGTGAAGTCTTTCAACGTGAAATGGAGAACATAGTAGAAGACCTTGAAGGAGTAGAAGTTATCGTGGATGATTTACTCATATGGGCGTCCACGAAAAAGAAGAGCATGATAAACGCCACGTGCTGTTCTCCAACGTGCGCGTGAACGAGGTTTACGTTTGAATCCAGAGAAGTCCCAGGTATGTAGGTCATCTGTCACCTATGTTGGCCATACATTATGCAAAGATGGTTTAACCCCAGATCCAAAGAAGATTGAAGCTGTGCAACAAATGAATTATCCAAAGTCTAAAGAAGAGCTGCAGCGATATCTAGGTATTATTACCTACTTAGCAAAGTTCATCCCAAGTCTATCACAAAGAGCTGAACCTCTACGTCTATTACTTGAAAAAGACGTTATGTGGCATTGGGGAGAAGAACAGTCGAAAGCATATGATAGCTTGAAAGCTTCAATTACTGCAGAACCAGTGTTGGCATATTTTGATGTCAACAAGAACATAACACTGTCAGTTGATGCAAGTTCAAAAGGTCTGGGAGCTGTTATACTACAAGACACCCGTCCAGTTGCGTATGCAAGCAGAGCAATGACAAAGTCTGAAGAAAACTACGCTCAAATAGAGAAGGAAATGCTGGCCATATCATATGGATGTGAACGATTCCATGACTATCTATATGGTCAAAAACAAGTACACGTGGAAACAGATCACAAACCACTAGAAGCAATATTCAAGAAGCCCATTCACAAAGCACCTACCAGACTACAAAGGATGTTACTGCGCATTCAACCATATAATTTGCAGGTCAAGTACAAAAAGGTAGTCAATTGTACATAGCGGACGCTTTGTCCAGGCATTATCTTCCAAACACGAGTGTTACAGACGATGATGAATTTGAAGTTCACATTATAGAATCAGGCCAAGTGTCTGTCAATGCATTCAAAGAGATACTCACTGAAACAAAGGCAGATGAAGAGCTTCAAGAGCTGCACAAGACAGTAATGACAGGGTGGCCAAATAGTAAAGACGAAGTTAAAAAACAATATATTACCATATTGGAACTACAGAGATGAGATAACAGTGAAAGATGGTCTGCTTATGAAACTAGATAGGGTCATCATCCCAAGAAGCATGAGGAAATCAATGCTACAAAAGATACACATAGCACATTTTGGTATTGAGAAATGCAAAAAACAGAGCAAGATCAGCTGTATACTGGCCAGGCATAAATAACCAGATTAAAGACATGATTGAACAGTGTGGTCCATGTCAAAGATATCAAAGAAGTCAGCAGAAGGAAACATTGATGCCTCTAGATGTTCCTGAGAGACCATGGCAGTGCATCAGTGCGGACTACTTCTATTACAATGGTAGTGACTATTTACTGTTAGTGGATAATTACAGCAAATGGCCTGAAGTGATACAAGTCAGAGAAAAAACTGCAGAAGCCACGATACAAGCAATGAAGGAAGTATTTGCAAGAGCAGGTATTCCAGAGGAGATAATAAGTGATAATATGCCCTTCAATAGCATAAAGGTGAACCAATTTGCTTCACAATGGGGTATTAAGATGTCACCATCCAGTCCTAGATATGCTAAATCGCATGGTCAAGTAGAAAGGTTCGTGGACATACTCCGCAAATGATCAGGAAGACAAGTATGGCAGGCGAAGACTACTATATGGCATTATTAGAACTCAGAAATACACCAATAACTGGAACAAACTTCTCACCAGCAGAACTTCTCATGAGCAGACGCCTCAGGTCAGTTCTCCCAGTTGTGAAATCTCAGCTGATGCCACGAGTAGCAGAAGGCGCACGAGAACAGTTACTAGAAGGAAAATTAAACATGAAATTCTTTCATGACAGGTCAGCAAAAGATCTGCCTCCATTGAATAGTGGCGATACATGTCGTATACGAGTGGGCAAAACATGGGAGCCAGCAGTGGTCAAAGAAGAGCATGAGAAGCCTCGTTCATACAATGTGACTACTGGTGATGGACGTGAGTACAGACGCAACAGATCGCATCTTCGATTCAGCAAAGAGCAGCCACCATCCATTGTTCCACTCCAAGATTCAGGTTTACCAGACAGACCTGACACAAAAGTGCGAGAAATAGAGCCAACTACTGCATGTTCAGATCAGCTGAATACAGCTACCCATGAGACTGCCTGTGCGAGTCCAGCACAGACACAGGCCTCTTGTGTTTATCGAACCAAATCTGGTCGTATATCTGCACCACCAGATCGTTTAACATACTAATGTGTATAAACAATGAACTTGTATGTGCTTATATAAGTGTGCGATCTTTAAATTCCACCTTTTATATGTTTACCGGGATTTTATTTAAGTTTCTGTACTGTCTTATTATAGATTTGTTCAACAAACATTTTAAAAAAGGGAGATGTCATGATACTTGCTGAGTATAAATTGTACATGTGAATGTACTGCAGTTGGAACTGTTACTGAATTGTTGTACATAGTCTTTATTCATTCATGTAGCGGGAACTGACCAATAAACATTACATCTCAAGATCATAATAGGAGGCCTATACGACTATCTAAGAACTTCAACATGGCAATATTGCTTGGTTCTTGTGGTTGTCAGGGTAAAAATCTCATTTGGCCATTTTGTGTTTTGTACTGTAATTTGTCATTGGTAAAAACATTCCACCCATGCTATCGATACCATACACAATAGACCAAGGTCCCAATCACCCCCATGTAATGGCACACAAAAATATTTGGACCATATAAAAATCTAGACAGTTGAAATTCCAATGAAAATACACATAAAAGCCCAGTCCATAAATTAGCAATTTTGAACGTAAAAGCCCATCAAAATTTTGCTGGTTGTATACTGTAATTATTCAACGTCAAAAACAAAACTCAGTGCGGTCATCCTAAGTGCCTATGCTGTACAAAACTCTTTCCCCAAAGATTCTCAGTCTGACCTCTTCACTTCACTCCTGGGGTTTATTCCTTCAGAAACAAGTGGTCCACTTTGATCGTTTGTGACTAAAATTTGTTTTATTGACAATTACAGCATTTACAGTCATTCTGATTAAAATAAATGTCGGCCGCTGAATATTTTCTTTTAATTTTTGCACAGAGGTTGGATTTCTCATGCATTTAAACCTATTTTTTCATTGGAAACGTCCTTGAGCGAACCGTTCATAATAGAAGCACCAGCTGGAATATAAACACTCCACTAGAACAGCCGGGTGCATTATGACTCACGACCGTCCTGATGTATGATCATTTTGTTATGATAGTGGCCATGACGAGTGGGATTTTTACAGACACCTTTGAATAGTCACCCTTTATTTTGACCAACCCCTGGGGATCCAAATAATGTCCCGGTTGATTCATCAGCAATTTACAGTAATTTATCTGATGCAAGAATTTTTCAAGACGAATGGACGACGACCAGACATGTGACAGAAAACTTTCTCAAAATAAGCCCCAAGGATTAACAAAACCCATTTCTGTTAGTAAGTGTCAGAGAAGATTTAAAAATTTTATTGGTGCAGAATCTACGAAATAATCTGTGTTCAGCTTTAGCACCCAACAGGGTTGGTATTATGTAAATTACATAATATATTACACATTTATCTCCCATATACCTATAGTTTGTCCAGTGACCCACCTTTTCCCCCCATAACGTTTTCAATCTTAACAGATTTTTATAAAACTTAACTTGTTTGGTCCAGAATCAAAGATGCTGAGATGATAACACAATAGTCTGTAATGTGTTTCATATATTGATAAAATGTAAATATCACCCTTTATTTTAGAGTAGTATTCATAGCACCTGCAAAGTGCCAGTGACCATGATATATGATCCTGAAAACTGCTATTCAAACTGTAAAAATAATTTCTGGACATGCTATAGATAGCTACATGTATGGTCAAGTACTCTCCAGAGACTGGACAGAACAAAATAATCTATAATATCCATATATGTACTTTAGATATATACCTTTTAATGTGGCAAGTAGGATGATCCAGAGAAACACAAAACAATGAAGGGAATTATAAATATTATAAAATATTCTGTATTATATTCATGTAATATTGAAAACAGTACTCTTTGTAATTTAAATTGGTTCATTTTACATTATATTCTGAAGATGACCGCAAGGTTGAAAATATTTAATTAAAATGTGAATAAAAAAGATGTTAGCTCTATCATTTATAGAATTATAAATATGCATACAATAGCCTCTATACAATGTGGTCTCAATAGACACGGTCTTTTCAAGAAGGTGTTTTATGAAGAATTGGCTCAGCAAAATATGGTCTCATTATAGAGGTAGTTTCTTTATATAGCTGGTCTGGTTATAGAGGTTCTACTGTGTGTAAATAGTGTCACCATAGAAACGAGACTGTAATTGCGTTTGAGCGGAGCCTTGTTCCATCTAATACATTATAATCTTGGTGCCTAATGAAACATTTCTTACAACAGGAATTGTCCCAAGTAGGTGTTATTGAAATGAGAATGGGGAATTTTCTATGTGTAATTGTATTTCTTGGAAAGTAGAAAAATATAATGGTGATGACAATTTCTACATCCAGCCAAATGTTAGGTTGTCACATCACATTGATAAATGACATTAGATTGGGGTGAATTTCCATGAATGTGTTTTTCATCATTTTACAATCTTAGATAATAGAAATTTTAGAATAGATAATTGGAGTCCATGCTTGAAATTTTGTGAATATATTGTGTGTCAGACACATTGTGAGCTTAATGACAAATTGTGACAATGTAATATATTTATCATAATTTCAGGATATTCATTATAGCTTTGATTGCTAATGTACTGACAGCAATTTCAGAACGATACATTTTCAATCATAACTAAAAAATGGTAATGAATATCAAAATAAAAATTTTAGGAATGAAAAGCTATTTTTTGCCAGATCTACATCGCAATTTTGATTATTCTGATAGGTTTAAATAATAGTGAACACAAAAAAATAGCACATGTCCAGTGTCTGTGAGAGACAGAGTCAGACATTTTGGACAAGTCAAAATTGGGGATTTGGTACCATGATTGGAACAGCCAAGTTTGTTTATATTTTTGATTTGCATACACATTTATGTATCACCAATTATGTGACTACCCATGTGTATGCAAATCAAAAATATAAACATTGCTATTCCAATCATGGTACCTAATCCCCAATTTTGAATTGTTCAAAATGTCTGACTCTTGGTCTCACACTCTGGAAAAATGCCATTTTCATGTAAGTGTTCACTATTACGTAAACCAATGAGAATAATCAAAATTGCGATGTAGATCTGGCAAAAAAAATAGCGTTTCATTCCTATAATTTTTATTTTGATATTCATTACCATTTTTTAGTTATGATTGAAAATGTATCGTTCTGAACTTGCTGTCAGCACATTAACACCTATTTTACAAGTTGCTAAATTCAAACACCAAATGCTCATATTTTTTAATGAAAGAAAGCACCTTACATATCATATATCAATCTGATGATAAAAGCCTACACTCTCGATTCAAAATAATTAGTTTTTAATAACTTGATCAGGAAATGCACCACATGGAGCAAAAGGATCAGCCGTGTATGAAACATAAAATTCACAACAATAAGAACAAGCAGTGTACAAAGTGGATACATTATATGTAAAAACAAGCGGCTGCTTAAATTAAACACTCATATTGAAATTTATGCGAGTCGTTTGCATAATACAGCATTTTGTATGCGAAGAGTATGTGCTACAAGGCAGTCGATCCCTGCTGTATAGTACAATGTACATTGGGGTAATGATGTACCCTCTATAGCCCGAGCTTTGTGCCCCCAAAATTTAACCTCTGCAACCGCAAGGACCAAAACATAGTGACTTTTTACGCTCTTTTCCCGTGTGTGTTTAGCACATGTTAATTCTTGGTTAGGTTCGACAAGGTTTTCATACATTACTGGCTCTATCACTCAAGTTTTTACAGTCATTTTCATAGCCCCCGCCAGGAGCATGGAGCATGAATTTTTAACCCATGAAAACTATTATTGTGTATAATTTGCCAAGTGGTATGAATGTTAAAGAACGCAATAACGTTTATCTTCTAGTTTTTGTTTTCAAAGCCTTTTTCTATGATAGTCGTTTTGTTTTACTTTCAAACTTTAGCTGGTATTTGCAACTTCAACTTTTCTCATTTGTTTTGATACAGAATTCAATAAGAATTTCAAGCAAGTTTTGAAACAAAACGTCTTGAAATCCTTTGTTCATATTCCCTATTGTGCTTACTTGTTAATTTAGTCTTTTGATCTTTTTTTTTACTGCATTCTGCTCACTAAATCTGTGTAAATTTGGTTTATGTTGCTGGATTTGACGGCTGGCTCAAACACTTCAGCTCAAACTGCTGATTTGTATTGTACAATAAACAGAGTAAGGTAGCTACCGATTATTTATTGCCGGGGTATTTAAGATCCCCTCTTCAAAATTGCTATTAATATATCCAAGTTTATCATCAAAAGTGCACCAATTATTTTCAAGCTCACCCAAAGCAAATCAAGTATAGAAAAGGGTAAATAAATCTTTACTACTGGTTAACTGGTGGCAGCCTTGCTTCAAGGCATATAAACATTGAAAGATTAAGATAGCATAGCTTTAAGTTAAGGAAGAGAGTAGGGTTGAAATTGAGGGTTAAATATTATGTAATTTGTGTATTCACACACAATTACTCAATTAAATATATGTACCTGTACATTAGAAACATTATTGAGACCACCCAGGGGATTACTTTAAGGGATATCATGAGGGAGATGGTCTAAGTATGGAAGGTCAGAGTGGTCTCTTTTTGAAGGTTTGAGACTGCGTTAATGAGGCTCCCATCTTATAAAAGTGATCTTAATTGGAGGGTCTAATGTATCTCCATAGTTTTGCAATTACTAAATATTGACAGCCATGCAGTCAGGGTGTTGATGTGTAGACCATGGTAGAAAAAACCTATAACACTCACTGCCTATGGGACTACTCTCAAACGGTCTGAATAGAGAAATGGTCTATTCGTGGATGCTGGGAACAGCCAAAAATGGGAGAAGTATTCGTGTTATGGTTATGAAAGTGGTCTTAATTAGAGGTTCTACTGTCTGTGAACATCGATGTAACTGCAGTTGACAGGCCTGTCTTAAGAATTAATGGGTTGATGTGTAACAACTATAAAGGAAGGAAAGCATTTGGAAACCAAGGGTTAAGCGCCGCAAGAGTTAACTGATGACAGGCGTACGTTGAGGGTTAAGCGTTGATGTATAGAGCACCTGTAAGCCCGTATCGCTGCTGCCGGGACTACAGGTCTCAGACCAGACTTCTCGGCGCCATCCAAATCAGCAGCCACGCTCGCTCACTGCGTACAGGCAGCAACAGCCACCAGGAACGGTGAGGACAAAGGCTGCATAGACGTCGGAGCTGAATCATTCAGTTTGTGTGTGACACACAAAAAAGGGGGAGATGTGATGGTACAAGGGGGTAAATATAGAAAACGACATCAGTCTTTGAGGGAAAAGGCTTGATGGGTTTGTGTATGTTTTGAAGTGCAGTTGGGTTTTGTAGTGTTATGTATTTATATACTTATGTATTTAGATAGTCTTTTCTATAGTGATGTGTTGATAAAAGTGGTATATCTTTGATGAGTTGGTTTGTGCATTAAGGACTTAATAGGTATAGAGGCAGGGTATGTAATAAGGGCTGCCCAGTGGCCCAGTGACTGTGCACTTTTCATGGGCCGGCTGGTTTCAAATGTTCACAGCCTGATGTGTAGGCTACTTTTTTTGAGTTCTCAATATTTACATATTAAGGGCCGCACACTATTTGTCAGGGCCAATTACTTTTTATGGTTGCCGGCCCTGTAGTCCATGAACACATTTTTGTGAGTGTAATATCCTGATAGGGGGTGGGTTGGTTGGTTTTGTATTTTTGTATTTGTTTATATATGTTGATGTATTTGAGGGAGTGACAAATATTTCTAGTGAAGTGATGATGAAAAGGAAAAAATATAGATAACAACGATGATCTTTTGAGTGGGTGTTCTGTAGTGTGAGTCAGCTAATATATTATAAACTAACATGACTACCATTTATTATTCCCTTGGGCTGTATGAAAAGTGACTTCACTATAGTATGAGGCCCATACCTAAATTTTCAGCCCAGCCCTATTTAGTAGCTTTTTTTCAAAGCCTCCGTGGGTCCTTGATGACGTGAGCTTTTAGGTTGAAAAGTTATCAATTTATTTCGGGTTCTGGCCTCAACATGAATATGGGCACAGTATTCAACTGAAAGTTTAAGAAATGTAAAAATTTATATGTGAAGCTTTTCAATTAAATCTTTTTTACTACCTCAATTGTTTTACCATTTAAGGCGCATTTCTATTTTTACCCGAAATCCTTCTCTTTGTATTCCCCAATGTATGTCTGGACATGAAGGTGAAAATAGAAAGGCTGGGCGATGAAAAATAATGTCTACTGCAATTGAATATTGATTCGAAGCAATATTTTCTATTCTAAGAACTGTATTCAGTTGACTACACATGATGATGTGTTGAACAACAGGAAAAGGAAATAATGAGATTTCGATATGTGAAGCTTTTCACAAATAAAAGGACAAAAATAGATGTGGAGAGCAGTGAAAAATCATGTCTGGTGGAATTAAATATTGATTTGAAGTTGCATCACAACAAGACAGACACAGCCGCCAGTGAAAATTGATGGAACGTTAGAGACGGAATACGTCCACATCGGTTGGGAAGTGAGAATATTCTTAAGATGTTACAGCACAATCTTACTACATTCTTGGCGAAAGGCTGTGGGCTGAATTAATGCAAAAGAATGGGAAATAACTTGTTATCTCTTTAAGTGCTTATTTGGGGTGCCCGGGTGCTACTGTTGTTGAAATGTGAAAAATTATCTGCTAATGATATGGAGATGGCCTTTTTCTAGAGGAAGTCTTCATTGGATGTTTGTTGGCACTGGCACATCCAGGTTTTCAGAAAAAGTGAGTGGGGTACTGAAGGGATTTCATTGTGAAAATAAGATATTCTGGTTGGAAAAGTAGTTGGGCGTAGGGGTGTGCCACCCCCCACCCCAACCCCAGGATTTGCCTTTGTGTTGTGCCTACATATGAAAATTGATTGTTTTGGCTGAAGCTGCATCTTCAACTCAATCACAGTAACATGATCAGCCGTGTACTTGTAAGGAAAATAATGGCCAACATGATCGAATTCCCCTTGTCTGGGTATTGTCTTTTATTTGGGAAACATTTAACGAGATTTGCCTTAAAGGGAAAAGGCTAATTTAAGATTGCTTCTTTGCTTTTGTTCAAGGAATGATAAGATGTTTTGATGTGAAATAAAGATTTCTACATATAAGAATATATAAATGGGGGTACCAATCACTCAGTCCAGTTGTTTTTTTTAAAAAGTAAGTGGTGGTTCCTATAGTGAATGGGGTGGGGAGGGGGAACGTTATAAGTCATGTGTGTGTGGGGGGGGGGGGGGGGGGGGGGGATGAAACGTTATGAGGGATTTTAATCTCATGATTCCCTATATATGGACCAGTTTCACGCACACGCTTTCTTATGATTGACATACGTTTGAAACCGCTGCTCTGATTAATCAATCAAACATGTGATTCTGCACAACAATGGCAAGATTTCAAGGCAAAAATGTAGATAAATATTAAATGTAAAATGTCTGATGGTCTTCTTCGCTGCTATGCGGAATCAAGCAAACCAGGTCATTGTCATCCTTTCACACTATTGTGTGTATCTTTCTCAACTCCCTGGAGAGCATAAGGTTATCGCAACCGTAGCACAGACGTGCATATCAACAGCACCTGTACCTACTTAATGAGTAAGTACCAACCAAGGAGAAGTGTATAACTGTTTAGGGATGAGTTTGCTCAAGACCCACCACCAGAAACAACTGGGAATCAAACTCGCTAGCCTCAGGTCACAAGTCCAACCCCCCATCCACTCGGCCACAGAAGCACGAGCAATAGAAACTCAAGTAAAATGCCGGGTTTGCGTCAGTTAACGTAGTCATCTGGTAATGGACCTCTATTTCATTTCAATATGGTCGACAGGGCCATGAATGGGCCAATTGCATTGTTCATTTGCTGCGGTGTCAATTGTACTAATCTCATGTCTTGTCACTGTGATAGTTTGTACAATCAGATCGGAATTGCTGACGCGTGATACACGAAGACATTGAGAGAACCCTACTTTGGTGCAGTGGACACTCCTATACAAGCAATTATGGTAGAACCTCCATTTTTAGGGCATAGTAAAATCTCCAATTCAGACCTTCTATATAAAGTTTATATTTTAAATATTATATTGTTAACAAATCAACTTCGTAATAAGACTATTTCTGGCAGTGTAAAGCAGTTTCCATGATGGTCTTAAAAGAGTGGTTCTGCCGTAGGATTGACATTTGTAATAGAATAAGCTCTAAAAATAATGTTTTATCATGAACGTTTACATATAACCCTATGTATTCTGCAAAAATGATCAATGACTACAATTTACATTATATTTATATGTACTTTTTTCTCCATCCCAATTCTCCCATCAGCATTAATACCAGCAGCATGAGTTAATCGTGTCTAATCTGCAGAATAGATTGCCAGGTCCCAGGGGTACAGCCGTGCTTACTTACACATCAAATATTCAGCTGTGAACTTACCTACCTTATTGCTTGGGTGGGAGGTGCTAAGGACCCTGTATGTGGTCCCAAAAGGGTGCCTTGTCCACGGGTATGATTTAACCCTTTTAATAGTGACTAAAACTGTAAATGGTATTACCGTTATTGCAGCCTAATATGGTTAATTTATCTTATTAACCTCCTGGGGGTGGGAGTTGGGGGTGGGGGGTGGGGGTGGGGGTTGCGAGGGGGTGTACAAGAATCTACTTTGGGTAGGTATGCTCCATAGTAAGTTCAAGATGGAGGGTCTAAGATTTTTGTAAAATGGGAGGTCCTAAGTAATGTTTTATGCCAGAATAGGGGGTCTTGAATATTGGTGTTTAAAACAATACATTGAATCTTTATGAAACTTGAAAGCAACAACAAAATATCATGCTTCAGTTTTACTTTTATCATGTTACTTATGAATTAGGGGGTCTTTGAGGTTTTGCTGCTAAGAAATAGGGGGTCTTAGATATTTTGTCATTTCGAAATCGTGGGTCTTTGTACTGAGCATATATACTCAACTCTAACCAACAGGATCATGTTAAAGATATGATTTCTAAGAATAGTGTACAGTTCATATTATTAATTTCACCTCTATTAAGAGATAACCCCTATAATAAGATGGTTTCTATCCTTCCTGAGCGTTCATGAAGAGACCACCATGAACCTTTGTGAAGAAACCACCTGTCTATTGAGACCACTCATGGCCAGTCCCCACAAGTGGTCTTGATTGAAAGTTTCTAATGTAGACAAATGAATAAGAAAAGCCCCATAAATGTGGGGCCTACAAACCAAACCAAACCCCAAATCCGCCTCAAACAGACTGAGCAAGCGAGTTGGGTTGAACATTGAGCAAAAACCAGCACCAAGTCAGTTGTACAGAGAGCGCAAGATTACATACAGCTGTCTATGCTCTAACATCATTGGATATTTCATCGGCTTTCAAATATATCTAATTATTTGAATGTGATAGTTATTGTCTTTTCAGTTGAAAGAAAATGTTTGGTGTATATATGTGTATTTTGTATGTATATTATGTAGAGAAGTAAGATAGTTTGTATAGGTTTCTTTCATGGATATATAATTTGGGGGATTTATATATAACTTATATGTGACTCGTTTAAGGTTTTGAAAGTATATCGAAAACACCAGAGAACATCTCATTGTAGTCAGAATTTGTAGTTTTATGTGTGAAAGTGTTTACAAATAAGGAATATTTTTAGAGATAAGTTGTGTGTAGAAGCAGATATTGGTTTTGCCTGAGTTTTGCTACTGCGCATTTCAAAAACGGATATTTGGGCCTTATAAGGAGAAACTTCAAGTTTGACTGGGTAAGTAAAATCTACGCGCTTTTGAAAATGACCTTGTTATACGTCACATAGAGAATTCTTGGCTTTTATTACTTTTATTAGAAATAGCTGTTTGATAATTAAACTTGACACTTTCAATATTCCCTAAATCCTTTTTCTATTTTTTCAATTCATTCATTTTTAAAAGATTAGATTTTTAGCAGAAAGGTGAGCATTTTTTGATTAATTTTTACTGTGAAACTTTCAGTTATGTTTTAATCTTCTCTTCTTTTCATTTCTAATTTAAAAGCAATGGGAATTATTATCTTGAACCTTGTTGACTTATTTTCTGGAAATCGTAGAATTATGTCATATTTTCAATAATATGAAGATTGCTAAGTAGTGTTAGTACATTCATGATTTAAAGATGACACCAGGTATGTAAATGATCACATTCTTGAAGCCAAGACTAGTACATTAGGTTTAGAAAATCGGTGTTGAGCCAACTTATTCTAATCTGTTGCACTGTGTTGACATGAGCAATGGCTCTGTTATGGATGCTACATGTAAATGTGAATGAGTCATAATGATCCAAAACACATACAGCATACATAAATTACAGAAATCCTTCATTTATTTAGATCTACGTATGTGCGCCAAATTCTTAACCATACTTCAAGAGTATTTCTACCATGATACACATGTAGCTAAAGACAAGTGTAAAGCTTCCGTTTGAATATTAGATGCTTTTTTGGCAGGACTCAACCTCATGACTTCTTGTGAGACAAGAATAAATCTGTATAAACAAGTTTACATGGCCAAAATGCTTCAATCTATTATGACAGGAAGTCTGTTCTCACATCCTAAACACCTATCATTGCGTTCAATGCACTTTCAGCATTTTTACATCAACACAAATATGAAATTGGTTGTGACACAGTAATTATTGGCGGAGTTGAGAGTCGATTTCTTGCTGTAGGGAAATACTCTGCTCACGTCAGATGCAATCCTCACAATGGCACCTAAAGTGGTCTATAGGGTACTTGATTTTAAGACTAGTTTTTAAAACCTTACGGTTTGGAAACCAAATGTGAATTAAACCATTTGAATATGTCTCACGTTTTATGAATAATAGCAATATTTGCTGAGTATGAATGCAGGTCAAGAAAGAAAACTCAAGTGTTTTACTGCTTTTTAACCATTTGATGGCAACGTACCATTTGTCTCCTGTTACAGCCTATAGAATGAACCTAAAATTAGGCTAAAATGACTAAAATAATAAAGTAAAACTTTGCAATTAGGGCCTAAATTGTTGAAGTAGAAAATAGCTTCCACATTAGGGAGCTCTCACCCTTTGTGAAACATTTTAGTAGTAATGTACAGTATATGGGTACGTATCCCTATTAAATTATGAGGGGTCCTGTTAGTGAGGTGTCTCTATGGTAAGGTTTTGATGTGTAATGATGTAGTCCAATGCAGTGAGTCTGAACAGTCAATGGAGATGTTGAAATCACATATACACGAGTTCAGAATGGCCATTTACCACTTGTAGGGGCTTTTAACATCATTTAGGTATTGGACCAATTCGGGTCCCGATCCAGCATTGTTTGCTGTTGCTCGAAATTGAAAATTCTCTGGACTATTGTGTATAACTGAAAAGGAGATGGAAGCAGCTGGCAGTGTTCAATGCTGATTATCTCTGTACATCAGAGGTCCATATGATTTCTCTCTAGATCTGCAATTGATGGTTCTGATGGTTAATCGCCATCAGTTAAACAAACAGTAGGTTATCTCATTCTCAATAATACATTACACATACAGTTTTTCAATCTGTGTGAAGAAAAAAAAAGCAAGTGAATTAGTATATACCTTGATCATATACAAAATATATACAGTTGAACTTGAAGTTAAGTAAATAGATAATAATGTTAATATATATCCTAACTTTTGACTTATCAGAGAAGTCTTTATTGTAAAAAATCATGTAGAGAATTTGTCATTTGCTTTCATTATCAATAGATTTGAGTTATCAGAACTCTGTATGACTTCTTTGTGAGTGAATTAACAGTGAACAGACAGGCAAACTACAATAGGCTCTCCAGTCTTCACAGTGTACACCACCACTATCCACTTGCTCCTATAGAGGTAAATTTATCTGTACATCTTAATTCCATGTGATTGCGCTTTTTTTCTGATGAGTCCTAGTATATTAAGCTAGGGTCAGACAGTCCTGTGTATGAAATCGGAATCATGGGTGGTATTGTAGTCATTGCTAATTGGCATATTGTTTTATCATATATATGTTTATAAAAGGTAGAATCATTAGCCCCCCTATTGAATTGATAAATTGATAATTTTTCAAGATAAAAGCATGGTGGGCATTTGGATGGTAAAATATGGTAGATACTTTTCTTTTATATGTTTATTGTGAAAATTTTACAATGGGAATTATTTAAATGTGTTAAAATGAACATGCAACTGCTTGGTTCTAAAATGTTTGGACACCATGTGGTAGGATGAGGCAGACACGTTTGCAATCTGGATTCTTCCGAATCGCTTATAATCGGCAGACGTCTTCGATTCGTGGCATCTCTGGATTGTGTATATAAGTATCTGGATTCCAGATCTCAGATAAATATTAGCCAGTTTGTTTGATTGTTCAATTATCAACAGACGTATTCTTTTCATTCAAATATATTTATCTATTTTAGTGGAAGCTGTCTTTGTGCACTCTTTTTTAAATCATTCATCATCATCATAATTTTGATATCGTTTGTTTCTCTTGTTCAATATCATATACATATTATACCTTTGGTGAATTGGAAGTCTGTAGTCTTATGTTGATCTTCAATCATGTTCTTAATTCAAAGTTGTGACAAAAAATACAATTTATTCTCATAAAATTTTGCCGACACACATATTCAGATATTTTTGCTTCACGTATATGGTGTTTCTCTTATATATCAAAATCTAGTCCATTACGTTCACGCATATTAAATATCTTAGACAAAATAAAGTAATATGTCAGAACCAATATGTCACCAAGTACACTTTATACTCTGCAAATATCAGTGATAACTGGTGAGCAGTATTGATATGGCCTCCAGTCTCAATCAACTGCCTTTGTTTGTGATTAGCATGCAGCAAGACCTGCCATGTTGACCATCTCTTCAAAGCTCACACATTTCTAAGAGACGATTTTGCTTTTTCAGAATGAATTGACATTAAAACACTAACCTTCAAACCTAACTACTGCCATCAACTATGGTTGGGATGGGGAAAATTTCGCAATCAAGTGCTCAAAACTTACTGTGTATTGTACATGTATTAAACAGAATGAGTTGGTCTTTGTTGGCTACAGTAGAACCTCTAGATTAAGACCACCCAGGGGCTGACTTCAAGTGGTCTCAACAGAGAGGTGGTCTTTTGATACTTGTTCAATGTGGTCTCTTTATGGAGGCTTGAGACAATGAAAATAATCTCATTATAGAGTTATCTTTTCATATAATATGAGTTGGAGGCTATGCAGTATTGGCATCCTGGTCTGCCTGTTCGTGATTCTACTGTTAACGTGGTCTAATTGATGATCTTGCTTGGGAGGAACTGATGCAGCTCATCATGTCTGGTTATTGTTTATACATGTATATGTCATGTAAATTTTGAAACGTCAGTTTCCTGGTAAACAACTTTCAAATGACATTTGTTTCATACATCGTTTAAACTTTAGAATTGTGAATGGATATTGCAAGGCTGAGTTTGAGAGTTTTTATCAAATTGAATGTTTATTGATGACTGAGATTGTGGCTTTAGATTGTTTAAAATTTGTTTTGTAAGAATTGATCTCATACAAACAGCAATACTAATCCGAAAACTGCAAGGGCCTAGAAATGAAAAGGTCCTTATAGCAAGGTGTTGTATTGCTGAAGCTCGAAATGGACTAAAGTTATTTAAATATCCTAAGAGAAGGTTTCCCAGGCAATGGCAGATCCAGATTTTTGGTAAAGGGGGGGGGGATTTCATGGGTTTCGTATGCGCGATCGATGGCGGACATGCCAAAAACCCTACGAAAAAGAAGTATTTCGGTGGGAAAAGTAGTGCCCCATGCGTCCGCCTGGATCTGCCTATGCCCAAGTTACAATGGTAATCACAAGAGCGTGATATAACTATGGTGATGAAACAATGTTTCTGTGTAACTATGCTAATGAAAACAGTTTCTATGGAACTATGGTAATAAGAACTGTAATTCATCATTCGACCCAGCGACCCATGAACATCACATGCTCCGATTGGTCACTTTTTCACCATGCACTTGACACTTGCACTTTGAACTTGCACCCACAGCAGGTGCACTTGGCACAAATCATGCAATCAGGACTCTTCCATGGTTGTAATATGAAGTTGAACTTATTAGATCATGCTCAGAAAGTAACAAAACTGATGGTGTGTGGTTAAAATCAAGATGTCCAAACAGATACTTCAACGAAACAATCACATTCTTTCCATCTCTGCCTATAAATTGAAATTCACAACTGATGATTCTGGATTTCATAATCAACTCATTGTTGATCAGCCAAGTCATTTAAATCATTATCTTCAAACAGATATAGAGCATGCAAATTGACAATTTCATCTGAACCTGGCGAACCATGACCTTGCTACCAGTGACACTGTCTGAGACAAGGGAAGGACAAGGAGAACCATATTATGCTATTTTATGCAGTTTTTCCATTTCTATACCGGCCAATTCTGTCTATTCACTTGTATTTTTCTTGACCTTTTCAAGAACTGTGCTTTAAAAAAAGTATATGACGTTTTACTCTATATAAAGCCATATTATTCTGTCTCTTATATTACATGTCTTTCTGATACGTTAAGATCATTCCATATCTGTTCTAATCAATCACCAAAAGCCAATCAAAATTTCCAACGAACCAATAAATATCACGAATTTGTAACGTTTCCAAGTCAACATGACAAACGGTAACCTTGGCACTAGTGACAGATAGACGTCTAGACAATGGGGGAGCCACATAATTACAAAATGACTCACGACACCTTCAAGTTGCAGAGGCCGTACAAATCTATTTTAGAATGATTTGACTGACATGATTCTTCAATCGCAACACAAAATAAACTTACTATTCACACTTTCGGGCATGAATCACTGTCCATCTTCCGGATCAGTTCTTGCAGTTAGGGTATTATGATATCTGTACCTATGAATGCTAGCATGCTTTTGGAATAGCAGTCTCAACAAATGGATTTCATGGGTTTCATACACATGAAAGCACAAGGTGAAGCAAAAGAAAACCAATCCAGACAATAGCAACACCACACTAAGATGTGGAAGAATCCAGTAAAAATGCTCCCAGCATGCATCAAATGCTGTTGGAATCCCTTTAGACTAACAAAGAAAGGCATTTAACCTAAAGGCAGTGACTCATAACACCTTCACATCTCGTTGGCCATGCAAATCTTCATTCACATCGGCTCCCCCGTTTTAATTGAAACGTAAATGCATGACAAATGGGCTCCGGATTCCTTTAGATGCTGATCCTGAGTGCAGCTGGATCCAGAATAGAAAAGGAAAGTGGCTTGTGGATTAGCATTTTTGCTGTCACATCACAAATGATGGGCTTTAACAATGAACATCTAAAAGTCAAATTCTTTCCCGATTTAGTTCTCCATTGTTATTAATATGTGAACGAGGACAATTGACATTTGGTGCCAATCTTAGGATTCCTCGATAATTTTCCAGCAGGATTTTGTATCCAGACTGCCCCCCCCACCCCTGGTCAAATGTAAGTGTAATGTAGTTCAGAATACTACACAATTCAGGTTGAAATGAGTGGCTTTTGGTTAAAGATTTTGCCATATCCGAAATAATCGTTCCAACAATGCACATCTCAAAATGAAACTACAGGGAATTCCCGAGGGTCTTGCTCTCATGGGCTCGCTCCGTGCATGAGCAGACATGCGGTAACTCCCATTCAGCTTGATAGGAATGTTTCACTGCATTTAATTGCTCAATTGCTATGATCATGGCAGCTCTTTTTTTTGCCCCAGGCTGGAACTGTCTACCCCCAAAATAAGGCATCTATGCAAGGCTTTAATCAATGACGTTTCATGCCACACTGTCACTGATTGCTCAAATATCATGATAAGGTTGTCACGCAGCATAATAACAACGTCAAACGCCACGATTATATTGTTTGATAACATAGAAAAGTCATAGACAGTCTTGTGACAAGGGCCTTTAGGGATTGCATAGGCTCAAGCAAGATCATGCAACATCTCTTTCTATTCTTTTGCTTTCTTTCTGTTGCACTTGCTTGTCGTTAGTTTTAATTCTCTGAACTCTGAGGGTTGTATATACAATTTAGTGAGAGTTGAGAATTGGGGTTTTAATTCATTGAGAATTGAGATTTGACCTTTCAATTCATTGAGATCAATAGATGGAGATTTGAGAAAAAGGCTTTTGCATTTAGATTTGTAACATTAATTCCTCAAGATTTTGAGATCAACTCCTTGCCAGTTTATACCAAAAATGTAATTTAGTACTGCAGTTCTTGTATCAATAGACGAAAAATAAATTCTTTACAGTATAACCTCTATAAAGACCATGTGGGGAACTGGTAAGTATTAATAGAGAAGTTGACCTTCTGTATATTTGTGGTTGTCTTTTTATAGAAGTTTACAATGATAAGAAATCGTCAAATTATAGAAATGGCCTCTTTTGATATGTAGTTTTGCAATGGTCTATGTAATCAAGGTTTAGGATCGCAACAATGGTCTTATCATAGAAGTGGTCTTGATTTGGAGGCTATACTGTATCATTCTCTTTGTACCCTTGCTTGTCATTCATTTTAATGCTATTCACTGTGCCCATTGATACCAAAACTCGGGTAGTTGATAACATGGACGTGCAGTCATTTGTGAAAGTTTGCGATCCCCGGGGATTGCAGCCAAACATGCAATATGCGACAAATATGGTTGCTCGCCACTCCTCCCCTTTGTCTCAAAGTTGACATTGGTAGCGTGATGCATTTAACAAAGAATCCTATCAAACTCATGAAAATTTGCTCACAGACTGCAGGGTTGGCAGCAATAAATTGTAGTCAGTCCTGACAAAACGTGGGCAGCTTTTAATTATGTTAGTGTAGAAGTTCTAAACAGGAGCCTGACGATTATCAGGCTGTGAACTCATGAAACCAGTTGGCCCTCGCGGAAAATCAGCTGGCATAGGGTCGGAGGGTAGTCTTTACTTACAAGGGAATTCTTTATGGATTTAGTGTTGATTTTTTAAACTTGAACTATATCATGATCATTATTTGATTTGTTGTCATATGTGAAATGACAACAGTTAATTCTAATCCTTCTAGTGAAACAAGTCAATCTATTTTGACCACTTGCCCCCACTTCCTATAATGATCTTCTTTAATAAGCAGGTTTTACAACACTATAGCTTTATTACCGGGTTACCAACTAATCCAGCCAAGATGAGTTATTGGCACCATGGTTACGTCTACGTATTTAGTGCCGGATAATGGTGCTAACAATGTGTAATCCCATTTAGCCTTCATCGTCTTCATCAATAGACTTAATAGGTAGTCTGGTATTTACGATAGAGGCTAATCCGGATATGAAATTCACTTTGCGGTGATACGATTATGGAGGGTGAGAGAATTATGGGACTTGACTTATCAGAGGGTGAAGTCCTTATTTGGGGGTTGCTCCAGCTATAGGAGAAGAATTCTCTGGTGTATCATTGAAGACAGAAATATTATGTGTTTTTTTAATAAAAAGTCTTGGCTTTAAGTATCCAAGCTGTAATAGTTATAACAATTGGTATCAATAGTGAATCAAATGACTTGATGAAACATATTATTGCAACTGTTTAAAGTACACTTCAAACTGTTACTGTAGAACCTTCAAGGAATACCACCAGGTCTATAAAGAGACAATCTATAATAAAAGCATTTGTGGCTCAAACCTTCATAAAGAGACAGCCATGAACCTTCATAAGGAGACCACCTTTCCATTGACAATGTTGATAGACAGGTCCTATTGTAACCATAACCATGATGTGTTATTGCAATAATACATCATCCCAATTTTCCTTGGTCAGCATATGGTTGGGTGTTGTTAAACAACAGGAGGTGATACAATGAGCCAGGGAGGGAATAACACAGCAGCTTATCATGGGAGCCGCCATATGGTCATGTTTCCTTGGCTGCTCATTGGCAAGGTAACTTCCTATAGAGACATGCCATCTTTGTCCAAAGCAATAGTCTATTTTGGCCTTGTTATTCAATTCACAAGTTATATTGTAAGATTGCTTATAGGCAGTGTAAAAGAGATTCCCAAAACGGGCCCCTAAACTGACAATTTTTCAACCTGAATTCGAATGAGTGTTTGAATGGTTGCATTTGGGTAAAGACAATGTAGTCTTGAAGATTGCTTAAAGATAGTTTCATCATACAAGACGTTAGGTACAGTTTACTCATCAAATAAAGCCGTGACTATCATCTCTGTTCATACAGGGCTGTATTACCATCCAGCTGTGTTTGTCAGGACCTCAGGGTATGAGCTTGCTGTAAACCAAGGGAATAAAGCTGATCTTTCAGACTTCTTGATAATGTGCAACCTACAAATATTATGAACAAATAGACATTGTTTCGGTACTGTGGGGATCATCATCCTATTCCCTGTCATTCTGAAATCGTATAAGTATTGCAATATTTTATGACTGAACTATCTGAGCATTTGACGTGCGTGATAATTTGTAAAAAAAAGTGACTTGCTTTCGAGAGATTGAGGCAAATGATGCTTAAATAGTCACTCTTGTTCTGTGAGTGAACATAGTATGGTTCGAATGCCAATGAAAATAAAAGTCATCTATGCATTTTGAAAATTTCTCATGGGAATCCTAGTCAGTACTGTGTTTACTAAAGCCCAAATCTGACAGTCAAAAATATTTACAGTAAGACAGGATATGACAAATACTTATGGCATAAGATGATTCTGCCAAAAAAGAAGCACCTGTGATGAGACAATTTGGCAATAAACCAGAGTCCAATACGTCTGCTGATTCAGCGAAATTCTCGAAAGTGTCTGACCCTAGCATAAATTGACTCACCCCAAACCATAATAGGGTAAAAACGCTCTGAGGCCAACACCAACTTCTGCTTTGTGCCTAATTTGATAAAAATGTTTAACCTTTGAAAGCTCATTTTGCTAAATAACGAAAAATTTGTGCATTTCCTCTGAGATAATGGATTTGATGGATTTAGGGAATGCTCATGTCAACAATTTTTGCTACTTATTGTTGTTACAGTTTATGGGGCTAAAAGTTGACTGTTATATTTTCATTGAGAGTTGCAAAATTCCTTTCTTAGGATTTTTGTTATTCACATATATTGTCTTATCTTTATGCATTTTAACAGCCAAATATGTAAGAATTAAGTATGGAAAGATACAGTTTAATTTAGATAAATCTCATTTGTGAAGTACTCGAACAAAATATTCGAGTCATTCAAAATTTCAAGTTATAATTACAGAAATGGAAATAGATGTTTGCCTGAGTTAGCATAGTTCAAGATAAACAAGACCAAGTGTATTTACAATGTGTACATGTAGTTTTCAACCCAATTATATTGGAATTCTATTACAGTTAGGTAAAAATAGCAATAAGAAGCTTGTTAGACGCTGACGTCTCTCACGCTCCCATCTGAGTGACAAATCCTGGACTTGCCTCCAATAACCTCATTACCCACTTCTTTGTGTGACGGTTAACGACATTTGCATTCGCATACACATGTTTCATAACTATTTCAATGAGTCATCACTCCAGCGGCCGAGTTTTGCGCATCACTGCATAATTATGATGTTAAGCATATTGCTTTGGCGATTCTGTATTGGAATTTCATTTAGGACAGTACAGTAGGACATCTCATATTGACAACTTGTCTGGATTTGTGCTGCATTTGACAGTAAAACCTTGCTAGTAGGAAAATGTGTCCTCAATAGTGAGCTGTCCCTATTCATAAGTTAAACATATCGAGGAACATTGTCTAGCATATGGAGAATGAATACGTGTCTCTACTTGTTAGGTCTCCTGGTTTAAATGGGGTTTCACATGGGCTAAGTACTGAAGAACTGCCTACATTGACGACTGCTTTAAACAAACAGCCTCTGAAAATGAGAGTGGCATATTTGGACCACAAGTTGGAAAGTTTTGTATTGTCATCTCTACTCAAATTTGTGTGGACTGATATCTCTTTATATGAGGTTTGCAGGAATCTTTTGAGTCTTTATGAAGGATTGGGACTGTGAAAAATTGGCTGATAAAAAAGGTGGTCTCTTTACAGAGGTGGTCATAATTGGACATTGGAAATGTACACAAAAGCTGCAGACTGGTCCACCAACCTACCCAAACTGGTCACCTATCTAATGTCACCACTTAGATAGTAGCCATCATATCACGTGTATTGGAATTTCATTTTGCCCCCTATTGTTCTGTGTCGGAATCTGGCCCTCCTCCGGAAATAGGTGGCCATCTGCTCACTTTGCATATCAATGAGGGAGAATTGCTCATTAATACGCTCCCGTCTCTCTAGGGAGACGCGTGAAATGGACAGGAAAATTGATGGCCCTTTCTTAGGGAAGTCGCAGGACGCAGCAAACTTCTCATCTTCGTACTTGCACAGGAAGGAAAGTTTTGAAGTAACTCTAGTTATGTAACTTCTGCAGTTTGGAGTTCTGAAGTAATGTTTGAACTGTCATTTTCAGAGATTGTGAAATGGACAGGAAAAGTGATTGCTGTCTCTTAGGGAAGTCGTTTCTCATCTTTAACTGTATTTGGCATTTTCAGTTTTCCTTTGTTAAGAGTTTCAAGGTAACTTTTTTTTATCATCAGCTGTTTCAAAGTAAGTCTAGAAGAACTTCTTTACAAATCCGTAGTTTTGGAGTTCTGTAACTTTTGCACTTTAGCAATATGATTTCCAAAGGTTTGTTTACCTACTATGATAATAACTGAACCTTTTGGCTTTATCAGCAGTTCTGTATGACAAATAATTTTGAAGTAATTTTTGTTTTGTAGTTTCAAAAATGACTTATAAAGTTGGTATTTCGAAGTAACATCACTTACATCAGGAGCATTTGATTAAAACTTAAAGGAATTTTAGTGTTGAAGCAACTTAAGGATTTTGTAGTTCTGAAGTAACCGAAGAAGTTTTGAATAGCGTTACTTAATAGTTGACAATTTTGAAGTAACTTTTTGAGTTTGAAAATAAAGTTTTCCAACAACATTACAACTCATTTCTTTAAGTACTCTGTCTTTGGGGACAGTATTGAAGAAAACATATTTTCCACCAAACAAATTATATGGACAAGAAACAAATAAGCCTGTTACTTGAATGATTCTGAATTATCATAATAACAACACATAAAAACATGAAGTTACAAAAATCTTTATGTTTTTCAAACCAAACCTTCGAAATCAGAACCCCATTAGCATGTGTGATTCCCGCCTCCATCTGTAATAATGCTGTGATGGCGTGTGGCCGGCCATTTGAACCAGTCATTATTCTCGCCCAAAAATGTCATTAAAAACTGTGGGGAATATGGTAATGAGACGGGGGCTCCCTTGACAGCAGCCTGGGGCAGTCACACCCCCGGGCGCTGATTCACTGCCACAGCAGGAGCCGACTGTTTAGCGCAGTTTTTTTTGTAAAAGGAATAGAGTTGAGTTTTTTGGCTGGATCCAGGGTTTTAGTAGGACTTGGAGGGGTGGGGTGTTAAAAAAGCAAATGGTGATAAGTGAGGGGGGTCCTAGGGCATGCCCTCCTGATCCCCTCAGAAAACTTGAACTTCTCTGTGCTTTCACATGCTTTCTGAGCCATTTTTAGCCCCAATTTGTCACATAAGACTGTCTGAAATTTTAGATAAAATTTTTTTATGGTGGGGAGGGGGTAGGGGACGTGAATTTTAAACCCCCAACCCTGCCACGAATTATTCTGTGTATGTTTGAGTATATGTATTATTACTATTAGGAGATGAGATCAGTGTCAACTGTCACTCAAATGTCAATGATTAGATATGGATCCAGGTGCTATATCAGTGTTCTAGGTATCAATATGCTTGCTTATAAAAGATTCTGTAACATGCAGAAAATACAATTTAATGTTTCTTTGAAAAGTTTTCAGATGAGGAAATAAGGCATGATTGAGTCACTGAGTCGCACCACGTTGTCACGGCTGAGTCCACAGCTCCCCACCCCCTGTCTTGGTGAGCGCCTGAGTCGCTCATCATTCTGTGCCGGAATCTTGCGAGCAGATGGTCACAGAACTGTGGACTATGCAAATCGGATCTCGTTTCTGCGGCAATTGGATGCTTTAATTGGATTTTGAAAAAAAGAACAATCTGTTCCTTTGTTGTGTGTGTGTGAAGGAATTTTTGACTGTTGGAATTTTTTGCCTCTTAACAACAGGTAGTTTTGAGTGATTTTTATGGTTGATTTGTTTGTTGTGGAACTTTGGATTTTTTTGTACTAATGTTGGATGCTGTGGATGGATTTTGAAAAATAGAACAATCACAATCTATTTCCATTGTTCTTGTTTGATGGAATTTTTACTGTAAGTGGATTAAGTTTTGTGCAAACATTTTACTGTTGCTTAGATATTTCATAACTTTTTGGATTTTCTAATTCAATTGGAAGTTTTAATAGGATTTTGAAAAGTAAAATCACAATCCATTCATATTGTTGTGTTGGGATTTTTTGTATTACAGGTAGGTGAGATGGCATGGTTTTTTTCAAGTGTTTTATGTTTATGCAATCTTATGCAGTCTCATTTTTATGCAATACTTTTAATTGTGATGTGATATTGATATCCAATTTACAGGAGCAATGAAAAGCTGATAAACCTAATAACGAAGGTGCCTGAAGTTATCAGGAAATAAGTTTTTTCAGGGGATCCATTTTCAAGAACAATACTTCTACAAAAACAAAGTACTATTACTAGTAGGCCTATTGTATAATCAAAGAAAATAGTGGAAATATATTGTATAATTTTGACTATCTGAAAACATGTAGTCTTATTTCTTGCTGCTACAATCGGACAAAACAATAATAGTGAGTTATCTGCAAATGTTATCTGTAACAAACTTAATGTCCTGATACAGAAAGCAAAAAGGCATATGTCTGATAGAGATGTAATGATGTGTGAGCAGAAAGGAAAAGCACTGGGCAAGCAGACCCTATAACTGACACCACCTCTAAAGAGACTACCTTTATGATCATTCTTTACAGTCCCAAATGTTTATTGATAAACCAGTTTGAACCTTTATGATAACATAGGCAGATCCAGTGGGCGGGTGTAGGGGGCAAGCCTCTTCCTTTTTCCACCAAAATACCTTAATATTTTCGTAGGGTTTTTGGCATGTTCACTATCAATCTCGCATTTGAAGCTCATGATATCCTTTAAGTGTGCAACCCGCAACCCCCCCCCCCACCGTTTCTGAAAACCTGGATCTGCCTATGGATAAGACCACCTCTATGGAGACTACGTGAGACAAGTGACCCATCAGTTGGTCTTGTCTACTGTATGACAGAACATAGGCCTAGTGTTTTGAATATCATTATAAAGGTTATATTATAGTGTCATAGTATTTTATGAAAAAAAAAAAACAAGTTTATACAGTTCATATCTAACTGTCATAGAGATGTACATTAAAGGTCACATATACAATAATGGATTTTCAAGCCTTTGTAAAGATACAGGCAGTGATCCTTAAAGAGGACTTCTGCTGAGACTACTTGAGAGCAGTCCCTAAGTGTCCTTAATAGATTTTCAACAGTAATGTAGATCAATGTAGCATCCGGATTGGTCACATTTTTGGAGGCCTTTATATCATAGACAGACCATTTGTGAGACCTATACATACCATCACATATTGAAATATAGTTTTATAGATTAATTCTGGTGTGGCTTTGATAATATTCTTTGTGAAGAAAAAAGCTCTAAGAGAGCACTATATGCCATATAAATCTTAATATATGTAATTTTAAAAAGTTCACATTTCACATCCCCTAAGATAAAGAAAAGAAATAAAAAATTCAATGGCCCCATTTTCCTCTCAAACCGATTATGTAATAGATTTAAGTCCAAAACTGTGCGTCAAAAGGGAAGATGAAACTTGTCATCAGGTTGAGAGAGCGTTTGATCCTACCATAAAACCAGCTCTGGCTGGTGTGGTGCAACCCTACAAAGGGTTCTAAAATAAGTGTTGTATGAAACTCATGAAAATTTGCTCGAGAACCACAGGGCCAGTAGCTGTAATACCCGGCCCTGACAAAAAGTATCCAACTTTTAGTTATGTTAACTAGCTTTACTTCAAAAAGTAGCCATCCATTGAGCCATGAGCTTTTGAAACCAGGCGGCCCTGGATAAAGTACATGGCATATGGCCATCAGGTAGGCTGTATTTCGTACTGTAATATAAAATGGCAACAAATAACCATGTAAGTGGCCATACCAACCACAGGAGGGCCCATGCTCACTTGAAGGCCCGCTGTCTGTCTATAATAGGTCGAACCATGGATAGTGTAACTATTTTACTATTCTTGATAGTATCAAATATGAGCACAAATGAACTGTCTATGTAAAAATGAGCTTTGCGTAAAAGCCTTTCCCCTGAATTGATTAAAAGCTAACAAAGACCCATGGGCTTTTACTTTAGCGTATACAATTATGGCTCATATTTACTTGTGAATAAGACTGAGGTTAAAATGGTATACAGTAGAACCTCCTACAAGAACCACCTCTATAAAGTGACCACCTCTTTAATACGACCATTTTCAAGGTCCAAAGCATTCACAAACAGACTACCACGAGCCTCCATAAAGAGACCAACTCTCTCTTGAGCCCACATAAAGCCACGTTCTAGGCTGGTTCTAATAGAGAAGTTTGACTGCATGTATTTTAGATGATTATAGCCCATGTAGGGACCTTTTGGTAGGAGCCTCCTGAAAGGACGCCCAAAGCCACGTGTTAGCCACTTGTCTCTTTATGTCTGTTCGCATCTGAAGGAGTCTAAAATGGGAACGGAAAAGTTGCAAAAAGCATAAAAAAACAGATCAATCGTTGGGTCAATGTACTAATATTGTAATGTTACAATGTGATTCGATAAAAATGAATGTAATCCACAATTTTCATTTATTGAAACTGAGATATCTCTTCTTACCACCTGACTAATAGAATGTCAATAAATTAGTCAGTTTATTCAATTTCTTCATATAAACCGATCCTTTTCTTTTTTTATGCTAAAAAGCAGCATGTCAAAGGCATCTGGCAATAGGGAGTGTTGAGAAGAACGTCCTATATAGAAAACACAGGGAAGAATAAAGTGGCCTTTTTTAAACTAAGAAATGTGACATCTCATGTTAACACTCAAGTGACCAATGGGACAAGGAGTTGGACTTATGACCAGAAGGTTGGGAGTCCGAGTCGAAGTTTGATTTGGTGGTGGGTTTTGAGCAAACTCACCTCTAACCAGATGTGCACTGCTCACTGGCCCTAGAAGTTAACTAGATACAAGTCAGACTATGTGAGTGATGAACACATATGGCTGTAATTGTTACATGATACCTAGGGAGTTGAGCAAGCAAACCTTAGAGGAATAAGGATGCCAGCAGCTCCCAGGGTAAGTCATTCGAGCATGAATACAACATTTGTGACTCTCAACAATGCTCAATGGGCGTATTTATTTGTACATTTATATTACAAGTGTATGAAGAAGAGAATGGAAATGTATCAAATACAGACTGTCCAGTAGTTTCCCAACAAAAACAATTTTTACTTGTCACTGGTCTACAACTGTGATGACATGACAGAGAGATTTGTCTGATGTCACAGACAAGGGTGTTGTGAGGTATGACAGATGGAGGGCTTGCATTAGTGTCTGTCGGGATGATTGTTATCTTGTTTGTCTTGCTTTGGTCAAATACTTGTGATCATATCCCACATGAATAGGAGGGATCATGTTAGAAATACAATCATGTTTCCGTATGAAAAGCATTATTCGTTGAAATGGTCTTTGTTACGATTCAAGTGCATGCAGTGGCAGATCCAGGTACCCGCGGAAGGGGGCTACATGTTGCTTTTTGTTGATATGCATGAAATGCGTGCACACCAAAATCAAGTTTCTAATGAACTGACAAAATAGGAAAAAGATGTGAGAATTCTTGTTAACTCCAAAACAAAACACTTAATTTGCGTAATTGTGCAAATAGATTTTAAATAGATGAGTTGTGAGTTATTGTGCAACAGACTCGGCCCATATCATGGTGTTACGTAATAAAGCGTAGAATGGGAGTGTTCAAATCGATAATGCATGAATCATTATGGTAGACACTCGTAATGCTAGGATCATTCTTTCTTATATTAATCGAATTCACCGTAGAGCTGATAAAATCCAACATGTGAATTTCAGGCTGAAGGACTACATGTGAGGTGTAGAGTCATGCTTTACTTTTACAGTTTATACTGTACAGTTTATATGACCATTTTTACAAATGCTACTCACTAACTATTTAAAATCGCATATAAAAGGCCGGTCACATATTTCCGAAGTCCAGTAAAAGCCGTCTACTACGCTTCACTAGTGATGTAAACCGCATTCACTCAACTTCTTAAAAAAAAGCGCTGTAACTGGAATGAACATGACATTCATGTTTGTATGGGGCTCAGACATTTACGGGCTCAGACGCCCGTTTGTGGGCGTGCCCGTTTGCTTTAAGCCGCTGCTGCTCTCCCAGACAACTCGGCGCCACCTGGCAGCCGCTCACAATCTGTTACCACAGCAACCAGGAGAGACATATACGGAGGAGGCTACAGCAGGTGAGAAAGTGCATTCTTTCTTCACCGCCGCGGTATATGCTCAGTGTAGGTGGGATGGTGTATATAGGTGGAGAATATATTGAGTGAATATGTAGAGAATATATTAGTGATCTGAACATATTTTATTGCAATAAGTATATACAAATGGAATTGGCAATAACTAAAATGTGATAATGGACTACTATGCTATATGGGT